>JAVKLF010000132.1:13074887-13087100 GCA_034783495.1 Millerichthys robustus
AGCTGTTAGCAAGTCAATACAGTCAATAATAAACCATTTCTTAAAACTAAGCTTGTTCAATAGATCAGATAATTGTTTAGTGACACCAACATAAGCCAAGATTTAGCGAGCATTCAGAACCTTCTAGGAACTGTTCTTCAAAAAAGCAACTAGTTACAATTCTACCAACTTGTTCTGGTGTTGTTGGAGACTTTTAGAGTTTGATGGGAAAACATTGTTCTTACTTTTTAGTGCAGCGGGTGCTGCTGTTGTGGGCTTAAAAAGACAAACCAGATTTTATTTTTTGGTGAATTGTAGAACAGCCAATACTGAAGAATTGACTATTTAAATTTTTCTAATTATCTGAACTGTCATCTCAAGTGTCTCGTATACTTTGAGCACCGTTATATCAACAAAAGTGAATTGTTCTTCTCAAAATATCTGAGTAAATTCCTTTGAGTGAGGTCAACTCACAAAGGTTTCACGATGACTGAGAAATGAGCCTTTGGTGTCGGCCAGCGAGCACAAAAAAGTTACTTCACAATGACAAACAACAATACGCAAATTTTAATCATTGGAAACATTGAAATTATGTTCAAAGAGGGATTTGTGGATGAGAAGCAGAAACCAGCTGTAAAGTGAAGGGATGCAGGTTGAAATAAGCATCCCAATATGCTAAATGCATCTCCAGAGGTCTGCAGGGCTGTAGATGTTATCGGGCTTGGAGGCTGTTTTGCTGCAATAAATTATATGAGGCATGACGAGAAGTCCATATTTTCTAGCAAACTGACAGTTGGAGCTCATTTTGTGGTCTAAGATTCCAGTTCAGAAACCTATGAGGGAAAATTAGTGTGCAAAAAAACAATAAGAGGGAGAATGTTTATAATGAAAATGCATTTAAAAAGCAATACCCACCTCCTTGTTTTGGCTGTGAACCAAACATTGACAATTTATCAGAGTGGAAAATCACCCAGGGGATTTAAATGATGCTGCTGTACACATTTTACAACACCTTCTTTATGCTGAAGGTTGAATTACCCAAATAAAACACATCAAATTTATTGCAAAACAGATTTTTCTGCAAGATGTTTGGAGATTTATATTTGGTTCACAGGCACCGAAGGCGAGAAGGCAGGTGGTGTCTGCAGCAGTCTGAATACACTCTCAGCCAACAAAAGGGGTCATTGTTGTCTTGTAAATAATTTTTTTATTCCTGTTATTTACTGACAATACGCCAGCAGGTTTATGTCTTAATTGTTGCTCTCAAAAAATGGCTACAATTTAGTTATTAACTTTCCTCAAAGAAACCAGTAAATATGGATATATTTTTTCCTGCGATTTTCATAGGTTTTTTTTTTCTTGTTTGTTTTTATTCCTTAAAAAAAAATGTTAAAAACTTGTAGCCAAACCCATTAGACATTGCTCGTTAGGCAGTTTTTCATCACTGAAGTACGATACAAGATGATCAATAAATTTTGTCAAGTGACTTCTTTCACCAGGCTTTAAAATTCTGGAAAAGACCACGATGACCTGGATTCTCCAATCAGCCTGTGAATTCATCATCAGCCAGGACACACAGCTGCTGAAGCACATCGGCTAAAACCAGAGCAAATCTCCAGCCGATTGAATGACTGTTCCTTCAAATCATGCCTGCTATTTATCCCTCTGGCTAGAAGAAAACAATTGGGCAAAAGTGCATATTTGAAACAATATTGATTGTACAGCCTATACCTGACATAGAAAGAAGACACACAGAGGAGAGAGCAAAAGCAGAAGTGCTGGCATAAAAAAATAGAAGTTTGAAAATGAAAGAGAAGCAATTAAATAATAAAACTATAGTTAACAACCAGAACACTTTCTAAATATTAAATAATAATTGAGACATTGTGAGATGGTTTTAAAAACATCAGTCTGAATTAACTCTATTAATCACCCAATGGTATTCTTTTAAAAAAATGTACAAATAAAATCTTTATATTTTTTAGTTTTAGCTTACTGCTGTGACAAATCATTACATCAAGTTAAAATGTTTTGAGGTTATTTTTGTAAAAAGTTTAATCAACTGGTTATTCTTTGTTTTTGTTTGGTTTTTTCAATCACATCAGCGTTTCTTCTCTCTAGAGTTGCTAAATGCTAAAATAAATTTTATAACATTGAAGGACAACTTTAACAAATTAAGTGAGGGAGTTGAGCTGTTTTTAACTCCAAAAGATATTTTGGAGCAAAATAATGTCTTTATTTTCTTTTTTATTATTTTTAATCAACATTACTATGAAGTGAAGCGATGCTGATAAACACTTTAGATGTGACCATACAGCCAGGTATAAAACATTTAAAACTTTTACATTTGATGTACTAAAAATACTTGTGTTGCCCTCCAGTTGGCAGACACGCATCAGTACAAAACCATAAACTGTCCGCAGAGTCACCCACTAAATATTTCACATAACTGATCCTTACATTTTTTTGTCACAAAAAGTCATTGTATGACATCATTACATAAAACATTGACCCACAGTAGTCAGTGGGTCAAACGCTGTAAAACTGTAAACTGTAGTGCCAAAGATGACCACTAGGGGCAGACTCAACAAAACAAAACCTCATGAAACAAAGTTAATCAGTTCTGTTATGAACGTGACGTCATTGAGTCATATCATGTTTTTCTAAATTATTTTGGAAAATCCATATACATAATTTACACAGCTAAATAAATGTATTTTGGGCCACAATTAATATTTGCTTTTTGGAGTCTTGATACATAGGCTACTTATAAAGAAAACGTGTCTTTGAATGATCTCAAATAAGTAAGATGGACAGAAAATAAAACATGATGCTTCAGATTGCAGCTAACACCAGCATGGAGGCATGAGGAGCAACAGCTGGATCCAATGTTTGCTCCATGCAGTAGAAGGACACAGTTTATGGTTCTATTGTTTTCACAGGTCACTGATGTGTTTGCACAATGTCTGGTGCTTGTGCAAAGGCAACAAATGACAAACCCTGACCCATGAGTTTTTACTGTAAGTGTTCGTCACAAGGGATGATTACTGAGAAGCACTCCTTTAGAACCTGACACGGCTGCAAATGAACCTGTAATCCATACTCTCTGAGGGTAATCCCATCTTCGGATTATCCGGAGAGCAGCTGAGCACCCACAACGGGATGACTACAAGAGAAAGAACAAAGTCTCCTGTCACGTTTTTGCAAGAAAGAAAAGACTTTGACTGTAAGCAATGCAGGTAGTGTGGCAAAAGAAGTACAGATTTAACAGGCATATTTCACATCTAACAGAAAAAGAATGGAAGTCAGTTTCTGTAAAACCTTTTAAATAATAAATATCTTACCTATTGTAGATAGCTCTTTGAACAACCTCAGTTTGGAGATGTAGTTTAATTCTGAGCAAATTGACGAGCAGCTCATTAATGCGGGACCAAGAATTAACTGTCCTCGTCTCATTGCTACAGCTAAACACCGCTAACAAACAATAACTGTTTTGAGCATAGAAACAGCGTTTTAACACGTCTTCTTTTAAACACTGGAAAGTACTATGTGTACAACTGACTCAATGTGAAACAATTAATACAGAAATACTATAAAACGAATACAAGTAAAATGTTTAACTTACTTCTGAACTGGGGATGGAATTCTCCCACTCTCTGACAAGTCGTATGACTTGTAAATGAGTAATTCCCACTTACCAGAATATTCTTATTTTAAGATATTAATACATTTTTGAAGCTCGTATGGGCCACATAAAATGCCGTGGCAAGCCACATTTGGCCCATGAGCCTTGAGTTTGACACGTGCGTTAACAGATCTGAACTACTGGTTCAAGTGTTTTAGGTTTAAAAGGGAAATAATTCAGCAAATTTCATAGAAATAATTATTTGTGCAAATGTGTCCTGTTCTGTTGCGATACATCTTGAATTTACTTTTATCTATGTGCATGCAAGTTAAAAAAATTTTTTATTATTGAACATTTAATCAAAATAATTGATATTCAGCTGAGAACATGGAGATAGCATAAAGCAGAAGTGTGAACTTTAAATCACTTAAGAACTTTCAGCAATCATTACAAAACCTTTGATTCTTTGACTCGTTACACTGTTTTATTGTATACAGCTGCAAGAAAAAGATAACATGGTGACAATTAATCAGTATAAAAGAAATATGTTCACACACTGAAACTCTTGTGACTCTAAAGATTTATATCCTATTGTGCAACTACTTATGATATCAACGATGGTTTTGACATGACTGTCACAAAAAAGTGCAAATGTAAAAAACAAAACTGAACACACAGATTGCAAAAGGCATGGGATTGTCACAAGTCTGCTGCAACAGTACTCTTTTTAAGAAACTAAAATGAGGTCTCTGTGTGAGTCTGTGACCTTCTAACAGAACCGACTGGCTGACAACAAATAAAACCAGAACATAATCTGTTGCAGCTGCAAGGGGCCGGCAAACAGACATGTTTAAATAATCCAGAGAGGATCGTGTGTGAAGACCCAAAGGAAACACTGGAATTAGTCTGTCTGAAGGTCTCAGATTCAAACGCAGGATAACTGCCAGATAAGTAGTCACGGGACAAATCTTTTTCTAAGAATTTGTGTGTGTGTTGTTGTTTTTTTCAACTTTTTCATTGACGCACACAGATTGAGACTGTCAGAGCACGTGTTGTTTATCAGCTCGCCTTTCCTGGATCTCATTTCTCCCAGTTGCATGACATCTGAAAAAATACTCTCTAGGATTGGATCGCTGGGCTGCCTCACAGCATTTTTCCACTGAAATACGTTTTTTTTTTTTTCTGGATCTGATCACAGAACTGTACTGGGTTCATGGGATCAGCCTCTTTTCACTGATTCTTTCTTTTTGTCTGCCTCGTGATGCATCTACAGACACATGTTCTTCCTTCATACAGAGTTTAGAAAACAGTAAAAGGAAAACAGCTTCTTCATACTGTAAACGGCTTCTATTATGGTAATAAATACTAAGATAAATACGGTGGCAATAAATATAGTCACTTATAGTTTGACAGTTTAGGAAAAATTATACACTTCCATATTTTTAGTGTTCTAAAATTTTTTGTAACAGTTATGAGGCTGATCAGATGACACGTAGCTTAGATGTTCAGATGTTTTGAAGTAATGTTCCGTCAAGAGATGATAAATAAGTAATATCTTACCTGCTGCAGATACCTATTTGAATTACATCAGTTTGGGGAAAAAAATGCTTCATTCTGACTAGACCTACAAGCTAATGATTAATCCAAGCAGGGCCAAGACCAAAATGGACTGATGGATTCTGAAGACCACTGCAGTCTCAAGAAATTCCTAACTGTTCATGGGAATGCCATTTTATAAACCTTTTACTTTGCAAACAGCTTTGCTAATCTACATCAATCGTCTCTTTGTTTGAACGAGTCGTTGGCTTGGTCAGACTTAAATGGTAAATGGACTAAACTTGTATAGCTCGTTATGAAGCACCTACAGACTCCAAATTGCTTCACACTACAGTCATTCACCCATTCATACACAAATTCACACATTGATTGTGGTAAGCTACATCGTAGCCACAGCCGCCCTGGGGCAGACTGACAGAAGCGAGGCTGCCATACACTGGCAGGTGAAGTACCAAAGGACACAACGGCTGAGACAAATGGAGCTGGGGTTCAAACAGGCCAACCCACCAGTTACAGGATGACTCCACTAACCTCTCAGCCACATCCACCTACTTAAACACAATGTCTCTACATTAACGACATTGAAAGTCACATCTACTGCAGGTAAGTTACTGACTTCTTAGCACATATCCACAGAACCCCACTTCAAAAATATCTTAACCATCTCTCAGGTATTGAAAAGGGGGTGAAGTGTGACATACAGCAATTTATTGGATGTGAATGTGACCCAATAAATGAAGCACACTGACATCTGTTCTGCATCTTCCCTCCTACTTTTATTTTAAATTCTCATTCAGTTTAAGTAATTAAAAAGATAAAACTTTGATTGTTGAAAGAACTACTGTCTAAATCTATATGTGTCATCTTCTTCTCTAGTTCTCTATTCTTATTTGCTCTATCCATCTAATAAAAGTGCTTACTGTACTTTTATCTTTGCAGACCTTCACACATTTGCAAACTTCTTTGTGATTTGTTACCTTGCCGACACTACACACAAATAAACGTAAATAAAATAAAATGACAAACTCCATTCAAACTAATCACGAGAGTAAAAATGTCACAACTCCTAGCAGAACTTGATGCATTTCAGAAATAACTAATGAAATGGATGGAGTCAGTAAAAATTCATTCTTTCATTTCAGCATCTACAGCAGCCGTGGTTTTTTTATGTTTGATGTGATTCAGCCCAGATACACAGCCAGTCGACACATATCAGTGAGCAAATGATGTAACAGCAGTTTAGCCTCTCAATTATTCTCCCAAACTTATTTCACTGAAAAGTTTATTGACTAGTCCTGCTTTGAAATTAAACACATATAACTACATTTCAAGGAGCATTTCAAATTAAAATAGCACCAGTGACTATAAAAAAACAGCTCCCTCAGTCTGATAAGAGCTAAAAGAATCAGAAAGACAAAATAATCCAAAACTGACTAATCATTGTCAGTTTAACTAAATATAAATTCATTCTTTATGTTCTTCCCTTTCATGAGAAGGCCTTTACGACACAAAGCAAAGAAACATTAATACCAATAACCAGTCATACTTTGTGGTTTTATATTTGTGTGTCTGACAGTACTTCAAGTAACAGAATGTGGTCCTACAGAATCAAGTCCAGCAGGGAAGCAGCGAACACGGACCAGAATGTCAAGAGAAGCTCAGCCAGTGGAGAAAAAGGCACGAAGGAAGGTGGATGAACTGTCAGCGCCTCAGCACAGGCAGCTGCAACGTTACTGTCCAGCTTCTGAAAGTGCTGCAAGAAGGTCAAAAACCACAACTCAGGCTCGGAGGAGTGTTGTGAACAGAGAACTGTCTCGATGGGGGAGCTTTTTCAAATCAGTGAGGAGTGTTCCTGTGAAACAGAAGTAATGTATTAGTGAGAAATTTCAACTTGGATTACACATTTGTAAGGAGATGTGTGCGTGTGTTTCATTTAAATCAAAGGTTAATGGGGTGTCATATGGTGGTATTTCTTTTTTTCTCTATGTGCTGCATTTAGAAAAATCATCTGTTTGTGTCATAACATCATGCCACTAAATGTTCAAATGAAAAAAGTACCTTGTCCACATGACAGTTTCATGTCTGCACAGTGGAGCTTTCTCTCCGGGTGTCCATGACACTGCAGCACAAAAAGGTATATTCACAAACACTTCTATCCTCTTTAAGAGTAAATTCATCACATTTATAAAGAAAAATCTGAAGTTGAACTCAGCTAGACAGGCACCAGTTTTTGCTGTGGTGCACCTGGCAGGCATTTGGTCTACATCAGCTGTTTCTGTCTAACTGTTTCATTTCAGGGTGAAATGTAGAAATATTAAATCTGTCTTGATGCTGGTTGGGCATGGCCTGAACTATCCCCTCCTCCAGCTCCTGACTACCAAACAAAATCTCATTTCTTTCAAATCTTGTCAGCCTCGTGTATCTCAAACCCACTTCTCTTTTTAATCATTCTCAAGTCTAAATCTACTTCACCTTCTTAAAGTCTAAAAGTGAAAAAAAAAAGTAACTCACGCTTGATGTTGTCGCACAAAGTCTGCAAACTGGCGATCTTTAGCATAGAGCTCAATAATGCGAATCCTGTCTTGGATTTCCTGCAATAAAAACAAGATTTCATTTGATTGAGAAGAATATACAACAAACGAATAAACAGCAAACTAAACCAGCTGTGGAAGCATCAACGTTTTACTATTGGGAAAAAAGAAAAATCACTTTAAAACCACAATGAATTTAGGCTGAGATTGTCTGATAAATCCTTAGGTAATGTTAATGATGTCAGCAGAAAGTAATGAAAAGTGCTAAACAAATGTAATTTAGCTCCAGATAAGGAGCTGCCATCCAGATGTTTTGGGGCAAAAAGAACATACAGAACTTTAAGGAAATGTTTGCATAGAAACACTTTGTCTGATTTTAACTCGGTGGCCATTGAATCCACAGAACATCATCTTTTAAAGAAAATAAATCTTAAAAGTAAAAAACAGCTTCACTTATTGCTTGTCATTTTCTAGTAAATTGAAAGAAACAAATGTTAACTTGCTTGTTACAGTATAGGAGCCTTACAAATAGCCACGAGAAACCAAAACTAACCAAAAATTAAGATCAAATCATTCACAATCTTAATCACAATCACAATCTTTAACGATTAGAAAAAGGACCCACTAAGAAACAGCTGATGCCCTAAAGGCAGAACATCTTGAACACTTAAAACACAAAAACCTGTGGGTTCACCAGCCAGCCATCAGTGCTACATGCGGATTTACTGTAGTTCTTAGTTATGGTTGGTAATAAATGAGTTATTGGAAGTAAAAAGGGCTGTTTCTGATTTACATTCTGGGAAAAACTCTAAAATGTAGCAGATACAACCAGACTCCGGTCCAGCTTAGCCGTCCAAAAATGTGTTCATTTTAGGCCGTGGCTTGGATTCTTTAGCATGCTGAGCATCTTTATCTTGTTGAAAGGTCCACTTTAGGTTCAGCTCGTATTCTCTGACAAATGATCTTGTGTATCTTAAAGCACTGTTTGATGGGATGCAGGACTCACAGCTGCATCAGTTACAGATCTGCCCAGTCTTAGAGGCAGCTAAGCAACACAAACATAACATTTCCATCAGCATGCCTCACAGTTCCTCTGAAGAGACGTTACTGATCTAAATCAAAGATATCTGTTGTTACTGCGGTCCAAAAAAAAACTCTGCTGGTTTCAAAATACCAGGTCTTTTGCTCGTAGTTCCTGGAGGTAACACTTTTCTAAAGAAAGGTTAAGAACATGTGGGAATAGAAAAAGTACACAGCTAGTCCACTTTGAAACACACACACCTACCTCTTTGGTCAGCTCACTGTTCTCATAGATGTGTCTTATCTCCTCGCTGCTGAAGTCCGTGGAGGCCTCAGCGCTGGCGCTGCTGTACACGGGAGGCTCAGGGTAACGACGGTAGTAGTGGCTGTAGCCTGTTGTGGCTTCACTTTCATACATGGGGTTGTATTTGGTCGCCCTGTCCATAGATGGGAGACTTTCTATTCGCCTGCAGGATAACACAGAAATGTGGAAGCAGAGTGAAAAATGTACGGATTAAACAACCTGTTAAGTGTAAGAAACGTATTTCACAGAGCTGAGACTGTTGGAGACTAGTTGACAAATTTGACTCAGTATTAAGAAAATTCTCAAGTAATCTTTTGCAGTTTCACTGAATACTTGGTGCTTGTGACCAAATGAGAAACCAGTGGATGTAAAGTTCAAGTCCTTAAAATGTATTGATTTTTTTTAAATAAATACAATTCTGTAGTGAAAAATCACTGCCTGGTACCAGGTAGACTTCTAAAAAGAACTGACAGTGACCATCAGCACCAGCTTTTAAACTAGAAATAAAGTTTGATGTTTACCATTACAAAATAAGTACTTAATCTTCATCCAGAATTAACACACCTGGAATAGGTCTAAACTTATTAAAGATTACGTAAAACAAACTGGATAACTGTCTTGTGTTTGATTAATCAAACTCTAAAATAACTTCTGGGTGTGATGCTGAAGTAGCATGACATCAAAAAAGAAAAAAAAAGGAAGAATTCATGTGTTGAACTGGTTTGTCCAGATCAACTGAAACATTTGGAGAATATTGATCTAAAAAAAAGCCTGAAACTGCTGAATAGTTTAAATCCTACATGAAGCAAAAATGAAGGAAAATTACTTGATTACTTGGATTTAATTTGATATCAGATATTTGATAATAATAAAACGTTTTAGTTTCAAATCGTATCCTTGCTCTATTTTTTACGGAAGAAGGATTGCATGATTTGTTTGAAGTTTTGTGTTGTGTTTGTTTTTAGACATTTTTTATAATCTTTGAGGTAAATTAGGTTGTATGTGTGTGTAATAATGTTCATTATGACATTTTTAAATTGCTACATGTTTTTAATTTTGAAGAGTCTGAATTCAAGTTTATAAAGAATGAAAAGTGATTTTAAAATTTCGGGTAAATTGAATCTAAAGGTATTTACTATTATTATTATTTTATTTAGTATAAATAGTATGAGAATCAGCTGACCAATCATAATAGGACCCCCCCCCAATCCTCATTTGCCACCCAACAGCATACTGAAACCTCTCCCTGGCCAGTATAATTATAAAAACTGATCACCTGCAGATTTATTCATCAGGGAGGAGTGTGTGGGTGGTCTCACCGAACGGGATCCTCTGACTCATCTTTGTCATACTGGTCCCGTAACGTCCGGGCCAAGAAGAAGAGGACTCCGGATGCCACCAACAGGAAGCCGGCTACGGAGGCAATCGCTATGCCAACCACTAGTGGCTCCGACACGTACTCCTCACAGTGTTCACCTCTGTACCACCAGTTCTCCCCGACACGACACCTGACGAGGGGACAATAGAGTCTTAACATGTTTCAGAGATGAAACCACGCTGAGATGATCTAAAAAATTTTAAACATGATTTTATTTTCATTTTTGTTCTTACACTGTTGCTGAATGTTTGTCAGTTCCGCATAAAGTGATCGATGACTTGTTGTGGAACAAATTCTTAGGTTTGTTTTGTCTCCATAGAGCAAACCGATACATTTAGTTGGACGACGTGAGGTAATTAATCTACCAGCATCTGGAGCTGCCCTCATGGTTCACGATGTTGAGAGTGTGAAACACAGATTAGCACTCTTCTTGGCACAGTCTTCTCCATGTCTGTTAATTATTACTAAAGCTAAAGAGACATGTTTCTGTAACTCATCTGCAATTTGGGCTTTTCATCTTGAACGTCTTAAACACTCTAGTGCTCAGTGTCTGAACATAAAAACACACGCACAAACTTAAACCAGTAAACTTAAAACTTAAACTGGAGGTCATCTATCAACAACGAGTAATATGCTAACTGGTCATAATCTACCATCAAAACCCCACTTAAAAAAACAAGGTTTAGACACAACTTCCATGTTCAAATTCCATACTTTTTCTGACAAGTATTCAATTTCTTGACCATTTTCAGCTCAAAGCACAAATATTCTCTTTAAAATTATAGAAAGTTTAGAGGTTTAGTCTCTGCTTGCTTTAAATGCCATGAAAAAAACATGTATGAACTGCAGGGAAAGAAACTTCTAGGGGGGGAAAATAACACTTCAGTCCATGCTCCTGTTTATGGGAGTAAATTGCACAAAGTATGCAAAACAAAATCTGGTTATTTTCTTTCATGAATTAAATGGAGCTGTTATAATATTATAAATGACATTTAGGGTATGTGATTTGCATGAATTGCATTAAAATACAGTCAGACAAACCTTGAAGTTGGAAAAGAAATTGTTTTGTCTTCAGAAACGATCGATAATGTTTTCAGTACTGCACATTGTATTAAACACCTCAGGGATAAATAAATGTACCAAACAGTTACCAACGTGCTGCTCATTTTGCTCTTGTTCCAAATCCATATTTATTAATTGTTTGTGTTCAACCTGGAGTACAAACTTTAAAGATTCTGAATGAACTGATATAACGCTTGAAAACCTGTTTAGTCACTTATTCCCATACACACACACACACACACACACTGAGGCTGATTAAACTCCACTAATCTCCACCCACCTGCAGATGGCTCCCTGGCCAGCGATGATGTCACACTTGCCGTCATTGAGGCAAAAGTCCGTTTGCAGCTCACAGAGACTCTGACAGGGGAGGCCGTCCACGCTGAAGTAACCCGCATTACAGACACACTCAGCCTCCCCCGACCACTTGTTGACCTTACACTCTGCATACTCGTTGCACGCCTGGAACTTACAGGGGTCTGCTTGGTCACCTGAAATTTTTTTAAAAACTATTTTAATAAGTTACCTTGAAGGATTAAAAACAAGCTGGAAGCTATGGTGTCTTTTATAGTTGGTTCATCTTTCTTAAAGGAAAATCCTATTTCTGTGCTCCAATGAGGGCAGCTGTGAGGAACTAACACTTAAGAACATCCAGTCCTTTTGATGAGTATTTTCTTAACTGGGATGACAATCATCTGGAACAATTCTTTCAAACATGCAAATTAAAACTACAAAGAAGTCTCCCACTTGAATGCAA
>JAVKLF010000132.1:13087200-13101559 GCA_034783495.1 Millerichthys robustus
TGGGATGACAATCATCTGGAACAATTCTTTCAAACATGCAAATTAAAACTACAAAGAAGTCTCCCACTTGAATGCAAAAAATAACTGATTCATATTTGTTAACCACCCGTCAACAATACCTGAACATTCATTCTACTTTACTTTCAAAGGTTTGTTTGGTGCTTTTTTATGAGATCTTATCAGTGCGTGCAAACAGACTTTTTTCCTGACAGTGATCAAATGTAAACTCTGATATGTTACATTAAAAGGTCGTCAGACGGTACCATTATTTTCTCATACTGAAAGCCTTTCTACGGTTTGTCTTTAATATTTTTATTATTATATCAATATTAAGTTTATTGTTTATGCATAAAGTAATGTGAAACCATCTTTGAAGTCTCTAATGGCCCCTTTACATTTTTATTATGAACTGTTCAGCAATTAACAATTTGTGTGAGGTTATATTAATAATTTATAATTAAATTTATAATTAAAACACAGCTAAGGAAAACATTTTATTTTTAAAAAGCATGTCAAAAGTTATAAACAAATATAAAAACCATCCATCTGTGAGTTCTTTTTTTGACAATAATCTATCAAAACATTCTGAGAGCATTTTGCCTTGCTAAGACATAAACAAATAATTTAAAAGTCTAAAATGAGAATCAGCTGTGAGTTTTTTTTCTCTTTTTGAATGTTTGGAAATGTTTGCCTGTTAAACTGGGCCACATCCGCACAAAACAAGATAAATGTGAACACAAATTAACATTTTTGAAATGTGTCTTTATGACATACTGTAGGAATTTAGGTCAGTCAAACTCTCAGCCAGAACTGTGACTATGAGCGGCGCCATTGTTCGACATTTGTGTTAACAAGCTGAATGTTTTCTCCACGTGTACACTTTTTTTTTTTACTTTCTGTCTTTCTATGGCCATACTTTACATCAGGCTCTGGTGGTGTTTTCTCTGTAATTGCATTAATAACCAAATTGTTTCTCCTCTCTCACTCCCTTTTTTCATGCCTATAATAAACACTTGGTCTCTGAGACATGTTCACACATTAACATGCTTTTTTTTTGTCAGTAATTGACAACAATTTAATTAGAGAGCCATACAGAAACATTAGCTTAAAATAGCCAAAGTCCTGCTCTGAATAACAGGAGTTTGGTGCTGGCCAGGATTATTTATTAGCTCTAAGGAAAAGGAATGAAGGAAAACATTCATTAGTAAAACCTCACCTGATTCCACGTCCAGCGAATATTTATCAATAGCTAAGTTCATGGTCTGGTAAGCTGTGTTACAGAAGTCCTCAAGGATCAGATAAACGGTGGTGGTGACGCCACGAGCCACGGGCTTGCCAAACCTCATCCGACTGTTGATCACGATGCTCCCGTTCCTGAAGTTCAGGATCTCCAGGTTCTCAAAGTAGCTCAGGTTAGACTGAAGGTATGGCACAAGCTGGGAAAAGAAAATGAATTCAAACCAAACCCTTTGTGACAAAAGCAATGCTGTAAATGGTTGGTTTTTACCAGCTCTAGAAAGCGTTGTTCCAAAGCCTTATACTCTGGGGAACTTTTGTTAAAAAGGTCATCTGAAAAGACCATGTTGGTGACTCTCAGACTGAAGAAGACCATCAGAGCTCGTCTGGGGCTTGCAGGCATGGCGATACTAGCCTGGTCTGTGTCATCCACCACACTAAACGGAGATCCGGTGCTGCCTTCTTCTGTGTGGTTTGTCAAACCATAATCAAATGAAACCACACCATAATCCTGGTCTTCAGGAGTGGCATCGTGAAAGTCCTCGTGAATGGTCGGTATCTGGTGAATAAAAGGAACAACACTGCTAAAAAAAAATACACATTTAATTGGGGTACATTCATAGTAATAATATTTGTACTATGTTAAGATGCTGGTGTTTGCAGTGTTTAATTCAAACAGATAGTTCAGATCTGTGAGAAAGTTATGAACTATTAATATTTTTTGTAAACAGTTCTTTGAATGGCCTCAGTTTAATGAAATTAACAAGAAAATGGTTAGTTCCAATGAGGCCAAGATCTAACTGAATCAACATAATTCATGTGAAATTGTATTTACTGTTGTCATTAACTTTACATTTATGTTACTCTGTCAGCAAAATCTAGGCACAAAGTGCTAAAGCTAGCTGCTGCGGAAGCCAATAATTCTGTAAAAACCTAATCTAACATTGTAAAGGTTTATATATTAGCATTTGCATGAAATTAAAGTTGTTTTAAGACAGTTGGTCACACTTGCACAAGCCCATCAATCCAGTTAAAACAAAATATTTATCCAAACTCAGGTGGTTAAAAGGACATAAAGCTATTAACCATTCATTATCTTTCCACAGTAATCCACTTTATAACATCTGATTTTTCTTTCTGCTAAAAAAAACACTAAAAATGTTTACTGCATGGGCTTTGAAATCCTGTAAACTGAAAACTCAAATGAAGGTTCAGGCATAAACAAATGTGTTGCTTTTGTTTCGGCTGCTCCTGTGTGAGTCCCCACGGTGAATGTCTGTCCTGATTCAACCCCCAGCATATGAACTATGTAAACCCTCCAAAATCAACACTGTGGCCAGGCCAAGCTCACATAAGCTGAGATGAAACAAAACGGCTCTGTTGTTCCTCATCTTAAAAGCCTAAACTGTTCAGCTAATCATAAAGGAAGTGCCTTGGTAATTTTAACAAATTAGACTATGTGGATATGTTAAAGAGCATAAAAAAATAGAAGACATCTAACAGCACAATATAAAGTAGCAAACATTTAGATGTCAGTTAAGATGCTGATCTTTTACCTCCACCAGTAAAGTAATGGCTGCATCAGGTTGGTCTTTAGAATCTGGGATAATGTCAGAGATAATGGTGAAAGGGGATTCCACCTCTGCAGACAATGAGGTCGGTCGGGTAGAACTTGGAGAACCTGACTCTGATGGGTCAGGATCCTCTTTGTTCACCAGAAAAATGCCATCCTCTACTAAATCTTCTGTTAGAATCTCTGGTGCGAGAGGCGCCTCTTCCTGTATCACCACAGCTTCAGAGGACATCGCAACCTTCACTTCCCCTTCCTCGCTCCCTATTGCCTCCTCAAAGCCGGTTTCTTCAAATGCAGGTTCCTCAGGATGGGTCAACAACACACTAATGGTTGAATCTTCTTCAGGCTCTTTGAGAGTAACTTCCCCAATAGAGTCCTCTGGTGTTCCAACCACAAGATCAACACGATCGGAAAGTAAAGTCATTTCTGCTGAATCAGCCTCTGATTCACTTCCTAGAACTTCAGCTTCTGCAGGTGGTAACAATACAGGTAGGACTCTTTCTTCTGTGGTTTCAAGCTCCTCTAGAATTTCAGCCTCATCTGTGTGTTCTTTATAAGGTACTTCAGTAGGTTCTTCCTCCACTCCAGCAACATCAACCCTCTCCGCTTCACCTTCAGATTTATCATCCTCAGTCTCCTCAAGCAACACTTCATCTTCTGCAGCGCTTGTAGAAGGTTCAATCAGATTGTTCAGGTGATCTGGGCCTGAGCCGGACGCTTCACTTTCCACTGGTGGTTCAGGCAGCGTGGAGCTCTTTGGTAGTTCGTTGGAGGGAGGTTCAGGTGGGAGTTCTTTGGGTGAGGTGGTTTCCGGAGCCGGCACAGCCTCCTCTAGCAATAGACCTTCCTCTTCAATGCCTGGAAGAACAAAGGTAGGAGGAAAATTTATTCATTGCAACAAGGGGCCCTCTGCATGTTTTTCTAAGTCTAATGACAAAGAGTGAACTTGCTTAAATCAGTGCATGCTTTTAAACTTACTGCCAGCTTCAGGTCCATCGGTGTTAAACACCACTGCAGGAGACACAACTGCACTCTCCTCCAAAACAACAACATCATTCTCTGCTGCTACCACTGTGTTGGTTTCAGAAGCTCCGGACAGAGGGGCGTCTCCACCACGCTCATCAAGGGTCATGACCTCTGGGAGTTCATCTACAGCACCACCCTAAATCACAAACAATTTCAATTTTTAGACCGTTAAACAAGAAACTACTGTTAAAGTAAGACATCAGAGTATTTTGTTGTTTGATTATGGAAAGATGAGCCAGTTGAACAGACACAGCAAAATACCTTAGAAAGCCATCAAAATGTACACAACCATCTGAGAAACTGCTTATTATTATAGTGAATAGACTCAAGACTTTACAAATAGAAGAATATTCCTTGAAGTGGTTTAAAATAAGTAGTAAGGTGATGCTTAAAATTACAAGAGAAGTTGTGCAAGTATTACATCTCTGTGTCAGCAGATCTGTTGAATGTTTGATAGAGCTCTGATGAAGTTTTACAACCAGAAGTATCTACAACGTGTCACACGCTGGAAGGAAAACGGCCAAGCTAATCCTGTTAGTGATATTGGATTAAAGAGGTGGGACTCATAGTAGAGAATGAGATCTGTTAACCCATTCAGACCAGATAAAACACATACAGGTGTTTGCCTTTCACACATGGAGTGACATCAGTGTGTCTTTTATTATTCAAGATTCATATTTTCGAAAGAACAAGTTTACGGTATATACCGTACTTTATGTTCTCAAAGATAAAGGAATTTTTTTAATACGTTTTATGTTTCCTTCCTTCTTTGAAATATTGTCCTTTCTCTTTAAACTGCCCCATTCTGCAGGAACAACGATGAACTCGCACAGAAGACTTGATCATTCTTTTACACCCTACGCCCCTCCTGATACAACCAGAGCTCAACCCTGCAGCATCAGGATTACAAGACCACAGCACTGACCACTGATCTGCTGCAGAGTTTCTTTCTTTTTCTAAATACCGTATGTTTTACATTTGATTGTTTTTTGTTCTATTTTGACCTTTTGTTTGAGAAAATTGCAAAGCACTTTGGTCAGCTGTAGTTGTTATTATTCTATTGATAATGAACAGCCTCAGTTTGGAGAAATAGTTTAGCTTTGACTGGACTGATGAGCTACAAGCTAGTCAGAGTGGATCCCAGATCAATGGATTATCGATGTCTTAAATCATCTCTAATTTCTAATATTTCACTTCTCTACATGTGAATGATTTTCTATTTTCTGCTATCAGCTTTGCATGAAATGCTTATTTTGGCAAACCTATTGTGATATTTCTGCAGGAAGGGCACCAGGCTGCACTTAAAAAAGGTACAGCTATCTGCTAATAATATTTATAATATATTTTCTTGAATTTAACGACATAATTCTATAAAAAAAAATTCTTCTGTTTTATCACTGTATAATTTTTCTGATTGGAGTTGTTGTAAGACAGCAGCAAGTCACTTTGGTTAGCTGTTAACTTATCAGTCCTATCAAAATTAAACTATTTTTCTCTCCAAACTTATATTAAAAGCTGTTCAAAACAGATAAGACATTATTGTTCAAAATCGTCACACAGAACCTCATTTTAAAAGATCTGAATTATCACCTCACTGTTAAAAAAAACATTAAGAACAATTTTAAATATCCAAATTCAGCTTGTTATTGAAATCTTAATGCAGTCACGAAACAACATGAACAAAGACAGGTCTTAGTTGGTATACAGTGTCCGTCTGGACCCTGCGAGGTGTTGTGCACTGTTCTTTGTCCGAGAATAATCGTGGATTATTATAGCAAGAGCCAACATAATCCGCAAAGCTTTGCCTCATCCGTCCCAGTGAGCTCATCTGCTACCTGCGCCGATGAAGTCTGGATAACATCTCAAGCCATTTACAGGTTATCGCAACATCAGTCGAGCTGCAGAGGTCAACGGTGTTCAACACGAGGGATTGATCAACTTTGTGGGGCTGAAGGCAGCTGGACCATCTGCAGAAAAGCTGATGTCTGAATAGCTGAGGACATTACGTACCATGACTTTGCCTGCAGTGCTGACAGATTCAGAAACCAGAGACACTGTGGAACCAGAGGAGAAACAAAAATGAATACACACTCACGCAAAATGACATATTTCTGGCCTGCCAGTGTCTACCTGCAAAATCTGTTATAGTAGCCATTAAGGCATCCTGCATTTTCATTTTCAGGGGTAAAAATCTAAAAAAAATAAATGCTAAAATATTTAAAATTGGGTGTGAACATCACTCTGGGTGATGAAAAACTCGGACACACATATTGGCCATGTGGGAGTGTTTAGCTGTGATTTCACATGTTGCAGTCCATAACTAATGTGTGAATCATCATCTTCAGCAACAAACAACCATGCTTTCTTTAAAAGTATGAGTATGGAAAAATCTCACAGGAGGAAGTGGGGGAGATGGTACAGACATTATCACATCATTCAAGAGCCCCAACAAAATGTAGTTGGACTCATTGCATGAATCTGTAACGAATATTTAAGCGTCACGTGTACGGCTGCTGTGGTTTACTGCCAACGCCGAGATGAAAATTGGGTCGTCTGGAGTCAGTGAAGTTCTCTAGGTCTCTGAGGTTAGTGGCTGGAGACATTAGCTCTAATGAGCTAATAGCATAATCTTAATCTCTATCATACTGTCACGCCATGTTTTCACAAGAAGGAAAAGAGTGTGTGTGAAACAGAGTGGAGCCACTGCTGGAGCCTACAGGTGTTAAGCTCAGTGGTCAAATCTGCGGTGATTTTTGCACCAGAGGGAGGTTTTATTTTATTTGATATGTGATAAAGATTTTATGTATTAAACTCTACAGGTTGGATCATTTTGATTCAATCAGTTGTAGACGTATGTCTCATGAGAACGCTTTGAAAGTTTCATTAAAATCTGTCCAAATCCAGCATTCAGGTTGTTTTTCCTGTTTTATTTCATTGCACAATACAGCTTAGCTTGACTTGGCTCATCGACGCCTCATTTTCCACTGCCGACCCATCGCATCGTCTGGGATCAGCTGCTCATCGTCACAGCTCTGCAAAATACTTTTCCCATTTAGAGAAACCAAAAAGAAAAACGTGTGGAGGTGTCTGACAGTCTCCACCACCAGATGTTATTGTTTCCCCTTTAGGTGAGAGTTTTCTCCGGCTCGTCAGCGTTCAAAGGTTTCCAGACATTTGTTGATTTTGAGCTGAGCTCCCATGAAATCTCAGCTGAGGTCAGACTGAAAAAGAGTTGAGCCAAACAAAATAACAGAAAAGAGCTGTGAACTGGGAACTTTGCACATTTCCAAGGAAGACAGCTAGTAAAACCAGCTAAAAACAACACTGCTCCTCTTTAAATGAAATTTGGTCAACTTTGGCACCCCCAATGCTCAATGTTGGAGCAAGAGTCTGACCCTCAAAGAGAGAAGAATGAAGATGACAAACCTGCAGAACTATGGATTCATGAAAGTGGTAAGCCAGATGTCTATGTCTTTGTTTAGCAGTTTTGCAGCAAATACTGTGATGTTATTGTTTTAAAAGAAACGTATTAGGGAATAGAGAAAATTGAACGGATTGTGACCTGAACAGAATATAAAATATAGGAAGCACCAGGAGACTAAAGACAACTTTCCTGTACACAACAAAATGTATTTAAGAGCTAAAAAGTGGATTTTGCATACATCCCCTTTGATTTAATATCAAATAACAGTGCATAAGTATTCACACGTTTTATGTTTTTGTTATCATAAATCAGTCATGTTCAACGTAAGTTGTTTTTTTTAACAAAAATGATATTTAAAAAACTCTTCAATGACAATGTAAAATCAGATTTTGACAGAGTAATACACATTAGAGAGAAATATTTGCAGGTGACTGCATAAAAATTCACCCTCTTTAAAGTGACAGCTTGAGTTCAACTCAGAGAACAGATTATTGAAAAGTACAAGTCAGTGTATGGATTTAAATGATTTTCCAAAGCAACATAAATCATAAAACATAAATCAGGTTTACTTACACAGAAGAAGACTTTGTAGCACAATTAAAAATCAAGAGGCTGACATCTTACCAGTGTAAACGTTTTTCACTTCGCCGATGCTGTAGACGGTCGTGGGGCGTTCCAGGATCTCACGATACAAGTTTTCCACTCGGTTTGACTGCAAGGTCAGGTAGTTCAGTTGATCCAAACTCACCCCTGCTCCATCCACTCCCACTGTGACTGCATAGTCAACCACGATGCCATCCAACCTGGTGAGACAAGACTGGTTGATACGAGACTAACAGGACTGGTCAAAATATTTTTTTTTTCTTAGGACTCCATGTCATAATTAAAGCTAAAGTCTGTCACAGTCGATCATTTAGGAAGTTGTGTCATTAGATTTTTTTGAAACACATCAGTGTGACAGTATGGGGCAAGAGCAGCTGAGTCAGCAGAAGTATTATCATAATTAAAAACACTGCAGGGTAAAGATCAGAAGAAAAAAAAATTAATCCATTAGCCTTCATCTGACTGCTGGAAATTCTCCCTTCTGACCTAGTTTGTGCACAGAAAATCTGATAAATGTGAGTGTTAAATTAACACTGTTGGTGTTGGTTTTGACACAGTTTAGTGTTAAATCAACACCACTAGTGTTAATTTAACACAGCCATATTTGCTGTGTGGGTTTGCTGGCAGACAGCAGAACATATGACCCAAAGTCAGTCATGTTTAAATGTTTTTTGTTTTTTTTGTCAGACTACCTGAACTCGACTACTGATGGGCTTTGTTGACTGCAGTTAAAGCTCATTGAAAGCAATCAAATTTCTTTAAGTAATTTTTGTATAGTTTGTATTTTATGGCTGGTAATTGTAGTTTAAATATTTAGGTATGGAGGTAAACAATTTGATCCCTGATGATTTTGTAAGTTTTGTCTCACATTTTGATGGTGGTTTGGTTTTTTTTGATCACTAAAAACCCAGGCAAATGATTCATGCAAAAATTCATAAGAATTGTTATGAAATTATTGAGACTGAAGTTGTTTCAAGATGACAGCAAACCACTTTGGTCTTGACCTCAGTAAGACTAGCCATTAGCTCTTCAGTTGATCAACTCCTTCTCCAAACCAAAGCTGTTCAAAGAGCTATCTAGAACAGATAACCCCATTATTGTTTTTCTTTTATTGTTCAATTCTACATTTCCTCAAATTGCAAAAAAGCTTCCTTTTGCCATTGAAACTGTATTTTTGTCACTTTGTTACAGTTTTTATCTAAACGGCTCACCACATTTTCCCCCTCTTTCTTTCTTTTTCAGAGACTGATCAGCGAGGTCATAAAGTTCTGATAATAGTCCCACCTGCTTTCTTGATATGACCCATCCCTGATCCCACTTAACCTGTGAGTGACTGCACTAAGACTATTAACGCAGGCAACAAGTGATACACCTAAACACATGGCCCTGTTCACAGGTCCAGGTCTACCTGACAGGTCCAGGTCTACCTGGGGAACTAAAATAATGCACAGGGTTTAACACGACACGTCAAGGGGGACAATATTCAAAATCAAACAGCCGTAAGTAATAACTCACCCCTGGGTGTCCTTTTGAGGTCTAAATGAAACAAGCAGGTGTTAAATTTCCGCAGAGAGCAGAAAACATGTTGGCATTTTTTTTAAACGAGAAGGTTTTGGCCATAATGGGGAGACAAAATCTGACCTGAAGTCAATTACAGAAACACTCTTGAATCCAGGAAGTCCCTCCAGAGCAGTTTCTATCTGCACACATAAAGTCAAAGCAATAGATTAAGACTATATGTATTTGTATGAAGTTTGTCAAAAACTGATTTGAAAAAATCTAAATCTTTTGAAGAAATAATTTTGTTTTTTGAGCCTGATCAGTACCCTAAAAATGCAAGTTGATGCACTGCAATCAGTTTTTAAACATAAAAACACATAAAAACCGTTCATAGCTGTTCTGCTGACGTGGTCTAAAAAATATAAAGAATAAGGACCTCAAGGGGCTTTTATCTGCAGACACATGTTCTCTGAAGGTATGCAATATTGTGTGCATGCAGGCTGATGTTGTTCTGTATATGGAGGTGTTTGCAGATTTATGTGTCTAGAAATTTCAACAGACAGAAATAAAGAAGAAGTTATAAATGCATGCCAACACATAAAGCCTAGCACTATAAAAATGAACAAATGGTTAAAACAAATATAGATCTTAAAGGAAAAGAGCTCCACAGACACATTCAGGGAATTTTCTAAGAATTAGTAAAACTACTGATGCTGCTTCCAAATGTGAGTACCTGCGCAAACGAATGCATGTGCAAGAGTTTATCTATTCTCAAGGAGTCTCATAAAGCTGCATTTCCAGCTCTTGGAGAAGTTATTTCACCAACTGTGCACCATAAAATATCTGACTTTTTGAACCCAGGCTTTTAAGTTTCAGTGCGTACTGTTAAACCTAACCATGCAACAACCACAGAGCATAAACCAGCTCGGGTCATTGCCAAGGTAAGATGGAGCGAAAGACGAACCTTTTCAGCAAGATGTCTGCTCAGAGTCTGGAACTTGAGGCTGGCTGGATCGTTGAGGTCGTCGCTGAAGATCTCTCCTATCAGGAGGATGCTCAGCTCCACCACCTGCTCCAACACGGCAGTGCTGCTGGGCTGCACTGTGATTTCATTGGACAGCTGCGCCATGAAATAAATACATACATTTAGATCGCATTGGCATAATGTGTGCATGCATGTGTGTGTCTGTGAGTGGGTGAGAACACTCACTGAACTTTCCTCTGGTGAAACGGGAGCTGCTTCCTCCTTTTCTGTATCTTCTGCATGTTTGAGTTAAAGTATAACAAAGGAGAGGATTTATTTTAAGAGAATTTGATTTAAAAATCTTTGCTTGTTTTATTGTGTCTTACCAAAAATAAAAAAAAATTAAAACCTCTGAACCAAGACAGACTTTAGATAACAGTTCGACATAAACAAAAGATAAGTACTAAATCTTAGAGATTTGGCTGAAATAATTGTTCTTTAACATCATGACCAGGAGTGAAACTGACCCAACTGAGGAGCATCAAATACTTCTGGACTTGCTGACGTAGGTGTGCTGAAAAACATTTTAAAACACGTAACTATACTGATGTAACATTACAAACTTGTAAACTATTTTGTACATTTCACACAAAGTCACGCACACTGTGGAGGGAGATAGAAGTACAGGTTCACTTTGTGGAGGTGTTTTAAAAATGAAAAATAAATGTAACAAGCTCAAGAGCCTCAGTATCTGGTTTTGAGAAAAAGAACAGTTTTACCTTTTTAGAAGTTAATTTATTACAGACCTATTATCTCAGGTAATATCCGAAAATTACAGCTATATGGAAAAGAAAAGTAGGCCATGACTTTTATACAAATCAAACAAGTAAAATTTAAAAAATAACTTACTATTTTGTGTCATTTTGTTAAAAAATGTTTTGTATTTTTTTCTTTTTTGTAAAAAAAAATGCATGTTTGAGGCAATTAAGTTTTAAAATTTGCACTTATCTGTGTTTTTATCTGCATGACTGTAGTCACTGAGCAAAAAGCTTCAATTCTGGGTTTTTATGTTTCAGGTTATTATAAACAAATATCTTTTTATTAGATTCTAAATAATTTAATTCTAACTTCAAAAGAATAAAAACGCACAACAGATTCCATCACGATTTATTAAACAAAGATGGAGCCTAAATGAAAAGGTTGTGAGTGAAAATCTAAACCTATCCTCGCTGCTTCCGTTAGATTTAGGAGGAACAAGTAGCCGTCAGGTACTGCGAATAAAAAATGCATTGATTATCTGACCATCAGCAACTGTAACCTCCTCCATAAAACAGAAAATTGTGCAGTTTGCTGCTCTGCAATTGTACAAATGTGTTGTAACACAATGCCATAGAAGGAAAAACATCAGCGATGATCTTAGAGAAACAACTGGTGTTCTTCAGTTGTGCATGTGTCATTTATAAATAACCCAGTCTATCATTTTACAGAGAGGAAGATTATTTACAATTGAAAATAATTCTATCAGGTGCCAATCTTTCCAGCAAGATCAGAACATTCAATGTTTAGAAAAACTGTAAAAACACCCAGGAGCTGTCTAAGACTCTACTAGCATCAGTTAACATGTTAGATATTGGCAGCACAAATTAGACTGAACACAACTGGCTTGTTTGAATTTGTTGCCAGGGGGGAAAAAACTTCTCTCTCTAAGGTATCTGAATGAAACACAAGATTTCTGGAACAGTGTTTTTTGGATAGTTGAGACCAGTTTACCCATAATTCACAGCACCGTGCTAGGAGACAATCAAACACAGCTCTTTGTCACTAACACCTCAAACTAAATCTCCGTGGTGGTGGGCTGAGGCTTTAGATTTGATTTGCAGCCACAGGACCGGGGCACCACACAGTCACGGAGTCGATCAGGAACTCCTGTGTCGACCGAAACATTCCGATGTGAGGCCATCTGTCTGACAGCCGAAGCTCGGCCCAAACTGGGTCATAAAACAGAAAAATGATCCCAAACACAACAGAACGGCTGAAAGGGAAACGAATCAAGGTGTTGCTACGGTCCACTCAAAATCCAGACCTCAATTTGATTGAAATGCTGTGGCGAGACTTTAGGACAGCAGTGCAGAAACAAAGTCTGCAAACCGTATTATCGCCGCTAAAGGTGCTTCAACAAGATGTTTAATCTGAGGCTTCAGAGTTGCCAGAAAAACACAAAATATGCTTTAATTCCATCTTTTCTGTGCAAAACACCAAACACAACATCCACCTCATATACAAACACCCTCACTCAGCACATATGCCAATTTGAGTCAAAATACAATCATTTTAAAAGGACAGTACAACAGTTCACTATGCCCTGTCTGGAAACCCTGATAGACTTACTGTAGTTGTTTTTGCACACAGCTTTTTTATTTTAGCTTTTTTTGTTGTGTCTTTGTTTAATAAATGATAACGTGAAGTCAGTTGTGTATTTTTGTACACTGGTAATTAGATCTGAATATGTTTAAAACCTGGTTCTTTTCTTTTTTCAAATTATCTTAAAAGTTCTTTTTTTTAAAACACCCCAAAAGTGTATCCTATCTAAAGGGAGCTGCATCTATAACTAAGACGTGCTACTGAAACGGGTCCAGATCTGAAGTCATGTTTGATTACTGATTAGTAGGAATATGAACAGGTAAGGTTGAAGAACTCTGACAACCTCACCTGCACATATGCTGCCAGGACTTGGTGGGCTCACTACAGACAACGGGAAGAATGGCACATTTACAAAACACAGACTTTTTCGATGAAATTTTCCTGTGAAACGTCACACAGATAACAAGCGGAGCGTGTCCTTTACCTTTTAGGACCTGAATGGGACATTCTCTGGAAACACAGAACAGTGTTGACTGTTATTTATTATTATTTAATCTGATCAGATTTCTGCTTAGTCATCTACTCACCCATTTGACCAGAGCCTGATGCTCCTCTGATTGACTAAAGTATCTGCTGATATCTCGTGTAGAGACCGCATCCTCCTGGCACTGGTTCATCCAGCTTTGGTACTCTTCTTGCTCAGGTACTCGATCCCAGAAGATCTTGAAAGCCTCCCATATTGTCTCCTGGCACACTGGTCAGACCAAACACACCAATACCTTCATAAACTAAACCTGCAGAGCTTGCTTGCTTAGTAAATGGTACATGGAATGTACTTATGCAGCACCTTTCTATCCAACCAGGATACTCAAAACACTTCACACAACAATCTGTGCCCTCATTAACCCATCCACACAGCACTCTACCATACCTCTCTACAAAGCTAATCTAGATGGATCATTCAATGGAGACTAATCTGTGCTTAAATCACATTCACACACTGATGGGACACACATCAGAGACAGTGGAGGTTTGGTGTCTTTCCCAGGGACACCTCGACATGGGACTGATTAGTATGAAATCAAACTCTCAATTCCTTCATTGGAGGACGACTCCCCTAACCACTGCCACCCTAAATACGAGTAATACTCTTTAAAACTGTGAATTTAAAGTTTGGGCAACACGATGGATCAGTGGTTAACGCTGATCCCTCACAGCAAGAAGGTCCTGGGTTGGACCCGGGGTCTTTCTGTGTGGTGTTTCTGCGTTCTCCTCATGCTTGCGTGCGTTTTCTCCCACAGACCAAAAACATGCAAAGTGACCTCAGTGCTGACAAATACAAGCAGATATGAATCCATTGTTCAGTATCACCAGAGATGTTTCTGACTGGCCCCAAATTTATTCCACAGTAGGATAACAAAACCACACCTTCAGATAAACTCACTGAAAAAAAAACATCCCTTTAGAACAAGTTATCCTGGATGAGATGTGACCCATCCTCTCAATTTTTATTATTAGTTTTAAACTTAGATCATCTTATGATAAGAAGGTGTAAATATACAACTGTTTAGATCAAACCTTAAAATAACATCGTGCAAAATCTTAAAAGTGTTGGAGTGGAGTATGTGTTGAACACGCAACTACTTTCACATCAAATTTTAGCTCAATATTT
>JAVKLF010000132.1:13126409-13139066 GCA_034783495.1 Millerichthys robustus
CTGTAGATGATGCTGTCATATCCAGGGTCCATGTTCCACAGATTGTAGGAGATTGCAATGACAGCGAGGGCCAGGACAATCATCAGCCACAGCACGATGTTGAAGATCACGGCGTACTGAAAGTTGTATTTGTAGGCCAGGTTGTAAGGACTGCCAGGGTTACTCTGAAAAAAATTAACAACCATCAAAACAAGAACCTACACCACTGAATAATTTAAATAACAGTTTATTTTAAATGATTCCAAAACAAATAACTAACCTTGGTTATAATTGCTGTCCTAATTAATCTAAATCATTTTGAATATGAGCCTTCCACCAAATGTCAACAGGTCTTAACTACATGTAGAAGTTGGCACAATGAGATATCTTATCAGTAATAAAAGCTGCTTTCATATTACTCTGCTACTGCATGAAGAACAAAGGTCGGGTTGTTTATGAACTATTAAAGGTCAGAGAAACTACTGAGGGGTCTCTGCAGGTGAAGTTCAAAAGAAACTTTGAAAGATCTACATAAGGTTTGGATAAACACTGATCAAGAATACTTTAAAAGATTACAATAAAACTTCGCTCCTTGTCAGCAAAATAAATGCCTACATTTGCAATAAACCAGTTCACAATCGTACATATTACATAAAAAGCTAAAAAGGTTCCCTCAGACTTACAATCTGCTTAGATTCCAGGATCGAACGCGACTTTCTAGTCAATGGGGCTTCAAAAGTCTTGACTGTAACAACCTCCACAACAGCGCTGTTGCCATAAAGACGATACATATCCTCCCCAAACTAGAAGAAGAAGTCAGGTAGTTAAAACCAAGTTACATTTAAAAATCTTCAGCTGCATCACTCCTACAAATTTCCTCCTTACCTTCTGAAGGACAGAGGAGAGAATAGCAGTGGCGTCATTGTACTGAGGAGAGTCTTTGCCATAAAGTCGACTCAGCTCCTCCAAGCCAGACAGCTCCAGAGAGTATAGGTCCGGGGAGTAATCCTTAGCCAAATGTCTGTGCCTCTGTAGCTACAGGAGGAGGTGATAAGAACATGTGAGTCTAACTTGGTCAACTATACTCTTCATCGAGAGAAAATAAAAACCATCTCGACTATTTTTGATGACTTACTAGAGCTGTGATATCATGCAGTACTTGAACCTCGGACAGGAAGAGTAAATCAGCCTAAGGAGAAACAAAGCAAAAAAAACAGAGTATTCTTTTTTTAGTGTGAGTCGTGTACAAGTTCTGCTTTACGTACAAATAATTTGACAGTCAAAGCGACTTCGTGATGTCACGTTGGTCTGAAACTCACCTCTGAATTTCTGCTGAGAGAGTTGAGGGGAAGAGAAGTCAGCACTGAGCCATCCTGGGACAGACGGGCACGAATCTGCTGCAAGGTGACAGGCAGGTCCTCAAACACAGCATTAGCCTTTCCAAGCATATAAAGTCGCTGAGAGAGACACAACAACAGATTAGTGATATAACAAAGATGTGTCGACGGCTCAGAAATTTGTTGTTCCCAGTTTTGAGCTAGCTGAGTTTTATCACCTCTTCACTGGGAGCCAGCTGCAGCACCACAGGGGTGTACTCTGCAAACAAAGAGTGTACGGTCTCTGCAACACTGTCCAAGGTGAAGGGTACTGGCTGAATGGAGCAAGATAAACCACAAACAAACTCAGTAAATCCATTCAAATAAAGCTATTTGTTTTAAACAGGTTTCAGACCGTTTTCTGATATACAAAAGTCTGTCTGACTCACATTTTCCAAGGGGTAGGAGGCCACATTTTGAGGCAGGGACAAGTTATTGACTCCTCTCACTGCCACTAGCACATTAGCTCGAGGTCGCTGGAACAACAGACCAGCCTGAAGTCCTGGCCAGGACAAGTCCTGTAGAGGTAAGAAGACAATTATCAGGTTACTGCAACAACAAGCTTAAACTAATCATTAAAGCAGCAGGCCCAATCTAAATGGTAGGAAACAAAGCACCTCTTGAACAGAGAATCCCATGGTTAAAGCCACGAGGTCTGGAATCTTCTCTCCAGATACAGGCCAGTCACCTTTCTGGAAAGCCACAAACTCTGGAGCCTGCAGCACCGTCAAGCTGTCTCCATGGACACCTGAGGAGACACAAAGAACAGATAATCAATCCACTCTAATAGACTCACTGACACTATTGCTGTTATATTGATCTTTTCAGGCATGTGCTATTTTGCCTAAACTAAACTTAAACCTTACTAAGCAAATTTTATTTTTAAAAACCGTGTTGTGACAAGTACATAACAAATGTTTTGTTTTGACATTCTTTTTTTCTTTTGTTTTTACAAAAATAGCATAAGAAATGAAAGCTCTATACACATACACTTCCATACAAACATGTCTAAACATGAATACACAAATATTTAGTAAAGAATAATCTGACACCCTGTATCTTTAACATAGGACATAAAAGAAACTGCAGGATTTTTTTTATTATTTAACTATTAACTATTAACAGTTATTAACAAAGGAAACAAGTACGAATTATGAAGTCAGTCATGAATCGCTGTATAGTAGGCATGATTATTAGTTTTAGTCTGCCTGAAATTTTAGTCTTGCTTAAATCAAAGTTGCACTTGGGGAGGGTTTCTTTCCATTTGACCACATTTAAAGTTCCTTGGGTGAGGAAATGACGAATTAGCCTCACACGGAAAACAAATTACATGTTAGCTTTACTCAATCTTGAAATGCTGCAATCTCAATTTAAAGAGTTTAATCTACACTGTGTTGTAGCCTAAATAGATCTCATTTTAAGCTCCAATATATTAAAATCTTATGAAGTCAGAGCTTTAACGACTCAGCTCACTGGATGGAGATTTGAACTCGTGACCGAGTTTGATGGTCATAGATGTTAAAGAGGAACTAGCTGCATTGGAGCTTTGTCACATGACGGAACAGGGTAATTCACAACTATCTGCTAGAAATATACAGTACTGTGCACTACTTTTGAATTTCACTCGACAGACAGTTTTATTCCTATGAATTATTCAAAGATAGACATTCAACCCTCGATGCTAGTTAGCAACACGCTAACATTACACAAGTGAGCTCGGTTACTGTAACCCAACAATATTCGGTACAATAATTAGAGACCCAGTAGTACAAACTGATTATTTCTTACATTCCTACTGACATCCATGTAATAGTATGATATTAGACAGATAAATGTCAGAAAACACGATGAAGGCTAACGATGGATTGAACCCTCCTGTCATTGACCGGTTCAGCTCATTCCGGAAGCTGTTAAGTCACGATTAAACGAGATGAGAGTAGCACAGAAAGGTTAACAAGGGTTTGTTGATGTTGTTCATTTCCTACCGACTGTGACGAGAAAGCAGACAACAAAAGCGACGTTAAAAACAGCCTCCATCCTTCCCCAGTTTGTCACCGACATCTTTCTCCTTCTGCTATAGTAGCGGTCAGCTGACCTGACGTCATGAAGCAAAGCATGATGGGAGAATTTCTTTCAGGCGCGCAAAGAAATGAGCGCATATAAAATTAGAAACTCCTCTTGTTTTAAATGATAAAAACACAATAAAAATATTTCATTTGTTTTACAAAAAAACATTTTAAAGAAATTAGATTCTGCTAAGCTTTGAACATTGCTTTTGATAAAACAAAACATATTAATTGTGAACTTTAATGAAAAAGGTTTGTAGTTACTAATAGGCCTAAATCTTTTTTACAGATCATTAATTTCAGAAAATAAGACACTTGTGTTCACAAAAACTCAATTTTAACATAGCTGCATGTTGATAATGTAATATCTCGTTACATGCTTCATATGAGAGTGCGTTTTTTGTTTGTAATTCTGTAATTCTCTGTCAATTTATTTTATTAGATCAGGTAATAGCCCCCTTGCGAGGTTGATTATCAGATTTCCTACAAGTATTAACTTAAGGTGAATAAATTGTACACAATTTGCGACCATTAAAAACCACAAGGATGATATTTTGTAAAAGTGTGAAGAACTATTCAGCAAATCTTTAAAAAAACTATTTCCTTTAGGTCATGATTAACAAGAAAACATTTTTGCTGCAATGCAACAGGACAAAACGAGTGTCTGTTCCTGCATGGCAGTAGCACATATTTTAAATGAGGTAGTCATGTGGGGGGTACTGAAAATCCAAGGGTGTTACACCAAAGCCAAAGGTCAGAACAGAAAATTCAGTAGATGCTGTCATATATAAATTAGTTGACCAATACAATAAATATTTTATAAAAGTTTGCTTTTTACATATTTGTCAAAGCTGTCATGTCCTGACAGAACAAATAAAATAATATAAATAAAAATGCTTACATGGTAACTACTTCTCTCTGGATCAAAATATGACTAATAGTGACAGTAATTTAGTCAGACACTAACCATGAAACGAGGCTGTTTCAGAGATTTCTGACAGCTCAGAAGACAAGGCTTTCCCTATGAAGTAAATGGACCAAACCCTGTAATCCTGTGTAATATCTTCATCCCTTTTTTACTGATTATGTCCATTCAGAAACCGTTATAGCCAGTTTCGTTCTGAGGCAAGTCTTTAAATCTACATAACCAAAGCCTCAGTGCTCAGTGTGACCTTCTGCCTCAGGATGCAGTTTTTTTAATTCCCGGTTTGAGCTGAGATACTAATTTCTTTTTTAGTATCTCAATTAACCGTCCGACAGCTGATACCTTACATTTTCACCTGAATGAAGGATACTCAACTTCATTCCAGATTTTCTTCACCTCTGCTGAATCACACTGGATAGTCGTTAGTTTTCTTAACATAAAAACAAAACTAGAGACTAATTTCAGCAGGAATTTTCTGATATGCTTCCTGGGTTTTTGTTAACGCTTGTAAACTGAGCTTCATACCTCTTTGAAGTTTTGACTTTGGCAGCTTCTGATGGATCTCTTTGTACCCGTCGTGCAAATACAGAGCAGTTGGAAAAATGGGTTGAACTGCAAGTGCTTTATTTCAGTCACTTCAGGCCATTCTGCAAAGTCTCATTGATTGACTCCTTTGTCTGCTGTACCGTTTGAATCCAAATATTCACTGACTGATTGCAGACTTTTCGTGAGAGAGGAAAGAAGAATACTCAAGACGTGCAGCCAATCATTGTTGGATGAATCTAGAGAGGTGGTTGTTGGACTGTGAGCCCAATCAAAGCTCATTACATGCATCCAGCCAACTTGAAATGCACATCAAGAACAGATCATGGAAAAAAGAAAAAGGTTTGAAATACCAAACAGTAACCAAAAGCAGTAGAAACTTTGTAAAGTCACAAGAATCTCAGCAAAAAGGTGTTGGCATTTCTGAGCAATTGTTCCTTTTACCATGTAATTGTTTCTAAACGAGCCATAGCAGCATTGTGTGTGTTAAGGGGTGGGGGGTGTCTATTTGTGTGTGTTTTAATCAGCTGCGTATAATAGTATTTATGACAGCAAGATGCTTTTTGCAGCACTTTTTCCAAACTAGTGCATGCTGCTCTAAGAAACACTGTGGCTGATTTCAATATTTGGTTTCAAAAGTCGAGATGCTGTTTAAAGATGTGAAGTCAAACAGAATACAGATGTTCTTAAAACCTTGAAGAAGAAGAAAATTGGAAATAGTCCACAAGGTGATGAATGTAGGAATTCTTAGTTGTTTTATTCAGATGTCATTTGGAAGAATAAGTTGCTCTGAAATCTGTAAATATTAGTTATTACTGGTTCCTTTGGCAAGTTGTCTATTCTAACTGCAAAGTGTGATGCACCTGACTATTGTGAAGTTGTTTTTTTAACATCTCATAACTAATTGTATCTTTGTCCTGTTGTCTACTAATACTGCATGTAACAGATAATTATAAAAAGCCTGGTGTCTGACAAGTAAAAACAGATTTCTTTTGCAACAAAGTTGTAATTTATTACAGGTTGTCTAATCCTTGGGAAAACAGGGCTTTTAAAAACTCTATTTATTGCTGGCTTAGTTCATTCACAGCATAAACATATCTATCAGAGGGAAAAGAATAAATACATGGCCACAATATAAGTGACCACCCTTTAAAGTTATTCTTAAAACCATGACCCAAAGCCACGGTGCTTCCTGTATTGTTCTTTTTTAAAATTGTGCACGAGGCAGATGCAGATATTAAGTTTTTATCTTTGTTTTTGTGCTCATAGTCAATTTATCACTGACGATTCGCAGTTTGAACACTAGAGGGCGCTCCAAGCCAACAGACATTCGGCATCTAAAAAAGAAGCTGGCAGCGTGTTCTCCCAAGGCTGCAGCAATAAATTGCCTGACATAAATTTTCCAAAAGATGGCAATATAGAATTGCCTTCTTACCGCCCTCATGCTGGGTAATTAGCCAAAGAGAATGCTTTCAAAACGTTAAGATCTGACTTCAAATTAATTAACGAGGCAGGAGCAAAGCACTCAGTTTGTCTTGCAGTTTGTATATTTATTTTAAAGCAACTTCTTCTGTAAAATATAAATACAAAGTATGGGATATTTTAATTACAAAGTTAAAACAAAAGAAAAAAAAACTGAGCACACCAAAAATTTACTTTACTGCAGTAGCCTCCCTGTTATGTACAAAGCTTTGTGCAGCAGGGGGAATAATCAACATTGTCTTAAAACTTTGCTATACAAGAAATCTTGTAGTTTTGCTTGTTAAATTACAGCTAAATCAGAAAACAAAAGAAAAAAACACTAAGCTAAAAATAAAATATTACAACAAAGTAGCCCCTGAGGCTCAAGCGAGCACTAAAGTTTAAGGAGAAAAAAAAAAAGACATCATGTGCTTCCTATAAACACAAATACTGGATTAAACGGCACAGCTTCGGGACTAGTCTGTACATCTAAACACATGCACAAAGTGCTGTGCGCTCACACACAATGACCGCACTCTGCTGCTATACAAAATCTTAGAGGAGTCAAAGCAACATCTAAAAAAACCCAAAACAACTCAATATTATATATACTGTATATATTTATTTATACATATATTAATTTATAAAAATAAGACCATTATTAAGTCTCTTGTGTCACAAATGTTGATTCTTAATGGAGGGAAATGATTCAGCAGCCCAGTCAGGCAGTAGGTCAGTTCATCAGTACAGTGGACCGGTGCCGGTCCAGGTCAGGCTAAGGCATTTTGTTGTAACCTTTCATTGGTTCTAAAGCAAACTCCATTTGGGAAAAAGAACAAGGTCAAAGTTCAGCAGGTCAGAGCGTCAGAACGAGCCCAACTTGCCAATTGCCTTGATTTTGTCCTTTAGTTTGTCCCCTGGGTGGTCCCAGCGGTCGTCCAGACACTCCAGTGTTGAGCCCAGTAGGGCGGCCAGCTCAGCGCTGTCCTCCACCAGGTCAAGCAGCTCCTTGCTGTCTGGGTGGAAGCCCTCCAGCTCCTCCGGGCAAGAGAAGAGCTGCGACAGAGACGCCTGGCGATAAAACTCTGCCTCCGCCACGGTCACTACCTCCATGTGGGGGAAGGTCTGTCGGAATGCGCGTGCTGACATCCGCAGTCGTCGGAGCACATCAGACAGCAGCAGCCAGTTTCTTGGTCTAAGAGAGGGAGGGAGAAAATGTTAAAGTACTGAGTTGCAGCTAAAAAACACACGGGACGCAAAGCGTTAAGTATGCCTCAGAGATCAAAGCTCACCCCTGAGACAGGGACACCTGGATGTTGTAGCAAGGCAGCAGAGGTCGATCGGAGAACTCAAACTCAAACACCTCCCTTTTATCATCTTCTTCCTCATTATCTGGGCCAGGGGGGTCTGCAAGGATGTCATAAACTCCACCCGCTTCACTAGATTCTGGAAAACAAAAAGCATCTAAATTGTCATAAAGTTGCTTTGACTAAAGGAGGGGACTGATGACACGTGAAAAAAAATAAATAAATACATTGTAAGCGGTAAAAGGACACACATAGTGCTGATTGGAACTCACCACACACAGAGCTGCCATAGAACTCCCAATAAAGCCCTGGGTCGTCATCTGAGCGGCCCTGAAGGTCAGCGAAATAATCTGCAGAGAGAAAGGAGATGGGCTGTTATTCAAGATCCAGAGCCCCGGAGACGCAGGACAAGGCAAATGCAACTGCCTTCAGAGACTACAGCAGATAAAATGGATAAAGAGCGCGGTAAAACAGAGGAGGAGGAGAGAAACAAAGAAAGAAAATGTTTTAAAAGGTGGTGGTGGAGGGGGCTGGTGGTCAGAGGCCAGCAGCTGTACCGCGGGGAGGAGAGTGGCAGTCTCCGCTGGGTTAGAGCTGGCTCAGTTCAGAGCGGGGCCACAGACGGCTGCCAGGAATCAAACAAGAACCACACACAGCCGCTGAGAGAGCACACACACATGCACATGCACACACACACACGCGCGCATATACCCAGGGCTGGAAACAAACAAGCAGAGGGAGCTGGATAAGCACACACTGCAAGGGCGCTGTGTGTGTTCAGCACACGCGCGTACACACACGCACATTTGCAGAGTGAGAGCTGGGCTTTGTGCCAGCGCTGAGGCGTTGGGCGGCTGGCGAGTGTTTGGAGGGATTAACGGCCTCCAGATGAGTGGAACCAGGTGGAGGGAGGGCAGCAATCGCTCGCTCATTTTCCTGCAGAGCGCCGTCTCTCTCTGCCGACATCGATCCGTCCGTTCTGCTCAAAATTCGATGCCGTCGTTTCAGTCATCCGTGCACGTCCCTCCCTTTGCCACCTGTCCGTATTCACCCTCATTCTCTCACGCAACGGGTCTTAACTGGTTTGTCGCTTGGGCAACATTAGGCAGCTGGCTTGCAGAGGAAGTGTGTGACCGAGTGTGCTTTCATTTCCCTCTCCTCCTGTACACAGACGCGTGTTGACTCAACTTAACTACAAACATCCAGACGAACCCTGACGGAGCGCGCCGCGCACACACCGTGCCAGACTCCAGCGAGGCTGCCGTGGAAAACGACAGGCGCTTGCATACAAAAGCAGAGCCTCTCCAGCCAGAGCGAAGCCCGTTTCCGCACGTACGCTGAGCAAACACAGTCGCCGTTGCTTAGTAACCAGATAAAGGAGCTCAGAGGCGGCAGCAGCACGCACCCCGGCGAGCCGAGAATCCCTGTCTAACAGGTGGCAGAGGGAGGGAGGGGTAGAGTGTGGGAGGGCGCCGTAGGGGGAGATGGGATGACAGAGAAGGACATGTCGAGCCGTGGCTCGGAGGTGGAAAATGAGGATTTACAGAGAGGGCTTCCTGCCAGGAGGTAGCACGCAGGTCAGAGCGTTAAAAGAAGAGCAAACAGAACGAGCCAAGATGGGGGGGTGGGCTTTAGGGAACCGGTCTTTTAAACAGTTTACCCCCACCCTGACCTTTCCGTCCACTCTTTGGTGTGCCTCATTGGCTTTTAACTCTTTCCAGCACATGTGATTTTCAGGTTTTTTTAATCAGAAAGGTGCAGAATTATTTAAATGTGGTGGATTCTACATCCATTGTGAACGCCTGGTGGAAGAAATTCACAACTGCTCTTACTGCCAAATAACCTATTGTCTACTGTAGGTGTTAAAAACTAATTTTAATCAAACAAATAGATTCCCAAATTTCCATTTTATTTTGTCTGGGGATTTTGACTCTTTTACATATTTTACAAAATGAAATTAAATTTGCACTTGTGCACATGGTGTGTACCTCTCGGCGGGCCTGTTGTTTATGAGCCATTTTTCAAACTCAACATAATCAGGCCAATTTGTAAAAATCTGCATGGTGTGCAATCTCTCCATTTTATGTAGGACATTTTTTTATCCTCATTCATTAATAACTAAAAACTAAAGCCAGTGTTTCCAACCTTGCACTCAAACAATGTTAAATATGATTCTTGAAAAAGCGTTTGTGCATCAAACTTACCGGTGAGGAAGCGCTGCATGCTGTCGCTGTGAGTCATTTTGAGGAGTCCCCGGCCTGAGTAGGTGGCCAGTGTGGGGTCAGCTCCATAAGACAGCAAGACCCGCACCACGTCCAGGTGATCATTCTCCACAGCGTCATGAATCGGTCTAAACCACACAGAAAAGGAAAAGGTCAAAAATTCTGCTACTTTGCAAAAATGATAAGTGTCATAACTGTTAGATCCTAAACTTTTTGGTCCCCTGGAAGTTTCACATCACTACGGTGACGCTCTCAAACATAAAAACAGTTTACAATTGTTAAGCATGGCAGTGGTAGCATCATGCTAAGGCACTGATGCATTACACACAGTGGGTGGAATAATAAAACGATTTCAACCTCCAAATTCATAAATTTCATAAACCAATATCTATATACATTTGAGAACTATGCTTACAAGACTGATCTGTGCCTGAAAACCAACTTTTTAAAATTAATTCTGAAGAAAAACGAACGCATTCGCGAAGCCATAGCTAAACGTAGATATTTGAGCCTGCATGTACAATTATGACCATGTGTGGATTAGAGAAAATCACTAATAAAATCCAACTTGTGCACCTAAATGTTGTTGTTTTTTTTAAATCAATAAAGATCAAATTTGTATATTCCTCTACGCTGGAAAAATAATAGTTCTAATGAATCATTAAATGCCTCAAAGCTGCATCCATAATAAAAGGATGCAAACTTCCGACCACGACTGAATGTTTCCTAAATTAGCATGTGCACTGTGGGTGATATTTAAACAGAAGTAAACAACAATGGACCATTAATACATTCTTAATAATTTTATAACCACTTACCATTACTTAAAAGGGGTTTTTTTTTATAAGAAAAGATTTTATTATAGAGCAACAATGCTCCCAATGCTACAAATCAGTTGTTTTAACAAAAGCTCAAAAGTGAACTCCTCAGGATGCTGTCCTAAAACTGGCCTCCCTACAGCATTAAAATGAATAAACCTAGCAAGCTGCATTTAATCTGCAAATTGCTGCTCTTGTATAATAATAATAATAATAATAATACAATAAACACCAGCATTGAGCGAGCCCTGGGCTCCTTATTTATGACTCTGCTGCGGTTTGCATCATCACAGGTAGAGATTGAGTTTGTGCTTTACAAAAGGAGAGCCTTTATGCAAGCCTGGGTTCTTGTAATGTGTGCATAGGAAGAAGCAGATTCTGTTTACCTGGTTCCGTCCTGCGCGCTACAGTTGATGTCGGCCCCATAATCTAGCAGGTGTTGGACTATGCTGAGCCAGCCACGGGCGCATGCCTCATGCAGAGCACAGTAGCCCGCGTAGTCTCTGTGATTCACCTCGCAGACTCGGTTCTCCAGACAGTACAGCACCACCTCCTAAAAAAAATGAGAAAGAGCCAACACACAGAGGGGAAAGCGAAGTTTAATGTACAAGGTTGTTTTTGGATGAAAAATCAAACACGGAAGTCAGACAGAGCAGACACGCATGTAAGACAGTCCTTCCCTTTTACAGTTCCTGTGGGACAGAAATGAGGGAAAGGCAGGAACTGAGTGTGTTCCTGTACTGGACAAACACGCACAGTCGCACACAAATGCTCCATAATCCCGGAGCTGGCGCCAAACACATTGAGGAGACCAAGAGTGACTCAACTGTGCTCTGCCTGCCAGATAGTGTTGGTGCGTTTATGTGTGTTTGTGTGTACCATGACTGGGCCTGGACGCCACTGTGGCAGCCAGTTACAATGGCTGGGCTCTGAACACAGCATAATGGAAACGGAACAAAGAGATTTGATAGAGGCGCTCAAGAGCTTGAAGCGCTTTCTCTAGTCTGAGGCTGTGATAGTTGGGCATCCAGCTCTAAGTAGTCCGACTGGTTTTTATTGGACTGGACCTGCGTCTGCCGCTATTAAACAGAAAGGAAACAGACAGACAGAGAGCTGCCTGGCAGCGTGATCGAGGTCAGACGCTGTGGGTCGTTGTAGGTATGCCGCTAACAGTAAGCACGCTCTCAGAGAAACAAACCGTTTTTTTTTTTTTCAACCTTTTAATATAAATTTATATATGCATGTGTATGTGAGACTCGTTTATCTTGGCACGTTCATACTCTGTCCTGCGAGCAGTCCTGTGCTGAGGGGAGCCAAGCTGCTCATCTGAACCTGGGAAATGACTCCAAACTTCCATTTCTATGCTAATTCTGGACCTCCATCTAGTCCAAGTGTTTATCTCACGCGCACTCCTCCTGTCAGCACAGGGAGGATGGAGGGATGAGAAAACAGAGAGAATAGACAGAGAGAGATTAACAGAGGATGGAGGGACGGGAAAGACGAGCGGCAACACCCCGGCAGATGACAGATAAATGAATCTGTGGATGAAATCTGCCAGGGCCGTCCTCCGGGCCACAGCTGATAATAACAAGAGATGAAAGGGTGGGGTGTGTAGGTGGTAGTGTGAAACTTAGGGGTGGAAGTGGGGGGGGCAAAGGGATTTAGCGATCGAGGAGTGATTCTGAGAAGCATGGGAAGGAGGAGTGACGGGAAAGCGAAAACCAGGAGTGAGAGAAAATAGAGAGCAAGTATGAGCGAGTGAAAGCACGAAATAAGAAATAAAACGTGAGGCGTGTGTGTGTGGTGGTGGTGGTGGGGGGTGCGGGGGTCCAACTGGTTTTCTTTCACTGCCAACACTCTGTTTGCCTGCTGGTGAGAGATTCAGGAGCTCTGTGCTGAAGCTCCCCTCTGGGGGATTCCACTCACTCTGTGTGTGCGCGCCTGTTTGTGTCTGTGTGCG
>JAVKLF010000132.1:13146789-13159916 GCA_034783495.1 Millerichthys robustus
CAGCTAGTCCAAGCTAATGACCAAGAGCAAAGTGAATTTCTGCTAGCTCACAAATGACTATAAAATATTGTATAAACTGAGTATAATGCAAAATAGTCTGCAACGTAAAAGGCCTATAAAATACCATTTACATAAACATTTATTAATTTTTGTTGGAATAGTTAATGGCCGTAGCAATCCAATTTAGTCTTCTTTTCTCTCTGTTCATACAAGCTGTTACCTTGTCAAGCCAATCAGTGGTAATGTTTTCTCCAAACTGAGATTGTTCAAAGAGCCATCTACAACAGGTAAGATAATTGCTCTTAATTCTACCACAGAACCCCACTTAAAACTATCTGAACAATTCATTCTAGCAAACTCATTTTCAAAATCCAAAAACATTTGTTAAAACTTCTATAATGCACTAATGAGATACCTCTAATGTCAAGCAACCCTGAAAATTCATTAAGAAACATACAATTTATAAAGCACTACTTGGAAGAAAAACTAAGTCTTACATTTAGCAGACAGTACAGTCAGACAGAAAAGGTTGAGGAAGTAAAAAGCAGTGTGAGGAGTTTTAAAAAAATAAGTTCAGAAATGAGCTCAAACAAAGCAATAAGAAGTAGAGAAGCAGAGGCAGCCTTCTGCCCCCTAAGAATTCACAGGGGATGGATATTTGACTTGTCTGCCAGAGCCGGGGAGAGCAAGCACGGTACCGCATGCCAGAAAAAAAGAAAAGAAAGAAAGAAACCCAAACAGATGAGGGGAGGTTGGGGGGGGGGGGAGAGAACGAGATGAAAGAAAAAGGGGAAAAAAAGAGCAGCTTTGAAGAGGGCGGGTAAGCGCAGCGGAGGAACGGCAGAGCTGAAAGAGGAGAGAGAAAGAACGGCTGTCCCTCTCTTCCTCGTTTCTCTGGCGTGCTTCGCTCAAAGGCAGGATTAAACACTTCTCGGAGCTGGCTGCCACACAGAGAGAAACACAGGACAGAGAGGGAAGGGCTGTGATGGAGCAGGTTTAAGGTGGGATTGATTGAAAAGGGGGGAGCAACAAAATGAATAGGGTGATTTTTTTTTTCTTTTTTCAAAAGAACAAGGTATTAGACGGAGCTCGACATCACACAACATGATGCGCAGAGTATGAAAGATGAGAGAAGATGAAATGGGGGAGGTGATTTACAGCCCAGAGTGGAATTGTGGCTGAGCAGGCTTGTTCAATAAATTCTCACCCGCAGAAAGCTTGGCTCTTTTCTCAGGGTGGGACACCCGTTCTCCATCCTGTGGGTCTTCCTGCTCTGCCTTGACGATGAGTGGGCGTTTCCTGGCGGGTCCGAAGCCAGGGCCGACCTTTTCCTCCAGGAATCCTTTTGACGGTGTCAGAGTGGGTGGCATACAAAAAGCGTCCTCAGATTCTCTCATCGCCTTCCTGGCTCCATCTTGAGCCCCATGAGCTGGGGACAAAGGCTCCCTCTGGGCCCCACACCTCTGGAGAACTGGAACTCTGTTGTTTGTGTACACTGGACGGACACCTGAGCAAAACAGAAGAACCAAGACGGATGAGGGAGGGGAGGGAGTGAGCCAAAGAAGATGAAAGGAGAGAATGCAGACAGACCACAAAGACGGCAGACAGAAAAGCGACCGAGGGTAAGAACGGGAGGAGCGCATAGACGTAGGGGGATTGACAGAGACGAAGAGCGCCAGTTAAACACCAGCCAGCCTTTATTCTGCTTTAAAAGACGAGCAGTGAAACTTTGATGGGGTAAAGAGGTTTTAATCTGATGTGAGGCGAGCCAGCGGCCAGACGCTTCTGAGCAGAAAGCGTTCGACGCACACGTTGCAACCCTCCAACGGCTCTCTGTCCTCCCCCACAGCATGACCGAACCACGCCCTTCTAACACAGAGCGTGACTCTACTACCCCCCGCCCTCCCCACCCCGCCCTCCCCCTCTGTTTCTCCTCTCTGTGTGTCTCTCCACGCCATAATTAGGCTCACACGTCAGCCACGGCTTCGCTCCAACACACAGCTGGGCTCCCAGCCAATGTATCCCCCTCCCTGCACTTTGCCTCCTCTTTCCGTTGCGCTCTCCCATCCGCTTTCACCCGCTAAAGCCCCCCCCCCAATCCATCCACCCACTGCTTTCACTCACGCAATCTTCACCCCCACACCCCCACCCCCCACCCTTCCCCGTCGTCTCTCAGCGCAGATAAGCACAAAAGGCTTCTTGAAAATAAAACTCCCCCTTTGCCGTCTTCCTTGGGTGCGCTCATCGGCCCGCTCGGCTTGTGTAAGAGTTGTGTGTTTGTGCAGAGAAGCGTCTTTTTTTAGAGTGACCCTGGTGTTGCCTCAGCATTTGCTGCGAGTGCACGTGAGCGAGTGTGCACGCGCGCCTATTGTTTGCGTGAGCCTCCACATTCGTGTGTGTCTGTGTGTGTGTGTTACTCACCCTCCCTCTCTGCCTGCCTGGCGGTGTGCTGGCAGTGCTCCAGCGTTCGCTCTCTGCGCTGGCTGTCTGCCAGCTCCCGTCCTGCTGCCGAGGCAGGGACGCACACTCCGCCACCCTCCTTCTCCTTCAGCTCCAGCTCGGAGAACCGCATCATCGCCCGCTGCGCAAACACACACAAAAATGCAGAGAAAGGGCACATGAAAACCCCTCATCTACCCCAACAAACACACACACGTGTAATTAAACTCACTTAAAAAGCTACAGAAGCAAAAAAACGGCATCAGAAATCGCATCGTCTGAATATAAAAGAAAAATGTCAAAGAAATCAAACCCATTTACACACAAACGAAACACAGACAGGACAAAAAGGAAGACAGATAAATCAAAAGCATCGAGACACAGGTTAGACTAGTGCAGCCACTGGTAAGTCCATGCGCTCTGGGGCTTAAGTCCTGGCATCTCCCTTCCTGAAACATAAACATGGCTAGGAAACATATACATCTAAGCCCTGAGGCAGAGAGAAAAGAGAGAGAAGAGAGAAATCAAAAAGGGAGGCAAAAGTAGGAGTGTGCAGCGATATAGAATACAAAAACTGAGACAGAGCCTGTCAGAGATAAATGTGATAAGAAATGTAAAGAACTGACCTCCCAGATAGCTGCAGGTTGGCTTATATTACTCCCCTCTCGTGATAAGACTTCCATCTAAGCAATTAGAATGGGGGGCTCAATATATCTGTCCAGCATTTCATCTTTTTTTTAATTTGTTTCTCCACATTATTTCTTTTACACATACACACAAAAAGCAGCCACAGTCCCGCAAAAATGACACAATCAAAAATAAACTGCATCAAAACTTTCAAAGTCATTTCTGAAAGTAACAAACTTGAAAAATGGCAACAGAAAATGATTTACTTCTCGTATCCCTCCCCCCTTTAGCATGCATACAGGCTGTGTTTCATTTTAAACATTCTCAGAAATGCAGAGTTTGATAGCTTTGTTGCAGCTGTAAATTTATTTTGTTTTATTTTGAAAACGCATAACAGACAAAAACCACACTTTCCCCTAAATGCATTCACAACATAGACAGACATGTGCAACCTATTAAGAAATCTGCCTCAGAGCCAGTGGATAATAAAACACAGAGCCTCTTTGTGATTTCCAGCATTGTAAGTAAGGAAAATCGCAGAAGTGACAGTTTAAAGCAAATGACGCGATCTGTGCGAATAAATGACAGTGGAAGAGCGTGTAATTTCGAGTTTACAGGGATCATGTGTTGCATGTTAGGAGACAAGGTCCCTTAGCCAAAGGGGTGAGGAGGATCATGACTTTGGACAGCAACCAGGCTGGGCCATCGAGGGAGGAGAGTTAGTGGGGGAGGATAGTGACTGGCACACATGCAGAAAACCTAAGAGGAACCCTCCAAATAAGGGCAGCTGTTGGCTGTTAAAACACCCTGCAAGAAAGCCCACCACCCTTAACCTGGGGGTTAAATGTAGCCAAAGGCCATCTGATCTGTGAGGGTGCCACAGTCATGCTCTGAAGCCACTGTATGTTTCCAAAGCACAGTCAGCACAAACACATGCTTTTAGCCCGAAGGCAGTCCCACAAGGACGAGCACGTACGGACACACAAACACTCACAGAATGACCTTTACAATGGCTGCTCACTAATCAACATACAGACATGGCAGTTCTGTTTAACCTTTGAACCGACCATCCTGGAAAGAGGGCCTAAAATCAAGACAATGATAAACTAAAACTGGATGACCAAACCTACAGCCAGGACTGCAGCGTGACAGCACATTTTTTTTTACTGAGTTGTAAATGCACGAGTTTCATGCAGTTTCCACAGGCAGCACGGGAATAGAAAGCAGCTCGTTTAGGTTTAATTTTTTAAAAAGTGAAACAAGGATGTGTGAAATGTCTTCCCATTGCCAAACTGAGCCCGGTGAAAAACGTGGTTTAAGAATAGGCATCTAATGTTTCTTGGACTTACCTGCAAAGCTCTCTGCTCGCGGCTCAGCTTGCTGGAGTCAGCATATAGCTCTGTAGTGACGCATTTAAAACGGTCGCCAACGTAGCCCGATGAGTTGGCTATCCTTTTAGCCAAACTGGATCTACGACAGTTTTTAGATGATGTCTGTCCACCCTCTTCTTCTTCATCATCCCCCTCTCCGTGGGACTCCCCTAAATCAACAATACTGTCCTCTTTGTCAGTCTCCCTCTCACACTGGTCTGACGACTCCAGGACTCTAGCATTGTGCTGTGCGAAATAAGGAGCACCTTCTCTTCTGTCCTTACCAGAGCTGCGCTCCCCTGAGGTGCGAGCGCAACGTAAGGTGCTCTGGTCTTGGTCTCCAGGGTCTGGGCTGAGGCTGTGCTCCTCTGAACTGTCCTCTGGTTGAGAGACTGGTCCCGGAGAGGTCTGGGATGTACGAACTGTCACTACAGAATAGGCTGTGTCCTGGGGAACCCTCGCTTTGCCAGAAGGCATTTGTTGCTGTCCATCAACAGGCTTTAGGATGGGGTTCTGTTCAGAGTGGCTTGGATACAGTTGATTTTTTGGTCCACAGTCAGTCTTTGTCAGATTTTGGTTAGTATGACATTCATTTTGGTTAACCTTGTTGCTAGCCTCGGCAGAAGGCTGTTTGTGGACTGGTGGGGTAGACTCAATATCTGTGTCTGAGTGTACAAGGTCAATGCAGACAATCTTTTCTCTTGATGCTTCAGACAAGGAGAGGGTTTTGCTTTGATTGCCACCCTGTCCTTCCCTGTCATGCTTCATTTGGTTGCCTTTGCCAGTCTCTTTCCCAGTATTGTGATCTCTGTGGCTCCCACATTCTTCGACAGCCCCCCGTGACTTCTCCTGTCCTCTGGGTTTCTGTGTTGCTTCTGGCCTCTCTGGCAGCTTGCTGTCAGGGTGTGTCTGCATCAGTGGATGGGCCATCTCTTGTGAGTTATAAGAGAGGTATTCCCCTCCTGGACCAGTAGGGAGGTTGTGGTAGGGTAAAGGGTGTTTCGCTGCCAAGTGTGTTGGGTAAAGGCTGTTGTTGCCCAGCAATACTGAGGGCGGGTAGACCGGGCCTTTCGCTGAAATTGAGTGTAAAGCCATGCTGTCAGGGATGGGGTACTGCAGATATCTGTTGGCATAAGCCAAGCTGTGGTTTAGATAAGCTTCACTTTGAGGAAGATAAATGTGGGCAGTAGGGTGACCATTCTCCAAACATGGCCTCTTGTATGACGACACATCTGAAACTGGTTCACCTCTCTTAATGGCCTGAGAGGGCTTCTCTGTTGCCTCTCTGTGATGCTCTGATTGGCTAGGGCTGTGTTTGTCCCACTCTCCACTAGGTTTGGGAGAAAAAGCCCTGGAGCTGATCAGAGAAGGGCCAGATGGTTGAGAAGAGGGAACAGTTTGGCTAGGGTCTCCAATCCTTGGGCAAGAAGAGCTACGTTGTTGAGGAAGAACCCTTTCCAGGCTCTTGTTTTTGATAACTGAGGGTGAGGTGCCTTTGGCTTGTGAAAGGCCCAGGTCTGTGTTAGACCTTGGAGAGGATGGCAAGCCTGTTGTGTGCTGCGTGTGGGAGGGAGACGGACTTGGTACAATCCAGGAAGAGTGTAAAGTGCTTATCATCTCTGGCCTCTCAGAGACCTTTGAAGAAGTGCTGCCAACCACAGAATGAGGATGAGAAGAGGGAGAAAGAGACATGTTTTCTTTTAGAAGCTCTCGGCTGGGGGGAAGTCCGTAACGTGCACCTGATGCCATTGCGTCAATCTTAACTTGAAATCCGTTGGCAGGGAGCCCAAAGTCCATCATTCTTCCAGACAGATCTAGAGGTTTCTCTGCCGAGTCTTTGGTAGCTTGGGGTGGATGAGCAGGTCTCTCAAAATTAACTTTGGAAGGGGACCTGCTGCGTACTTTTTCCCCTGCAGCTCTGTGCTCAGACGCAGCGTCTCTCGATCTGGATTTGTGGGGGCTCGGTCGGGCAGGGGAGGGCTGCTCTGACGCCATGCTGCTAACTGAAAAGGGATGAGGAACAGACTGCGTGGAGGAGGATGACACGGACCCTGAAGACACGGAGGAAGTGGATGGTTGCCCTATCCTGGCAACGGGCCTTTGTAAATCCAGTGCTTTATCAGTGCGAGCAGGCAGAGTGGGGGGCTGGGGGAGCCGGGCAGTCACATGAGAAGAATCAGCAGGCAGACTGTTATTATTCTCAACACTGGTGCCAGTAGTGCTGGTACTGCTGGTGTTATTGTTGTTGATTGTGCCCTTCCTAGAGGGAGGTCTGCTCGGTCTGCTGCTCCTGTTCGGAGACCGCTCTCTGTCTATAGCTGCCTGATGGTGCTGAGGATGAGGAGAGGCTTGATGAAGCTGCTGTGCAAAGGGAGATGCAACACCAAGCCCTTTGTCTTGGCAGTGTACCAGCGATGTGGGGGCCACCGTGACTGCCGGAATCCTCATGGGAGGGGCCACCAGGGAAGAAGAAATTGGTGGGGGAGGATATGGAGGCATGTAATAGAGCCTCTCAGCAGGAGAAACAGCTGCAGCAGAGGTAACATTGGCCCCCTGGGCTGCACACAAAGGTGGGTAGGGCAGGTGCTGGGGGAGATAGGGGTTGGGCTGACTGAGCAGTGAGGCTTTGTACATGTTTAGAGCTGCGTACTTGGATGTGTCCATGAAGGGAAACATGCTCGCTTCGGGGTAGGGACTGAGCCATGGCATGCGGAGGTAGCTGCCACCAGCAGCCAAACCCAACTCTGAGGCCTTCTCTCCAGGTCCTACTCTGCGTTCTATACCAAGACCCTCAGCTCCGGGAACCAGCACTGGCTTATGAAGACTCGGATGGGTGCCCTTGTAGAGGCCCAGGTATCCATTTGTGGTCTTGCGACTGTCTAGAGAAGCATCAGGCTTGTAAATTAGTTCTGGGAGAGCATCCCTGTTATAAGTGAGCGGGAGAGCAGGGGTATCTCGAGTCTTCTCCGCTGGCAGTGCTCTGATTCCTGGATACACAACCCCACCATGGAGACGGAAACTGTCATGTATCAGTGTACTCCGATCGAGCCCCACTGCTGCCAGAGGCGTCAACCTTGCATCCACCTGCAGCAAAGTGAAAAAAATGTGTTTGTTACTTCAGCAATCCATCACCTAAACACACACATTTGTGCACTCCCTCGATACAATGGTGACTCATATGACAAATGACTTGGACTTGCCATGTTTTGTGTGACGTGGTTTCCTTGTCTTAGTTCCAGGTTGATCTGTGCCTCAGCATCGACATCACGAACAGATGTTGCCCTGTGGAGATAAGCAAACAGCTAGCAGTGAGTGGCTTGGCTCTGTCACACGCACACCACCACAGATATGCCCCTACATCATTTCTACTAATATTTTGACAAAACGATCACTTTTAAAACTGTCAAAAGCCTCAACATGCAGGTTTAAGCTGCCTTCAGGCTCAGGCCTCCATTGAAAAGAAGATCAGAGATCTCAACTGAATTTTCCTGGTTAAAAAAGTTAAATAAATAAACAAAGAGTGATATTTCTGAAACTAAATACAAGGAGCTGGGTGTGCAATATGACAGTAAAGGGGAGAAACACAGTGGCACTGTTCTCTGTACTGTGTGGGCTCCACTGCCTCCGCCTTCTAGCCCCTAATCTGCACGCCTCGTGCACTAGACGAGCACGGTGGGGCCCCGTCTCCTCAGTCACGTTCTTCACACTCTGGTTTCTCTGTGCCCTCTCTGACCTGCGCTCTCAACTGCCTAGCCCAGCAGAGCGAAGGGAGATTATGCATCGCAGACCACTTCGGTAGGAGACCATTTACCACCCGCCAACACAAAGCCACGGATCAACAATACCCTCACAGCAGAACACGCACTCAAAATCAAAGCATGTAGAGCAGACAGAGCAAAAACTAAACTTCAAAATGCATGACGACTTCCATAAATGAGTGGTGACGCGTCTTTGAAATTGATAATCACAAGAAGACAAACAAGATAACTTTTAATTAATAGATGTTTGATAAATTTTAAGATTTTGGAGCAACAAGTTCAAAATGTCATTAAACCAGTACATTTATCCTGTGGGTGAAAATGTTTAAAAGGAAAAGGAAAAGAAAAAAAAGAGACTAAAATCCCTACTTGCGACCTGTCCAGGGTGTACCCTTCCCTTTGAAAAGGGACTGCTGGATATGTTCACCAGTGACCCCCGTTACCCTAAGAGGATAAAGCGAGTAAAAAATAATGGATGGTTGTGACTAGAAACATTTAAAGGAAAAAAAAGTCAATATCGGTTAATCTGACGTATATCCATTTTAGTGTTCACTAGGGCCAATTATCTGTGGCAGCCATCTTGAATCAGTTGTAGATACACATCTAAAGATTACCAATTGAAAGTTTCATTAAAATTTGTTCATGAACCAGAAACAAGTAAATATATGATCACCCAGCTTTTACTTTGGTGGGAGAAAAAAATCTGTTTAAAATTGTGAGTAAAAGATACTGCAAGAGGAAACCAAAGCAGGCCACATTAATTTGGTTTTCACACGGGACAGAACTGTAACATGAACATTTAGCAGTATTATAAGTGAGTCTTCACACTATCAGGGGAATGTGGGTAATTTAGAAAACAACAACTGAGATGTAAAAGTATTTCTTCTCCTGACAGATTTTATGTAAGTTTGAAGAATGACCTGGCTGCACTTTAATATGGACATTTTTTTAAAAGAAAAGTCCTGTTGAAAAGAGCCAGTGCACGGATGAAGTAAGAGGCAGACACTTTGTAATTTGCTTTAAATAGAAAAAAAAAGGAGGTTTGGCTTTGCTCTTTGGCGCTGAGCGCAGCAGAGAAGCTCGTCTCCTTGATCACTGCAAAGAAACGCCTCGCTGCCGCGTCGCTGCCACGCCGCTTTATTGCTGTGACCCGGGGCACATTAATCAGCCTGCTGAGAGCCCCCCTCCTCCTCCTCCACCCACACAGCCTTTCCCCTCCTGTCTCAACATTCCCATCCCCCCACACAGGACCCTCAGCTCCCTGCAGTCAGTCCTGCTTCAACAACATTTGACAGAACTGAAACAGTGTGTGCGAGCGCGTGCGTAAGGGTCCGACCATGTGTGCGTTTAAGCGCAGACGATGTTGAGAAATCACATCTGTCCCATTTCCTGTACTGCGACGGAACATTACAAGCACCCCGTCTGCCTGCGTGAGGAGTCGCACGAAGGATAAAACCCAAAGAAATCAAGCAACAACTTACCAAAATTTCATGTTGGCACAATTTGTTTTATATTTAGATGTTCATTTTACAGAATTAAAGTGGCAGATAACAAAGTAAATTAAAAAACTTTAACTAATGCGTTTCACCCAATGTTTTGAGCTGAAATCCTCTAGGTGAACGATTCTCACCTTCTACCACAGCAAAATTGAGCTTAATTTCTGTCAAACTGACAAAGTATAGGCATTTCTGGGTTGAATAACGGTGATTAGTTGTGGTGGCCATTTTAAATCAGGTTGACATCTCTTTAAAAACAATAAAAAGAAGACTTGTACCTTCAGAATAAGCATAAATATCGGCACCTTAACCATAAATCTGTCTGAGATCAGAGGTTAAAGGTGAGAACAAAGAACCTGGTGGCATGCAGAACTAAACTCTGAGCACATTCTGGGTAAAACGGAAATATTAACCTAACGTTCATAAAACATTTAAATTCATTCTGATATTTTAAAGCAAAGCATTAGTGCAGAATATATCGACCATCGAACATTCGCAACAATAACGGGAGTCCACAAGGGAAGAAAGAGAGGAGCTTCAGGCCTTCAGGGTGTCAAATGTTCTACAGCCTCCAGTTACTGTAGAAGTCAGGGAGTCTGCCGTCCGAAGATTTTCTGTGGCAAAAACTCGAACACATTCTCGCACCACGAGTAGAAGGACGGAGAGACACAGGCACGTAGCAGAGGAGAAGGCTGCGTGTGGACGCCCAGCCCTGCAGCTAAGAATAGTTTGGGCAACAAACAACTCCCGAGGGCCAACCAATCCGTCACACAGCAGCAGCAGCAGCGAGGAGGAGGAAGGTGGGGGAATAACAAGGAGTGGGGGCGGGGGGGTGTTTCAGGAGCAGACCGCTGAGCGGAGCTCCGACTCGCACAATTAAACAGAAAACCACCGGGTGCCTGGCGGAACTAGGTTTGGTATTTCGGCGTTCTTTCTTATTAAAGGTTGATATGTAAAACAAGGGCTAAGCATTGACTAGAGTTGGGGTTTTTTCGGTTTTTTATTATAAAATCCTTTTCGGTCTCTTTTTTTCCTTTTGTTTCCCTGTTTCTACTTGACCTCTCCGTGACCTCCATGTGTGGAAAACAAAAAAACACCGGCTTGGCTTATCGTCTCCTCCCCGGCGGAGGCCTCTCTTTCCCCTCTTCAGTATCTACACAGCACGGTGTCACCAGTTTGGAGCGTCGCCTCCTCCTTTACACGCTATTAATGACCAAGTGACGCACATGCAAAGTGAAAACAACTGTTAGGCGCTGGCTTTATCATATTTCTGCACTGTTCTTGTTTGTAATGTGGGCTACAGAGTCACAGGAAACTGTGGACGTTCTGTAGGGGGTGGCACAGGATTGCCACTCTATTTATAGGTTAGTGCACTTATTTGTGTACATTTTGCACAATGCTGAAGGTCAGGGACATCTCCACAGAACGACAATCCCTATCTTTACTCACTGATTAGGAATTTGTACAATAGAAATGTCTTTATCTGCCAACAAACCAGGACAGGAAATTTTATGAGCAGAGACGATTTCAAGACCATCAAAGTAAAACAAATGTTTGATAGAAACTGATTGTGTCTTTATTGAATCTGAGGAAAACAAAGTGTTTCACAAAAAGCTCTCATTCAGGTGTTAATTAGAAAAATTGGACAAATAACCTGAGAGTACAATTTTGAGTACAGATTTAAAAATAAACTTTCTGAAATTATTGCTTCCCTGCTGTAACCTCACCTTTGCCCCACTAAGAACAACGTCTATCTCCACCACTGATGGGAAATAATGTAGGACTGACTGCGTGTCGGCTCCAGGCGCCCTCCCGCTTTTTGTCCTTGGAGCTTTGCCAGGCTCTCTGAAGCGCAGAGCTCCGATCAGCTCTTAAAAAAAAAAAAAAAGAAAAGCACTGTGACGCAGGATAATCTCCGCAGCGACGAGGGTGGGGTGAGGATAAACATGGATTAGATGTACACGCACACACACACACACAGAATGTGTGCCCAGACATGGAATAGAAAAAAAAAAATTAGGGCATTTTACACATGCTGCAGGTGAACAAAACGGAAGTGAGTGGGAACAGATTTCAGAGACTATCCAAAAGGAGCAGAAGTGCAGTCTGGCTACAAACTATTCTGCCTCAGGCCACACTCTCACCACCATCAACACCCCGCATCGTAATGAGAGGAAGGGGGAGCCAGCGCAATGTTAATTGTTATCGATTATCAGACCGGCGCGTGCCAAATAGTCCAACTGATCATCACAATGAAGACCTTGTGAAAAGTTGACAAGCTGTTTCTCTTTTTTTTTTAAAGATTTAGGACACGCGGAGAGCGAGAGAGATCATGGCGGCTGTCACATTATTCGAGCTGTAAACAAGGGGCCCCTGCGTCCGCCCGACCCGCTACACAGCCGCATGCAAGTCGGTGCACGGTTCAACAACAGGGGCATTGTGAGCACCCCCACCACCGCCACTACCACCACCCTTGTGGATGTCACTGGGGCCCGGGTGGTGGCCGCTGAACTGGTTCTATTCAACCCGGGCCAAATGAGGACTAAATGGCTCTTTATGCCACCAAAGGGCCCGATTGTAACAGAGATGCACGCGTTCACTGGAGCTTCGTTTCACATTTTTAAAAATGCCGTCATAGTTCTCATCTTACACTTAGATAACGGGAAAGAAGTATATTCTGTCTTTTTTAGAGTTGGGTTATGTGGCAAAGGTATGATGACAAAAATTACATAAAGGAAAAGAAAAATCAGCAAAATATATTTTTCTCATGTTGTTGATTAAAAGTGTTCTTAAACAGCAAAGACAAAAAACAGCAAAGTGGCTGAAAATAGATAAACAATAGAGCCTTATGGGAACAAGAAAAGTGTATTTCCAGTGGTAGCACCTATGCTCGGACGAATTAGGATTTCATGTGGACCATATTCTAAACCTTTACACCACTATCTATTCTGCAATAAAACACACAAATCGGTACAGTTATTTTCAAATATAAACTGCTGCAGCACACATTGCTCAGGAGCCTACATGTGACCACAGGTAGGCCAGGAAGACATTAAGACTTTAGAGCTTTTTTTTTTTTTTTTTTTTTACAGAACCCCTAAAAATAAGCCAATCCCAAACTCAAAAACGCCTTTAAGCACCAATCAGAGCCGGCCGTGTTTTGGTTTTGACCCACACTTTATATTTCTGACATTTATGAGTCCAGACTCGCAGTGTTGAGTCCAAATTGCTTTAGCTTTAAGTCGGAGCTATATGGGAACTAGGACTCCACATCCATCCACACACAGCAGACAACACATTCCAGCTTTGAAAGCCAGGCGGTGCAATAAAACTGCTCTCCTTTCAGCCCCCCCTCTCTCTCTTCTCACACACACACACACACACACACACACACACACACACACACACACACACACACACACACACACACACACACA
>JAVKLF010000132.1:13208292-13220875 GCA_034783495.1 Millerichthys robustus
AAACAAATGTCTTGAGAAGATAGCGAGCCAGCAGTTTGCTGTTTGCACAGCCAGTTCTGCAGCTACCCAAAGGGACTGAGCTGCTACGTGTGTCGGTGTGCAAATGGGCTTTTCAATTTGAGTGTGTGTGTGTCTTTTAAACCATACACCAAATATCACTCTCCATCACCCGTACCACTGCAAGACCTTGTGGCGCTTGCGATTGTGTGTGCACGCCTAAAGAGGAATGGCTCAAGAAGCAGACACAGATGGGTCACTACCATCTGACTTGCGAACCTGACAAATGCCAGCCTTACCGAAGTTCGTGACGACGAGACACGCGGGGAGAGGACGGTGCCACGGCGTGCCAGGTGGAGAAGAGTTAAAGGATGACAAACTCTTGAAACGTGTGTGAGCGCATGAGGAGGGAGACACGGCCAAGTGGATGGAAATACCCAAAGTCGGCAGTCTTTAGACAGCCCTCAGGAATCGCTGTCTCTCGTTTACACCTGCTGCTACATACTCGCACACTTTACACACTTTACACACACACACACACACACACACAAGCCGCAGCTCACTGGCATGGCAAGAGCAATCTGGGAGGCTGTTGTTGTTGTTTTAAAGCATCGCAGCGCGCGCATAAATTCTCATAAATATTCATGCCCATGAACCTGGCTTGCTGCTTTATTCATGCTGCGTCTGAGTACAAGAGAAAGAGAGACAGACGGGGGTTGGGGGCGGTGGGGAGGAAAACGGAGGAAAAGAAAAAAAAAGAGAAAGAGAGAGAGAGAGAGAAGAAAGATGGAAATGAGCAGAGCGACTGACTGGGAAAGAGAAATACGAGGGATGAGTGTGATAAAAACCGCTGCTGACTTATTTACACTCTGTGCAACACATAGCAATTAGCCCACATGAAGAGTGTGAGAGTGTGTGTGTGTGTGTGCTGCCACACACACAAGCACGCAACGATCGTGAGGGTTACACCAGTTCAGTGTGTGTAGTAATTATCCCTGCCACTTAGGGGCAGCATCTACATAACCTTAACCCTAACCTCACCTCCACACCTCACCCTGCAGGGTGCCTGTGATGGAGCAGAGGAAGAGGAGGGGTGAGTGCTGATAACTTTCCATTAGTCACTGCTTCACCAACCACCTCTATGGAAGTTGCTCAGATGTTCTGAATGATTTGTGATTTGAATAAAGAAGAAAGGTGATGGTTTAGGGTGGGTAGTCATAGTGGAACTTGGCACTTATACGCTTTGTAAATTGCCAGGACATTCCAACGGTTTCACAATGTACTTGGATAAACTTTGGGAGTTTAAAGTCACAGCAGCAGAGGTTACTAAAATTACCTATTAAATGCTGTCCTTAGAAACAATCAACACTTCTGATTCCCACAGTGACCTGACAATAATTCTGATGAAGTTTGAAGTTGCAATAAAACCTATCCTTCCTGCTACAATTACTGAAATGTCTTAAGCGAATCGGTTTTGTGGAAAAGTTACAAATAGCTAATTTTGTACTTGTTGTAGATGGTTTTTGAATGACCTCAGCTTGGAGAAAAAGTGTAGATTATAGACGTAGATGATTGATTGTATTGTAGATGATCAGATTAACAAGCCAACACCAAGTTCAAGCAATGCCATGACCACAGTGGACTGCTGACATTTTAGGTCATACAAGCATTCGCAAGCACAACCGGGTGGAGGTTCATAGAGTCGTGGGGCCAAACCGCTCCCTGAAATGTGTTTGACACCTGCTCAGCAACTGGGTGAGTGCTAATCCTGCAGAAACTCTAATCCTTGGGATGGGCGTGCATGCATAAATGTGTGTGGAGAAATGAGACAGTCAGATCTTTACCTTTCGTCTCTCCCTTTCCGGGTTGAAGGTTCCCAACCATGACTGCATCTGTAGACACATAATAAAAAGAAAGCATGAGGGCAATTATTTAGGGTGGAGAAATGAAGGGAATTTTTTTAACTTTCTTTTTTCTTTCCCCAGAGAGGAGTGTTTAGAGGTCAGCGCCTGCAGTGACAAGCTGGAACAAATATCACATTGGCTATCACGCCAATGCAAAATCCCTCCACCCTCTCACACAGCCTTACTAAATTGCCCAATTCACACCAGAGCGCCGAGCTTAGAGGCAAGAGGGGAGCACTTAAACAGCTCCCAGCGTTTCACTAAAACGAATCAGCTCCAGTGCACACAATCTGACAGGGGAACAAGAAAACAAGGGGCAAAGAAAAAAAAATAAATAGAAAAATTTCTGGGGAAAAAATAAAGTTTCATAGAAAGAGGAAAAGAGCAGAGCAAATGCTGCAGATGTGAGATCTCGGCGGCGAACGTGGGAATACTTGTTTTGTTCTTCCTGTGTCCTCTCTCGAGGGAATGGAGGGAAAATGTCAGCCGGCACGTGCAGACACACACCCACACACACACCCTTGCAAGATCGTGATTTGTAACAGAGGGGGGGAGGGGTGGCCACGGCAGGCACGGAAAGTCAGAGGGTTTATGTGATCCACCAACATCAGAGACAAAACTCCGGAGCTCCTCTGTGAGCTTTACGCGCAAAAAGGCAGCATGAACAATATGCACTAACAGCTCCTCTGTTCTGCTATTTATTAACTCAATGTTGCCATGGTTTCTCTGCGCTGACGTGATTGTCATTGTAAATCTATGTGTGGCCGTTTGTGTGCCGCGTGAGCGAGGGAAAAATATACAAAAAAAAAAAAAGGGAAAGCCATTTGGTCATTAAAGTAAACCTGTTCCACAGCAGCCCTCTTGCTGTCCACCTGAGCACCACTATCCATCACAATCAGTAAACCCTGATAATAAGTGGCAATATAATTAGGCTCCACTCAAGTTTCCCATGAACATATGGGCTTTTGTTTCATGCTCTCTTTAGGCAATAGTTCAGATGGTTTAGAGTAGGATTTTGTGAAATGGTTGTAAACCGTTAGTATCTTACCTGTTATAGATGGCTATATGAAAAACCTGGTCTTGGAGAAGGTTTTAGTTGTAATGAATTGATGAGCTAAAGGCTAGTTCAAACAAGGTCAAGACATAATGAGATTACTCCCTTCTTCAAACAACTCCAGTCTCAAAAATGTTATTGCAGTTCACGTGAATGCTTGCTTATAAACTTTTATATCTCCACTCATTTTACTTAAAACTACATAGAATTCTATGGTAATTTGCAAGTGCAAATAGCCAACATCAGAATCTACTTGTAGCTCTTTCAGCCATTTCATGCAAGAATGTTTAATATAATACAAACTTTCTGTCATCAAACTGAGGTTGTTCAAAAAAGATGACTACAACAGGTCAGATGATGATTTCTAAATAAACTAACCTAAAAAGAACTACTCCTTTAAGGAACAACATTGAAAAAAAACTTAACTGCCTAAGTGTTAAAGGGTTAGGCTCTGACAACAACAAAAACACGTGCAAGCTGCAGATTTAGAACATCTGTATTTCATGACTCTTCAAATTCATTTTTTTGTTAATATGAGCTCCAAGATTTAAACAAATAAGACTCCATAAATCAATGATTCACAGTTTTAAGCCCGGTCTCTATCTTTTGTCTGGGTAGTGAGAAAACTCTGTCCGGTGAACGTCCCACCTCTCTTCATGCTTTATCCTCTTCCGCGCTGAGTCGCCACGTACCCTGCTTTCAAAGCTTGTGAAATTCTTTCAAGTGAGACAGCCTCCAGCTGGAACGAGATAAGGCTTGAGCTCTTCATAAATATGATAGGGAAGGAAGAAAAAAAAAGCGCATCAGGAGAAAAAAAGGGGGATGACGGACACGGAGAGAACGAGACGTATAAATGCAAAAAGGAAACGAGGAAGGTGGAAGACAGATGCAGAGATGTGAAGAAAGAAGGAGAAATGGCCGAACGCTGTGAGCTGAATAAGTTATGAGATGCAGCCACATTCATTCCCCCTCGTTATCACAGTCATGATAAAGTGCCGTGTAGCCTCTTTTCCGTATTTTGCCCCTCAGCTACGTGTGGCGTGTCTGCTGTTGTCTCTCTACGACTTGGCTATCTGCAAAATCTCTCTCACTCTATCACCCCCCAAAGAAAGAATGCCAACAGTCATGATAAAACTTCATTGTGAGTCTTATGAGGTTTCAGGCTGCTGCGCATTTACTTTCTTTTTGTATTAGCTGAATCGCATCAAAAAGGATGGGGGGGGGGAAGACTTGCAGCCTATGCTACAGGTACACGGGAGAATGGTGTTTGCCTCGAGGAAATGGCAGCTCTGCAATATGTAAATGTGAAGTTACTTCAAACCACCATGTAAAGAACATAAAGAAAAAAACAGTTCATCACTAAACTGAGTTGAAGGAGTTAAACATTTTAAAACTCAGTCAAGATTTTAAACTCAGTCAACCTAGTTTAGTGAGATTAAAATCTTGAAAAACTACATTTCAGAAGGACAAAGCTATCTACCAACAGCTTACGTAGTTTTTTTTTAACCCTGACTAAAAAATCCTCACATGAAAGAAACAGGATCCATTGAGCGTGATAAATAAATAAAAAGCATGTTGCTCGAGCAACAGTGTCTCTGATTTCTCAGCATGAAAAATACATTTAAATGTTCAAACTCGATTCCAAAAACGCTTTATTACTTAAGCAATAATTAGAACCAAAGACCCCAGTGACCTCTTCAGTTTATTCTGTCTAAAAGCCAAAAGCTTTCCTTTTCACCCCCAGAAAATGGAAAAAATATTCTAATTAATTTGTCTTTTTTACTTTTTCAAAACAGTATTTTTAAAAACAATCTAGACTGATTGCAATCTGTTTATTAGTCTAGTTGTGGCCTTGAACAAGTGTATCTACAAACAAAATGAGTGAAAATTAAACTTTTCTGAACGTGTCGCAACTTTTCAGCTTTAATTAATTACTTGTAATTTTAATCTGCTTCCTTACTGCAGCTCTGACGTGCATGTTTGAATTTTACCGCCAAATAAAGTAAATGAGACAATCTGCCTAAAATGTTGTCCTGTGTCCAACCTAAGCCTGTTTATTTGGGCTCTCTTACAGGTTTGAGGCCCAGGATATCTCCAGGGTTAAATGCAACAACGACCACAAGTAGTGCCCAACAACGGGACAGAAATAAGATCAAATTGGTGATATTTTTCCCCTCCCTATTAGTGTCAAATGTACAAAAAGACCGCACAATATGTGCTGATTCTGTTAGGTTGAGCACTCACTCGGTTATTGGCCACACAGATGATTCTGGCATAGCAGCAGATCATCAGGAAGATGAGGCAGAAAAGAGGCACGTACCATCTGCAACGCAAAACAGACAAACCATCAGTTATCTAAAAAGAGCAGAGGGAATAAGAACATTTTCACTGTTCGAGTTTTAATGAGCCTCCTTGGTGACTTGTTTCTAAAAAAAAAAAAGTAAGGTTAAAAAAAAGCATAAACTCACTGCCCTCACTGGTTCTTTCATAAAGACCAAGACCAATATTATATGTCCTAAAATACTATGACTAAATTTAAAAAAGCAATCTGGGAATTTAATGTGTTAAAATACCAACAGATTAAACTCTGGACAACAAGATTTCATTTAATAAGATTCTTTCAGGAGGACTTTCATTAAAAAATGCCATTGTTTTGTAATTAGACTCTTTTATAATTGGACAAAAGCTTATTCTCAGGTTACTTGTGCTTCAAACATGAAAGCTAACAACATAATTTTGTTCACATCATTAAAAAAAACCTGTATTGTAATTAAAAGAAGGATTAATCACAGAGTATGACGAAAGCAGCCTCACTTGAAGGTATGCCTTTTCCCCGCCTTATTTGCACGCCAACGTTTTGAACAAAAAAACTCTTAGTGCTCAGATTACGTGTTGGGGATGAATCTCAGCTTCTACCACACCAAATTTTACCTCAATATCTGTAAAATGAAATGAGTTGTAGACATTTTTGTGTTTGTTAAAGTTAATTAGCTGTGGTGACCATCTTAAACATAGCTGACTCTAAAAGTTAATCAGTTCTACATGTACATCCAGTGACTACTTTCTGAAAGTAATTACTGAACAGGAATAACAGTAATGGTATGTGTCTTGGTATTTTCAGTTTCACAGTTTTTGGGCCTTTTGTTCAGTTGTTTGCTCAGCAACGCTGTTGTTCACTCGTAAAACTTCATTTTCAGATACAGCAGGTTCCTGTTTTCAGCAACATAAAAAACCACATGTAAAATTCTACAGGACAGACTATTTACTCAGCACCAAATAGTAGAGATGGACACCTAGAGACGGCATTAAAAGGTAAAAAAGAAGATATTTATCGCCAGGCACCACAGCCAAAGGCAGAACAATAATGTTTTTCTGTAACATTAGCAAAGTAGCTCGTGAATCACTGAAAGGATTTCAATGAAACGCTCTGTAAGTAATTACAGGCTGCAAATTTACACAACTTTCAGCTAATCCAACAGCAGACAGTAATCCACAGCGTATACTCTAAGTGCTAACAGATTCTGACATTACACCAGACATTGCATAAGATTGCGCATCATGCTATTTTCAAGGACTGACCAAAATATCTAACTTTTTCTCAACACCAGATGAAAGGCAATGATCAACATGCATTCCTTTCAAATTACTAGGCCTTTAATCCTAATTAGAACCTGGTAAAAATCTAATTTTTAAGTGTTTTTTTGGCCTCTGAAACTGATATACAGTAGAAAAGTTAAAAACTGCTTGCTGAGAAGTTGGCTAAAACGATGATAATATGAGAGTATTGAGGGTACAACCTGTTGAGATGAGTGTTTCTGGCCAACAATAGGTCAGAAACATATAACGTTACTTTATATAAAAGATGTGCAGAGGACACGGTGGATGTGAAGTGACAGCGCCGAGAGGACAAGACCTGACTCAGCACCTCTGGACCTCACAGTTTTCAGTGAGCCAAGGTACGATTAGAACAAAAAACAGAAAAAAAAGATTATGCCAGCACAGTGACAATATCAGTAATGCATCACACTCCTATGGGACCAAGGTTTGCCAATCACAGGCGGTGTGGGTGAATAATATGTCAGGCATTTCGGAGCTGGATGAAAGGGAGTGAGACGAGGAGAGGAAATGAGACGATGGCTTTTGTTGGAGTGGCAGCCTTGTGTTGTGCAACCCCTCGGGAGGTGATGTAAGCTCGGAGGAGTTTCAACCTCTCCCTGTAACCACGAAACAGGTCTTTGTCTGGCTTTGACAGACAGGTTCCTGGCCGCTGCTTCTCCGCTCAGCCTCGGCAACTGACGCCATGTAAAGGTGACTGCACCGCTCCTCGTCACTGACAACAGCATCCAATAATGCTGTTAGTGATGAGGATAGTGATGAAAAGTTATGACAGGGAGAAAGCTAAAATGACATTTAAAACAAAGAGAGTGACTGAATTTGTCTCCGAGCTATAAATGCGTAGCACATGCTTTCAAATGAAAATGAGTTGGGGGAAAAATGACCAAACAGCCTCGGCATGTGTGCTACAAAGTGTATCTTTGTGAAGCATCTCAAAAGGCAAATACTGAGTCTTTGGCCTAATTTAGACTCATCTTCAATGCCTGAGGACGGAAAGAAGCTCACCAAGTGTGGCTGAGATCAACTTTTTTACTGGCAGGAGAAATCTGGGGCGGCAGGCCTTCGTTTAAGAGCCGCACTGAAGGAAGAATGTGCATCTTGCACAATTGCACCTTCAAATCTAATAAAGAAAATAAACAAGCCGAGCAGAGTCTCCGCCTCTGAGTGGTGCGCATGTGTGCATCCAGGCAGGTTCAATAACGGCATGGGACAATGATGAAAGCGTTTCAGGGGGAGACATGTGCAAGCGTCACCTCAATGTGATTTAATAACCCGCTCTCTGGAATAAACAGCGTCCAATTACGCCAGCGCGCGTCCCGTTAATGATGGAAAGACGAGCTGGAGGTGGGGGTGGTTGGGTGGGTATGGATGAGAGGGGAAAGGAGGGGGTGGCCCTTTTAACGATAGTGCGAGGAGAGGAGGGGGAGGCTTGTGAGGAGGAGAGAATGACGGGCGGCAGCTACAAAGTGCTCTAATTAGCATGATAATGATCTGCCATTAGAGTCCGCTGTGCTCTACAGCTGAGCTCTACCCGGAGAGAGCGAGAGGGAGGCAGAAAAGAGAATGAAATGGAAGCGCAGAGAGATGATTCAGAGTGGGCAGCGGATGATAAAAGTGAGGAGATGAATAGAGGTGGGGATGTAAAGGTAGATGGATGGGGCTGGATTGTGGCACCATATCAGGAAAAAAAAACAAAAAACGCAGAAATAAGGGAAAAGTTCTTGGCGATTAAAAACAGGGTGAGGGTGGGAATCAAAGCAACAGCAGAAAGATGATGTTCCCTAATGATTGATAAGGGAAGCATGAACAACATACAGATAACCAGCGAAGCATTCTCCACAGAGATAGACCAAATTTTCAGCTGATACTGGCCACTTAAAAAAATTGGCTATACGTGTATATTCAATTGCCAAATAGGAAAATGAAGAAATGGCAGACGCTGCTACAACCAGCTTATTGGTTAAAATGTTAAGGTGAGAATGCTCTTTTATTTCATTTTTGTAAATGTCAGTTCTTCAAAGGGCCGTGAAATACACTTTTATTTGAGTTAAGCCATTTTTATTAAAATTTGTCATATACAAAAATTCACATTGAACAAAAACAATTCGGTATCATGCATTGCCCATTGTCTCTACCGATCTCTAAAGATTGACATTGGTAGCAGCCATAGAAAAACTCAGTCGACCTCTGCTGTATTCAGTCACGCAGCTTTAAGCCAATATCTCACGGGACTTTGACTGTTACAGACTACTTAGAAACACAAGATTGATAAAGAAATGTGCAAATTTTCACTTGGATTCACACTGAATTAAAACGTTTGCATATATTGCACAAATGTTGCATGAATGTCACACAAACTCCTGGTAAAATGCTTTCACTCTGCAGGTCAGCAATCATTTAGTTGTCAGCCATCAAGTGTCATGAACCTCAGAGAAAAAGTGCAGAAGGCTCTGTTTGTTCAGTCACTATTGAGCTTTGTATGTTGCCCTTTACATTTCTTGTGCTGACTCAAAAACAGATAGATACTGACTGAGACACTGACTTAAGTCAGGCTTTCCATCCAGTGTGGCTGTGAAGAATGAGGTTGTATGAAAAAGGCTATAATTGAATTTCCTGACAGATAATGAACGGATGGTAGGGACCGGCATGTTACTACTGTTTAAGAGTGTCAACTTTGACCCACAAGATTATAATACACAGGGAAAGAATGTGATATTTCTGCTCAACCAATTAAACATAGAAGGACAGCAGGAAAAAGGGTCATAGAGAGAACCAGGAAGAATCAGCTGAGTGTGGAAGTTCAAGGTTGTTTTTTAATAAATGAAGCAAAGCAACAGTTAAAGAGAAATAAGAATCTAAGGCTATGTTGACAATTCTGAGTGTACACAAAACCCCTTGAGTCTAATGCAAACATTGAAATTCAAACACACTGTTGTCTCATGGGTAAGTAAATTCAGATGGGGCTGATGGGAATGCTTTTACAGATATTGAAAGGCTCGCAAAACTTACTATAAATCACAAAGTAGGGGGCGCAAAATTCTTTAATGAATTGTTCTGCAATATATCCAGAAGTTGCAAAAAGAGTTGAGCTGAGACGTTCTATTAAAAAAGGCCTTGAAGATTGTGGAATACAGGATTTGTACTTTAAAGACCAAACACAAGTTCAGGTCTTTTTGCAGACCAGATCATTGTGAGTGTGAGAATCAGAAGAATTAAATGCAATAACAAAACCCCCAATCAGAAGGTGGCACCAAACATACATCAGACAAACAGGACCACACAAAAAAAATCACGATTTATCGTTATTCATGTCTGGCTAATTTAAGACCACAAGGGAAGCAAAATTTGCCTAAAATTCCTGATCAAAAATCACTTGCATTTTTTTCAATGTGTGAAGTGAGATTATATGTCTTACACTTAAAAAATGTTTTTGTTCTTTAAAAAAATAAAAGTAAATACTTTAAAATAACTTGCAAAAGCATTTAATGTTCTGCTTAACCACAGCAATTTGTTATATTTGTGAAAGTGAAATAACAGCTTTTAAATTTTGAATTCTGTAGCTATTCTTTTGTTAAATTACTTTTCAGTTACTTTATAATTACATACATTTTAGAATAATAACTATCCAGAGAAAACGGAAAATGCCAAATTTAGAGAATTAGAAATGGAAAAAATGGAATTTGGGAACAAATAAAACAAATTTTATAGGGCCCCATATAATAGGATGTAGTGAAAACAGTCGACTTCTTAGTCAAAAACTTGTGCAACTGATAAAATATATGAGAGGATGCTCGTCAACGAGGCCCGTAGAACCACGACAACTCCTTAAAAACATCAGCATACAGAATTTTATGGAGATTTACCCTGTGAGTATTGATATGTTTCAATCTGTACCAAAGCTGCCGATGGATGACCTGAGAATGCTGCCATTCTTTAAGCAATGTGGTGTAAAAAAAATCCTATATTCATTTGCATATGTCGTTTTCACACCTATTTGTCTGTGGCGCTGACGACACACCAACCGGGACTTCTTAAGGGCGTTGACTCAGCTAAGCTCTGGCGCTTTCATTTGCTGATTCAGCCTCTGAAACTCTGCACCTCCATTAAACACACACACACACACACACACAAAGCGCTGTCCTCTGCTTTTCATTCACCTTCCTCTTTCATCCTCTTTCCCTCCCTCTTCCTTTAAACCTCCCCTGTCTCCTCTGTTCGGCCTGCGCGCTTCGCTGAGCTCTGATGAAGACACACTACGGAGCGTGGGCAGAAACGAGGACAATCTATTTCCCTGACTCCTCGCTCCTTCCCGTCTTGGCCACACGACCCCTCTTTCCTTCTCCTGCTGAGTAATTCCCTGTCTCCCTAACTGCATCCCGTATGTCACCCCTCCCACCTTTTCCACTTTTCACCTTTAACTCCGCACACTCTGCCCTCCCACATGCTGACGGCTGGGTGCGAGTGCTTTCTATTTTTTTTTTCGCTTGACGAGTGCTGCCTTGGCCTCTAATCTCTCGTCTGGTTTGATGTAATTAGAGCTAATGAAGATTCCCTGATCCTCTGAGCGGCGCGTCCCCCCGGGGCAACAACAGCATGGAAAACTAGACAGAGCTGGGGAGCAGAGGAGCGCTGATAAAAAAAGACACAGGCTCGTTTAGCACTGCTGATAGCTATGTGTTGTTTTCTGTATGACTGTGTGTGTCTGTGTGTGCTTATTTGTTTTAAAAGATTGATTCCCTGCTGATGCTGCAACCAGCAATGAGATTACCTTGGCTCATGGAGAAGTGTGTGTGTGTGCATTTGTGTTTAAGTATGTGCACCAAGGGATTGGCAGGGCACTTGCAGACTTAGGACCGGTTGCAGAAAGTAGTAGACAGGCATAATCCTTCATAGCTGTCCTAAACACTTATATACACAATGTTGCAACTCCTCTAAATCTGACTAGGCAGAGGTAGACACAGATCTGCACACACACTCACATTTCTTGGCCGTGGACAAAAAGGGAGAGAAAAAAACAAAACCCTGCAGCCTCCCCTGACATGTAACCCTTCACATTTCTCCACAGAGACAGCCCTTCTTTCCCCCCCCCTGCTCCTCCCAATCTTCCCCGGTGGGGGTGGCTTTGATGGCAGCGCTGAAAGGGTCTACTTACATCCCAAATCTCCAGGCTACGTGATCGTCTGTGATCCAGCTGGGGGAAGAGAGAAACAGAGAGGGAGAGCAATGAGCGGGTCACAAAGGGAAGGGGAGAGCGTGAGCGGAAGAGAGGCTTGTGTGGCTGCAGAGGGGGGAAAGCTGTGCAGCTGCGGCTATTAATAAGCCAAGAGACGGAAAGAGAGAGAGAGAGAGAGAGAAAGAGAGAGAGAGAAAGAGAGAGAGAGGGAGAGCCGAGCCCGGAGATTAAAGCTCTGTCCCAATTCTCATTCCGCCACCTCCACTCCTCGGCCTCTTCCCCTCATCCTCAACCCTCCAAACAAATAATGCTTTTCCTATTCACCAGAGTGTGAGGAAGCGTTTACTGTGATCAGATGTGCTGATAATTGCCAATTTTTTTACTCCTATTAAGGCAGGCTTAAAGCTAGAAAGAGGCCAGAGCTGCAGCCTTCACTGAAAGAAAAGGCATTAGCAATAAAAAAAGGACTCTGCTTTCGGTTGTTTAGATGTACTTACCACCAGGGTCCTGCAGGACCGTAGTAACCCTTGAACAGCGGCAAAGAGGCCATGATCAAAGGTACCCCCCACGCCATCAGATGGTACAACCTGATAAAAGACAAACATTTATTACATCATTATATGAAACAGGGGGCGGTTCTGCATAAGAAAGGGAGCCAAAAAACCGAATCGACTTATTTTTTAGTTCCTGCCTTTGTTGGCACCAACATCAGGGTCATTTTTCAGGTGCAGACAAATGTCTATACAGCCAGACAGCCAATTACTCATGGTAATCCAAACCATAATTACCCTAACTGTTGGGGAAGATAATTTTCCAAGGAAATGTCTATGTAAAAAAAAA
>JAVKLF010000132.1:13223769-13234916 GCA_034783495.1 Millerichthys robustus
CCAATTAGCGGGGGGCCTAAGTAGCAGTGGAAAACCACCAGGGCCGGTGTGGTGCGGTGTAGTGTGGTGCGGTGTGGTGCCGTGCTTGTCGGTGGAAAAGCGCCTTATGTGTAAAAACCAAGAATTGAAAGAAAGTGGATATTTTTTCCCCTTTTGAGTATACACCAAGTGTGTAGCTTTGAACTAAACAAATTCTGGCCTTCTAGCCTGCACCTCCACACAAAAAGCCATCGTCTTATGAGTTATACCATCATTAAATTGTCTGGCTTATTGCTAATCAATGCAGAAAAACTCCCAGAGGTGGTGGTGGGAACACCTCCCTTAATGCGCTCACAGAAATGTGCTCACCTAAACATATTAACTGGATAGAACCTTGAGCGAAGGAGGCTCTTTCTTTTCTGCCTACATTTTTTTTTTAAATAAATGTGTTTCTGCCATAAAGCCTGGCAGGAAAAAAAAAACAGCAAAAATATTACCGGTACTTACAAACACAGGCAAATTCACACAGTGCTGTGGAAAGAGCACGAGGGGGCCTAAGCGACAGAAACACACCGGCAAAAAGCGTCAAAATGGGTGTACTCACGCAGACACACACACACACACACCCACAGACACCAGGGCACACTTAACGGCTGACACTCACTCCCATTTCAATTAGTGTGTCAGCTGGCTGGAGGAGAAAAAGGGGGTGAAGGGTGGGTTGTCAGTGCTCGGTGGGGATGCACATGCTGCTGTGGACCAAATACATACACAAACATAAACACATGAAGAAGGAAGTCGTTTAAACAAACAGGCGCAGAGGGGGAGACAAGAAAATAACGCATTGTGATAAACAGTTATTTTAGGGTGGAATTAAAGATAGAAAAAACTAATCAGAAAACAATAGTCACCTTTATTATTAAAATTTAAGTCAATTTATGAACAGAAAAAAAATACGTGTGTTGGGGAGGGGGAGCAATTATTGCCCCTACTCACATTTGATAGTGGTTGGTGCTTATTTCTCGGACCAGGTTCAGGTACAGGTTCAGTGTAATGAGGCAAACCCAGGCCAAGGCACTCCAGTCTGCAGAGACGCATACAGAGAAAAACACCAAGGTCAAATTACAGCGCAGCCCGCCGCCACACAGCATGCACCTGCGGCTGCGTGTTCACACTCGCACGTTTGCCTATATATGACGGAGTGTGTGCCTGCGTGCCGCGTTTTGATAAATGAAGGCCCATTCTGCGGTAATATGAGGGAAACCTGTAGCTTAGGGTGATGGATGAGAGGTGGGAGCTCGCGGAGAGATAATGATGAACTGTGGAAAAGCAGGAGGAGATAACATGGGGAGTGCAGTGCTGAGGAGGGAGGAAAAATGGAGGTTAGCAAAGTGCGGGGGGATGATGGTGGCAGAGTGGACTACAATGAGGAAGACATGAAAAGAGGGAAATACGAATGATGGAGAAAAAAGGACAGAACACCAACCTGCCTTTTCCTACCTTAATATTCAGCCTTTTTTACATTTTGTGTGTGCATGTGTGTTTTTGTTTTTAATGCAAACCCTTGCAATATATGCATTTATTAATGCACTGTACACAAACCACGCTCCTCTTAAATTTAAGGAACCCTAAGCATGTGTAACAGCTTCAACAGGAGCGGTATTATTACAATAAATCACAATTACTGTCAAAATATGTCTTATAAAAGTAGAGAGCAGAGTCTTTTTAGCTTGGAACCACAAACACCTGTCCAAGTGTTGCCTCTGCTGCCATCCTCCACAATTCCAAAGGTATTTAATATCATTTAATTTGTGGGTTTAAAAGCCGAGCTGAGCTGAGCTGAGCAGGAACACAGCCGTCGTCTAACTGATATCTGTCCTCAGCAAAAAGGATCCTCCTGACGTGCACCAACCATGTTGAATCAACCCAAGGTCTATTTCTAAACAGTTCTGATAGGGACAATTACAATTAGGAGTCTTTTATTCTCATCAGGACTAAAAGAGCTGACACATTAGTGCCAAGTGTGCAAGCTAAATTCTTTCAGTTTAAAAAAAAAGTTTTAAAAAAATCAGCACCAGCATCACTAAGAACTGGTTTGACGTTCTTAGAGATTTGCAGATGATTCATAATTAAATTGTGACGTTCTTTGCTGTGATTGGAGGAGAGTCATCTCCTCATACTCGAGCCTCTGATGAAATGCTGAGACGTCTGGTTTTGGGCGTTACACTGAGTCACTGTACCCAAAGGTAGGATTCCTAACATAGGTGTGTGAGATTAACCACTTCTTAACCAAACATAGTCTTTAGTTTCCCAAGAACGCAGAGATAAAATGTAGAAAGAGGAGGATTTATATAAAAAAGACAGGGAGAAGTACGAGCTGCGGTCCTGCAAGGAGAAATAACAACTATAAAATCACTGTACGAACAAAATACATAACAAAATGCAAATAATACAAGGCTGAGAAAAATTGCCTTTTTTTTTTTACACAGGATGCCTTTCCTGACGCAACCTGGGTTTGGATCTGCAGCCTCAGAATTATAAGACTGATCACCAAAACTACTACAACCCCAAAATTTTAATATTCAAGAATATTTTTTAATAAGTAAAAAACTATCTCCAAATGTAACATTCCCATTAGTATTTCTAAGCACTAAATTCTAGTGATTAAATATTAACACTAGTGACTTGAGAGTAGTTGTATTAAGATCCGATGGAAAATACAATATGCTCGCTTTTGCCGGACAAATATTTTTCTACTGATAAGCCCACGCCCCCGAAAAAGCCAATCACTTATTTTGTTATCTAGCACAACTCAAACATTTCATAATAGTACAAGAGAAGGCTTTAGTTTGGACTTTTTTACTCAGTGTCAGCTTTGTGTCACACAGGTGGACCAACCTGATCAGCATGACCCGCTCCGTTATGTAACAAAGAACTGATTAAATCACCCGCAGTGTTGCAACAGGTCTAATATTTGGTCAACACAGCAAACCGATGCAAAGGTTATGCAGCCTAAAAATCCACAATATAGTGTTCATCAAACAGCTGTAGAAGCGTTAAAGTTTGATTTGTTTCACAATAGTTACCCATTAGAAATTCACTCAACGCCACTTTAAGATAGCTGGAATATTCCTTTAAAGTTGTAGTTCAGATCTTTTGAGGTGTATATAGTTTTATTTCTAGCTAAGATCTCTCGATCATTTGGATCACACTATGTTTATCAATTATTACACGTTGCTGTTCAAACCATGGATGAGCAGTGTTTGAAGAGTATAGTTATTTATTTGATAATAAAATCTAACCGAGTTCTCCTAAATAGTTAATGAGAAGACAAATAAAGCAACCGATGCTGTGAATCTTTCTTGTTACTGGGCAGGTCTAGATAGAATTTTTAAAAGCACCAGTACGTGCTTTTGGGGACCAGAAACTAATCATTGATCGGCTATAAGGTTTAGGACTAAGATGTAAGTTGAGTTTAAAGCTGACCTTCCTGATACAGCCTAGACTTGAACCTGACATACTATTGGACTCCTGAGTGTTTAATGTATTGGGGGTGTGTGTGTGTGTGTGTGTGTGGGGGGGGGGGGGGTGTTTAGATTTAAAGTATGGGTCAGGGTAAGGGTAACAAAACTGAATGCAAGTCAATACAAACTTGCGTAAATATGTTGCCATTTTTGGATCAACTACCTGACCTCTCCAAGTAGAGATAGGCCTAAAAACTGAAACATAAGAATCATTTTATCACATTATAAGTTCATATATTGTTTCCTGCATTTCTGGAAATAACTCCCAACCTGTTAAGGCCCATTTTCTTCTCAAGTCATAAAAGAAAATGACAAAGCAATTTTATTTGCCACAGTGATATATGAGCTCCTCATCAGCTGTCTGCGGTGGAGCCCTGCTATGTTTTTCGTCTGCTTGCTTGTATTCTTACGCAATAAAGTTGTGCCAGTGAGCAATTAATTAAAGTCGGTCTTACCAAAGTATGTCAGCCACCAGGCCTGGAAGTCACATAGAGATCCCTCTGGATGGGTCTCACCCTGGGGAATGAAAAAAAAAGCAACACAGGATTTATTTTTTTTTCTTTTTTAAAACACCATAAAATAAGAAGAACCACAGTGTGTTTTTAGTGCAACAGACAGAGTAACTCACCATGACATATGCTATGCTGTCGAAGAAGGCGGCTACAGTCAGGCTAAGAATCATCTTCTGTACCATGAAAATTCAAGAAAAAGACGTGAAGACGAATTAGTTAACACAACACCCAGAGCGAAAGATGCCATTGCATTTAAATTCACTTACGGAGGAAAGGCAAATTATAGCTCAAACGATCAGCTGATGTGGCTGACAGCTCTGAGGAGAGACTTTTCCCCCCTATTTCCACTCCTTAAAAATTGAAGTATTTAACTAGATTTAAAAGAAATTATTAATCTGCGAACAACACAATTTTGGAAACAAAGCTGTGATGCACATCAGTCTAATTTTCCAGAAGAGTTGGTAACAATATGCAGCTGCGGTGGGCACACAAAAACAAACCCACACACGCACACACGGAGCCCGTTTTCAATTTGTGTCTAGCAATGACCCTGCCAAGGCTACAGCGCGGTGGGGGGGAGGACACAATAAGCTTGCAGGAGGACCTTGAGAGCACTAAAGACTATTGACTGACAGATAACCTTTTGAAAGAGGATGCAAGTATGGAGAGGGTTTATGTTGTATAAGAGGAGGAGAAAGGAGGAGATGAGGTGGGGGGATGAGGAGGACGCAAGGTGGCTTTCAGCCGTGTGGTCCAGAGGTAATGGGATCCACCGGAAGCCCCACGCTAAGCTGTCATTTACTTCAGATTAGGAGGATAACGTGCAGCACTGCTAAACCTAACAGACCTGCTGGACTGGCTTCGGGGGGAAAAAAATCTTCTACAGGCCTCCCATTCACAGCAACACCTTTAGAAAAACTAAATCCTTTTGGATGAAAAAAGAAAAAGGAGTGGGGAAAATTCCATAAATATTACGTTTGTTTAAACTGGTTCATTAGAACAGCAGTGGGAGGGGCGAAAAAAAGAACACACAAGACAGCAGCCCCTATCACAGAATGACCGTGAGTCAATTAGCTCCCCCAATTCATTAATCTGTGCATTTTAATTGGGTTCAATTATGCTGAGATTTGCCATGGCTAATTGAACATATTTCCGGTGGAAATGAAGCAAACAGACGAAAGGGCAGTCGAAACGTACTGCGCAGAGTAAAGTCAAAATTTACCTGAGCCAAGGAGTGATACCGTCGAAGCAGCCAGATAACAAACAGCATGAAAAGGCTTAGGAGAGATATAAAAGAAAACACACTGAGATTTGCTCAATATAAGCAACAATTTAAGGGTCAACATCACAACTCCAATATATAACGTGATTATTAAAGAGCTACACACTATTCTTATGTTTAGACGTTGCAAATGTTAACTGTCACAGTGACAACACAGTTTTTTACTTTATCTTCTTATCTTTTACATGTTTATAGACAATGACAACAGTAGACAATGCACTGTGGCAAATAAATAACACTGCAAACTACAGGCTTGTAGATTACCACAAAAATCAGTCAACACATCTCTAAAAACAATAACACAGGCTTTCTGAAGATCTAATAAAGACACAGACAAACACAGACAAAACACTGTATGATCATCAGGAATATCACAGAAGATTTCTCTAATTTGCCTGAAAGAGCAAACCATTTCAAGAAGCACGATTTTGGTTGTGGTTTGCAACTTTTCCTTCACCGTCTGTGGCTTTAATTACAGCTGACATGCAATATGTTTACAGCTGTCAAAGCAGAAGCTCGGAAACGTCATAGCTGAGACCCTACAATTAGCACGTAATTAGTTATGGCCACAAAATTCGGTTTATTCCTTCATTAAGACTGGCAATCAAACTGGAATCAAAAGGGGAAACATTCCTCTAAGTTTCAGACCTCAAAGCTCTCATTTTTCACTTGTCAAGGAAAAAAAAGCATAGAATCTCCTAAGATTATGGGGACTTATTTTAACTTACAACTTACTTTTGGTCAATTTGTATTTAAAACTTGATTTTTAATTTTGAGTTTTAAAAATGGTTCTAGTGTTTTACTCCTAAAACTTCGGCTCAACGAGGTGGACTGTTTGAAGCAGTGGAGAGATTGTAAACAGATCATAAAATCCTATTTAGTTTCTCTGAAATAAATATGTCAGGACTTAATTTTTAAAAACAAAATGCTTTAGGGATTATTTTAAGTCAAAATATTTGGTCCAACAACTCCTTTAACTTTTAGGATGTCCCACAAAAAATGCCAAAACCCGACGTTAAACTACTGTGACAGAATTTATTTCTAAAATCCAAGTTTTTATGTCATTTGAAAAAAGAAAATTAGTATTCGATTCTTTAGTTTTGTGTAATCTAGACTACTGTTCACACACTTAATCCAGGAAGTTTTACATTTATCTTTATTTTGAAAGTATCCTTGCTGATATTTATTGTCTGAAACATTTGCGAAGAAAGGTTGTTGCTAATCAATTTTAGCTTTGTGCCTTTTAATGTGTCAATATCTGTGGGAAATAAAAAAAATGGTTCTTAAATCAAATAAATTATTAAAACAAAATACAACTCAAATAAATACTTACCATCCTAGTAAGGAGAAGGTTCCCGTGGCTCGTTTTACTGATAAAATCACCACCTGCAAATTAAAAACAATTGATTAAGCCATGGCTCCTACCAACAACATATCAAGGCGGTTAGCTAAATTGCCCTGTGATTTGCATTTGTTTTTAGGTAAAACACCCTGGAAACACGTTCAGAAGTGTAATGCAAATACTGCACTGTGATCAAAATAATCAGAAGCTTAGACACCACCAAGCTGACAAGTCTGCCATTTGTTTAGGCTTGCCTTCTGTGTGTGTTTGTGTATGTGTGCGTGCAAACATGCCGAAGACTTGGAGGGATAGCGAAATTAAACTTGCACTCGGGGAACCCAAGCATAAGAAACACAAACATTTGCAATCTACTGACACCTGAGACGTGCGTTTAAAGGTGTCTGTGAATGTCACGTTAGCACGTACTCAACCTATTTTACCGTGCCGTAAACAAAGAGGCGCTGGTAAGTGACAGCTGAGAGACGTGAAATACAGATGCGAGCAGATGTGATAATGAGGGGAAAAACTAAAGCTTTGCATATCTGTTAAACTCCAATAACCCAGAGGCAAATGGAAAGTGGAAGGGAAAAAAGAGCAAAGGAATGAGGAGAATGACAAATGTGTGCCTCGGTTTCGGCTTCAGGGGACGAGGAAAGGCTAGCAGCCATCCTGCATGCAAAGCAGATAGAAAGGACACTCCGATCTGTAGCATCGCAGTTATGGTCAAAGTGTTAATCTGCAAGATCATGGAGACAAAATGATGAAAAAAAATCTTCCTGCGATCAGTCAGATAATCTGTAATGATTAGAGCAAGAACATTGCTGAGTCAACAGGAACACCGGTTTCTAGAATATTCCAAGAATCCCACAGTGTTAAGTAAATCTATAGTTGTGAACTTCAGATTTTATATGAAAATTCTAAACAGAAATGCTCAAAAGGCTCAACGGTACATGAAAAAACAAGCTTTTTATGCTATATAAGGACTTATTTGTTTTTTATCCACTTGATCTGGAATTACATAAAACATTTATCTTCATCACCGTAGCCAATAAAGTGAAACATATTGTAAATTTGTTACTGAAACAGCATCAAACAACAGCAATGGTCAAAACAGCATTCCTTTAACAAAATTCCAGTACTTCAATAAATTCGGGGTCGCAGATAAAATTAGTTTAATAATCATCTCCCACAACATTTGTATTTTGGCAAAAATAAACTGGAAAGCACAATAATAACGTTGAGAATGAGGAACTCAGACAGACTGATCTCTAATCTTAGAAATGCCAAGATGTTGTATAAAGAGTAACAAAATCAACACGTCCACACATTATGTAAAACAGAATATTTGGTACTAAATTTGTGCATCAAAAAGCATGACAAGCAAATTATTCAGTTAATAAAATACAGTGTCACTTCACATTTTGCAGCTGGTTGACGTTATACATGTAATCAGTTCAGCTGGTTGAAATTTTACAATATTGACTTCAATTAAGGTCAAAATTGAAAGTAAACATTTTGCAGAATTATTTTTTAGCTTTTCTCTGTTAAATAACTGATCATTATGAATCACTACATGAACCAGTGGATATAATGGCTAACTAAGTTGCTTTAATGCCAATATAATTATCTCTTCTTGTTGCAGCACTTGTGACTTTTCCAATCATTTGTTTGCTTCACCATCAGGGAGAAAAACAAATCAACAAATGTTAAATTTGTTGGATGCAAATATGAAAGATTTTGCATAAAGCTCCTCTTTATCTCTGCTGTAATCAGAACCCATACATACAACCCATACCCATTCATGGCGTTGAAAACGTTAATTTTAATCTTTATTAAATAAGACACCGAAGTGAAAACAATTAACCTGACAGTTAATGTCACGTCTGCTATCATCTAGAAATATGCAGGTGTCCGAACTCCGTTTAAGCTACGATTTAGTCGATTAAACGTTAAATAAAATTAGATTCGAGTGAGCATTGGCATGTAGCCTAGCTAATTAGCAAAACAGCTAAAACTGAGGCTAAAACTGAAAGCTGCTTACTTACACATCGATAGTCTTCTGAGTCTGTATTAAAAAACACGCAGCGTGATTTGTTGCTCATTGCAATGCTCTGACTGTTCATTTTAAGACACTTTCGGGTGATTATTTCTCAACAGTTTGTTGTTGTTTGGCTGAAGCTTTCCTCGTGTTTCCGGTTTCTACGGCGCGCACAAAGGGACAAAACGTGCCGTTTTGTCAAACCTTCCACTTCCTTGAAGAAACTTTTGGTAATTCATCTCCCAGCTATCCCAGAAACTTCTTTCCTAATTAAAAAAAAACATTTTAATGCCAACAGAAAGGTCGCATATTTAACTTTTAAATTTGTTTTTCAAATTATGTTACTGACATGTAGGCTAAATACAATACACTGTTCTGTAACATATTAGTTAAAAACACAGTGATATTCATACTATTTTTAATAAAAGCACCACATTAATGTTTTTGTTGTAACAAAAAAGTAGATATTACATTTTTTAAAGTTACATCTTTATTTTTATGCTTTTTAAATATTGAGAAATTTTCATTAACAATTCAGTAAATTTACAGAAATTATTAAATAAGTCACCACTAGGCAACAAGATTCATAAAAGCTTTTTTTATATTGGCTGTTTTAAATGTCTAAATGTTTAATTTAGTTCCTGTGCCTGACTATTTTCACAGGATAGTACAAATTTGTAATTAAATAATAGATAAATATTGCTGACAGTTTCTTTATTTTGAAGCCTTTTACAACACAACAGCTCCAATTTCTTTAATTGCAAATACAGATCATACAGTTTGAATAACATAAAACAAAGTATTTTTAACAACAGAATGAGCTGCCTTGCTTGCAGGTTTAAATAGAGAATGGTGCTTCTCAAATCACAATTCATTTAGATACTTTGTAGTTGCCGTAGTTTTTCACGCATTCCGAAAATGAAATGTCACATTTAGACCTAAATGTTTGTGTATAAATTATTTCTGCCTGATTTGTTTCCCATTTCTTAGTCACCAGTGTTATTTTGTATATATAGCCTGGCATTTCTAGGCTTGTTTATCCATCCCAGCCATTTCTTTTACTTCAATTTCCCTATTTGACTTATCACACACATCTCTTGTTCATCTGCAGTCAACTGCACATCCAATAGATACTTTCTCACATTAAAATCCATCCACTGGTTCATGAAATATTTTCCTAACAGACAAACATGCATGTGAAGAAACAAAGGCATTCATATAATATTGAATATCTTTTTGTGTTGTGGCAGTTTGAAGATCAACATCTTCACTGAGATATTTTAAGTGAACTTTATGCTCACTCCACTAATGTGATTCCACTTAAAGAATATTATTTGATAAAAATGTGGCAGAATGTTTCATGTCTATGCAGAAGAACAGAAAAGGAGGAGATTTAAAGGCGGAGGTTGGTGTGTTGTACTGAGTTTTTATTGTGTTCCTGAAAGTCCAGCTGCACCCAGAGGCCTCTGAGCCCTGTCAGTATGGGTTAGTCAGGAAACAATGAATGAAATGTGGTATTTCTTTCATAGTTGTCTCTGCAAAGTGTTACATAACACACAACGGACATGACTCCTATTTATTCTCTTTAAACTTTTGACATTTAAAGCACACTTTGTAATTATAGTTCAAATTTACTCGCCTGTATTGCATGTTTTTTTTTTTTTACTTTACAAATACATACAAGCATACATACATACAAATGCACGTGTAATAATAGAAAGCATTCCAGAACTTTCCTCCACAGTCTCTTTTCAGTTTCAGAGTTTCAAGGTGTTGTCACTAGAAACTGAGCTGAGAGGCAGCATTCCTGAACCTACAGTGAATTCTCTAAACATAGTCACCATTGTTAGTGGCTGAGGAACACTTTTTTAACTTCATTTTTTTTGATTATTTTTCATCTTACAAGACAGAAAACATCACAACAATATTGTTGTTCCAGGCTCATTAATGTTCTATTACAAGTTTATTCACACGAAACAATAAGAGATGATGTCATTTCTGGGTGTTTTGCCCCCATAGGAGCCACAACTTCTGTCCGACAGCCTCTCTGTGTAGATAACAGATAAGATAATACCGTCACGACCAGCTTGCTCAAAGGATGGTTTAAACACGCTAACTGAAAATAAAAAGTAAATCCAACTGTGAAACTAAATATCTGCTTGCAGACTTGCAGACAAATTGCAGACTTGATAGGGCAACATTTTTATCTCACACAGTTTTATTAACCCATAACATTGGAAAATTAAGAACATGCAATTTAAAACATGCTATTTTTGTAAATCTATTGTCACAAAAACGAGCTTGATCTATTTTACAGATAAAAGTTTTTTTAGGGGTGTTAGAAAATTCTAACAGCTGAGACCGGACCGACATATATGTAAGTCGGTCACCAGCTGTAAGAAATTTCCTGTGTTCGTTGAAACCTTAATTTAGTGACTGAAAACATACGAGAAGAGACGGATTAAAATTT
>JAVKLF010000132.1:13246668-13261601 GCA_034783495.1 Millerichthys robustus
TCTAATGATGTGTCATTTAAATTTTTTTTATTAGGTTATGTATGTTCTAAATGCTACATGAAACATAATTTAGAAAATGTCATTTGTATTTCTATATGTCTCTGTATTTCTTCTTCATTTGCTATATTAAATTTCTTCAATAAATATTGACAGAAATTAGTTTGGACCAAGTTTAGTTTCCCCCCCAGCTTTAACGTAACATCTATTAAAATTCAGAAAGACCAATTCAGAAGCAGAACAGCTGGATAGAAAACCCCAAGATTGTTTCAGTTTAAAAAAAATCCAATTGGCCAAATAAAATATTGTGTAGCCATAAAAATTACACATCACAATAGCCAAAGCAGAAATAAATAAGCTTCAAACAGAACTGTTATTGTGTATATTTATTGATAATAAGACCACTGATGGTGACTTAGTCAAATGTAGACAGCATGGTGCAATTCTTCATGAGCGTCTAGTGACCCCATGTGTAAGCTAGATGGTATTACACTTTAGTATTTACAGATCAATAAACTGGAGTAGAGAGCTGGAAAACATACATTCACAAACTAAATTTACAGTTTGGAAAAGAAAAAAAAGAAAAGAAGCCACAACAAAATACTGACCAAAAATTTGAAACACAGCAGGAGCCACTAACTGATGCTCACTTTAAGAAGCTAAAACACACACACACACACAAACACACTCACGCATGGAAAACGGGGATGGGAGATAGAAAACGTCCAGGTGAAACTGTAAACCTAACAAAACCATAAAACAGCTATATTGTGTGCTTGTCTCAATAAAACTGCCACAATTCTCTTTTTATGTCAGTGCAAGTTTCTTATAAACTATCAAACAAATACTGATTCAGAGCACTAAATGTGGATTTAAAACCGTGACACAACAGTTATACTAAGTAGCATATTAGTAAGTGAAACGTCACATCATATAAATTACATTTCCAATACATATCTACAGATGAGGGTGACGGTGATGGCAGCAGCAGGCTGATGGACCACGCAAAATACCAGTAATCTCTCTCAGTCTCTCATTGCAAACCACTTCCGCCAGAAGAAAACAATTCATGACCCTGAAGCTGAAAACGGTTGATCTGATGACTTTTTCCTGGGAAAGACTCGACAACAAAAACAAGATTATCAGCAAAGTCCTGACAGCTGGTTGAACAGGAAGACAGAAAAACAAGGACTTAAAATGTAAAATGCATCATGGATCGTCTGGCAGCGTCCGGTTCTTAATCCCTTTGTACAAAATAACAAATTTGGACATCATCAGTGCAATTAGGGCAGTTTGTCACCATCTAAAACTGACATTAAATGCAGTTGGGCTCAAACCTATCGTGGGCATTAAGCGTGTATGGTGGAGTCAAGGTGAGGTTTTCAAGCCTAAGAACACAGTACAAACTGTCAAGCACGGAGGTGGTAGCATCATGCTGCGGTACTAATGCATAGCACAAAGTGACTGGAAAAAAGAAGGAGGAGGTCTACCTCCCAACCCTTCAGCTTCACCTCAACAACTGGATGTAATTGTAACACATTCAGGGGACGATGATGGAATGAACATTTAAAAAGTCTCAAACATAACCCTTCTGAGTTTGTGTAAAAAATAGACACGTTTTAGTAGAGTTTGAATTTGATGCTATAAATCTGCAGTTTGAGAAAACCTCACTCAGCGTCAACTGATGTGACAAAGTCTCTTAGACTCTGATGAATTCCTTTTTCCCCTTATAAAACTCTTTAATCTGAATGAATTGGAAGGTATGTTGAGGCTACAAGCATATGAAGAAAAAATTCACATTAGAAGAAAAAGAAAAATCACATTTGTTTCATTTTGTCAGAATTTTTCACTCTTCAGCTTTCTTATATTTTGGGCAAAAAAATATTGTTCTTTAGGCCACAATAAAAAAATACAATAATTCTCCCTTTTCTCTCCTTTGATAACGTAAACCCTCCTCCTTAGTATACATAACCAAGTCACAAATGATACAAAGATGAGCAACAACAAAACTATCAAAGGATAACTTGTGGGTTAAAGTCAAGTCAGGGTTAAATAATGACCTTCTGAAGGCTGTCGGCTCAGACCCCTCTGCTCCACCTGCTTATTATGGGCTGCGCTGATCAGAAATGACCTGCTAATAAGCAACTTCTACATCAAGCAGCGATGTGGTGTGTGTGTGTGGTATAGTAGGCTTTGATGCGATCGCAGTGAGTTGAGGAATGGTGCTTTACAATAAGTTACATTGAGATAATACATTGAGAGCGCAGGCAGAGAAACAGACGGAGGTCGATTCCACTTCACGTGTGCGATGGAGTTTCTAGGAATTTACTCTTTAACTTCGTCTTCTCTCCATCTCCCTAAAGAAAGAGACAAGTTCAATGTGTATTGTGAAAATACAGTTTTTAAAGTTTATTTGTAGATGGATTTGAGCTCACCTCTCACCTGCACGTCACATCAGCTAGACCATCTCATACTGATTGGCTGTGATGATCCGGGACAGACAGCAGGCCAGCAACATTCCAATTAGCTGAAACACAAAGACACATATTAGCTGCTTTCTTTGATATTCTAACCAAACGTGTTACTTTATTAAGCTTAAACAGAAATCCCACCCCCCCTGAAATTCTCACCTGTGAGAAGGCGATACCAAACGTCACTCCTGCAATAATGGCCATGTTGGTTTCCATGAACGAAGTGACCAACTCAAAGCAGCCCTAAAACACAGGGGCCACGTTAGTCCAAAGAGGATACATGGATGTGTTATATGTGCAAAAAAGGTGCAAGAAGAGTGTGTGGGAGAGTATCTGAAGCTGCTGTTAAGAGTTTGGAGAGGGCAGGGGTGGGGGTGAAAATGGATATTAAAAGGGTTGCATGTCTAACTGGTGAGATTTGTTGTTTATTGAACAGCAGGATTGTGGAAAAAAAAAAAAAAGAAAACAGAGTGGAAAGCCACCTGGTGGTAGACTTTGTTCGGAGCTACAGTTGCATTGCGGAGATCTTCTGGGTTGCAGTCAGAGGCGTTAAAGCAGCAGCTGGCAGGGATTCCGTTGGAGGGGTAATACACGCTGGCAAACCAACTGGTGTAGTTATAAACTCCACAGCAACGCAGCTAAAAAAATAAAAAAATGAAAACAGTCAGGGGACGGCTGAATGAAGAGAACATCAGAATTTATGGTGAAGTCTTTCTCTGAAGTTTTGGTTTTAAAACACGTTTTAAAATCGACTGAATAATGGCGGCACAGCAGAGCAGTGTTGCCTTTAAATGAGAAGGTCACAGGTTTACCTCCTGGCATGGAGTTTACATGTTCTCCCCGTGCAGCCGTGTGTTTTCTTCAGATATACACTGATTTCAACAACTAAAGTGCGTCACAAGGTCACGTGACCAGTGTGCATTTTAGTTGTTTTATTATCTCTATGCTATTATTAGAACAAATAAAACAGTTCTAGACTACTTTTTTACCCAACTGAAGTCGTTCAAATGCAATCCACAACAGATGGAATGGTATTTATTCACAACCTGTCCACAGGACACCGCTTCAAATGACTTTTTTCCTTCGACTGAACGAGACGTCACCCCCTCACCTTGTGCTGCAGGTTATCCACAGCGCGGCTCGCCTCGTCTTCAGCGTTGTAGTTCAAGACGGCATCGGTGTAAGTCCTGCGAAAGGTTCCCTTTATCTGGAGTGTGCAAAATGCATGAGCCTAATTAATCAACTCACACATATACAACCTTTGTGTGAAAGAAAGCAATAAAATAACTGTTCTGGAGGTATACTGACCTCATGGCGAAACACAAATCCAGAGATCCCTGCCACTAACTCGGCGAGGAAGACAAGCGACAGAAACATGGCATACTATGAAAACAAGAGGGACGTTTTCATCATTATGTGTAAAAAAAAAAAAGCCTCTGCCTCAGGTGAATATCATTTGCATATGACTGCACGCACATGCTCAAACACACCCACTTAACCACCGTTAACTGAACTCAGTGCCCGGCATCGTCTGCTGAATTTCTCATCCCTCTGTACAGGACAGAGGTCAGTCATTATTCTTTGTACTACGTGTCCTGAGGCTAATTAATCAACATCTAGAATATTTCGCACTCTCCCCGCAACACAGCAGCCCCTCCACCCCCCCGCCCCTTTCCTTTCCTTTTGCAGGCTCTCACCAGCTTCAGCATCCATGGGCTTCCTCTGCAGGTGGCGAAGCATCCGAACAGGCCAAAAACGATGATGACGGTCCCGGTGCCGATGAGGACGTACGGAGCATTGGTGGAGTTGTCAGCTATCAGAGAGATGTACGGGCCCAGCATCAGCTTCCCCCACACTCCAACGGCAAGCAGGATGGCTCCTGTTATCTAAATGGTAGTGGGGGTGGGGGTGGGGGATGCAACAAGAGACGAGAATGAAAGCAGGGAAGAGGCCCTTTTATCTTTGCACTTGTGCGTTATTTCAACAGATGTGTGTGTTTTTCTTTTTTCTTTTCGCAGTAAAAAAAAAAAAAGGAGGAGGCAAAGGATCAAGGCAGAACAAAAAGGAGCGCAATTAGCGTAAGGAGGAGGAGCCGGAAGACAGAAGACACGAAATCATCTGGAGTACGAGGTGCCAATCATCCGCTTTATGAATGTGCCGCGCAGAGAGAGACGGATAAAAAGGAAAGGGGACCAAATCAAAGGGATTCTTTGATCCGAGGCGAGACGCTTCCTCCTGTTGCGCCTCTTTTAGCATTTCAAATGAGCGCCGGGGATAAAAGAGCGCGTTGTTCGAGGCAGCTGAAGCGGTGTGTGCCTCCGCTGGGTTTGTCTTGCCGGCGCTGGGAAGAGAGCGGGGTGGTGAACGGCTGCTGAGGAGCTGACTCCGGCGAGGGCCCAGCTCATCCTGCTGCTAGGCCTTCTGATTACAGACGGCACACTCTCTGCAGTTCTTAGGACTTTTCTTTCAACTATTAGCCCCTGACAAAAAAGGAGCAGGGTTGATAAATATGAATAGAAAAAATATTTTTGCATGCACTGCACGTGTGCCTCTGCAACTGGATTTCTATGTTGCTCCTCTCAAGGTTTGCAAATAAAAACTGGGCAAAGGTTCTTTGCTATAAAACATAACAAGCCTCTGGTTCATCTGTAGTTTCGCTGCTGTTTTATTCAAATGCATTTATCTGAAGTCTTTAAACAAAGCTGCAAAATGTTCCTCTAACGTCGATGTGAAACTGCACTGTAAACAGACTTTGGCACAAAAAAGTATCATTAGTTTTTATATCCACATTGAGGCCAATAAAAACAAAAAGCCTCAGCTGTGGCTGACAGACAGAATGGATAGAAGACACTTACGGGGGAAAGAACGACCAGTTTTAACCCGCAACTCACATTTTGATTAATCTTTAATAGGTTAAGTTGGTCATATGAACAACATGAGACAGAAATTTACAAAAAAATGAACTTTGTGTCAGTGGCGCATCACATGAAGATATTTTCTTCTTTATGCAAGTAAAATCTAAAACAAACAACAAAAAAAAGCAACGATAACTTGTAGGCAGTTTGGCACTAAGGCGAGAAATCTCACGCTGTTTATTTCCAGACTGATCACAACAAGCTGAGATAGTTATTTTAACCGACGTTCTCTGACTGGAACTGATGTCTGAATCCTTGTTTGTTTCTGTGAATGCTCTGATTTCTTATCTTTATTATTTCTCAAACTTGGGTGCAACGCTTTGAAAATGAAGGTTTGCGTATCATCTTGAATTGGCTTGACCCCAAAACTTACTCAGTCGTAGACGTACATCCAGTGACGACGTTCTGAGCTTTTAAAAAAAAAAAAAAATCTGTCAGATTGTTCATGGGGTATTTTGCTAACAAACAGATGAACAAATGCACGCACACACAGAGGCAAGCGGTTACATAAATGTCCGCGTTTCATGACAGCAGATGATAAAAAAGACTGATAATTAGCTTTTGCAAATGATAACAGACAATAAACAGGTTGATTACAGGTTATCTCGTGTAAAAGTTTTAAGCACTCACGCAATAGCAGCATGTATGATAAATATTCATGTTGAAAGGGACATAAAAAGGTTATTATAGGATACATACTTACATCTATGACAACATCTTCAATATTTATCATACCTTGATTCCTCAGGAGAGGTTGCATTTCAAAGGGCCCTTGCAGATTAAAGACTATAATAATTTGGGTTATTTTGGCTGTTCCTTTCTGCTTCTGATGAATTGGCACTGAGCTATCATGGTCCCTTTATTAAAGCACAGATTAAATAAAAAACAGATATATAGGACTTTGATTTGAGGAATCACATTCTGAAACAAACCGACACATTCTTTCCATTCGCAAGAGGCCTATTACGCATGAGGAGACCAGCTCACTTGCAGTGAGTCCTGCCTCTCTGTAGGCTTTTGGAAAATGTTTGATGAATAGAGAGCAGGCTTTTAGGTAGTAGGGGGCCTTTAGGAAACAGCTTCTTTTAGTTATTAGATCAACAAAAGACTTACATAAATGGTATAAGAAGGAAAGAACGCGAGTAACACAAAGCTTATGTATTGCAGTCTTAGAAATAAAATATAGACCTGGGCATGAGCACAACATTAGAGTGATATCCTTGAACCGGTCCCAGCTAGGTTTAAGAAAAATAATGCTCAAATCTTGTACGCTCACAAGCCTTTCTGGACTTTTCAAAACGCAGAGATGGCAGCAAACGTGTTGCTATGTGATGACGTCAACACGAGTCTGGAGGAGACTGCAGAGGCTGAAAAACTGCAAATAAATCGCAAGTGTCATGATTATCAATGATTTGGTTGGTAAATGTCACAATGCGCAGGAAAAAAACAACAACATGGAGTCACAATGTCTACCAGTGTTACATCAACATGCTAATCTGTGAAGATAACGTCTGTTTGGGAGGGTGATCTTGTGTCCTACTTTTGCCGGAGAGATAAATAAGAAATATGATTGCTGCCAGATTGCAAGACTGAAATATGTGAAACCATTTCCTGCTTCCATAAATGTCCCAGCTGTCAATCTCCGACTCCTTTGTAGCTAAAAACTGTGATAGCACACCTTTTCGTTCCGGATGCTCGTGTTGATTATTTGTCATCTGCAAATCAGTACACATCAATTACCTGCTGTAGTGACTTCTCCTCCAAAGCGCAGCAGCAGTTATGCGTAATGATTGAAGAACACACAGTTCCTTCATCCCACCTTCAATGACAACGCAACATTTTCTGAACAGTTTGCTTCACACCCGTTTTCCCATCAACCTGTAGGGGAAAGAGTTATTGTGTTGTTTTGTTGTTCTGGAAAGGACTGAAAGCCATTCGACGTGACGCTGATCAGTCACCAGCAAAATGTTGGCCCTGATTCACTGCCTATCGTCGGAAACCTGCACCGTCTGCTGTCGGCGACGCCCGCGTCTTCGGACTCGGCTGTATGAGCTCCATACTGGTTTTAGATTTGTTGTGCCACAGCTTTGACACACGTAATTTATACTCCGGCTTCTTAGATGACGATGAAGTGCTGGTTTGTCAATTGTCTATTCAAAAAAACGAGAAGAAGAAAACATGTTCGAAAGATTTCTCACCAGGAATGTTGGGTTGAGTTATATTTTATATAATAATATATATAATAATTCAGTATGTGAATGTGTTTTTAATTTTTTTAAATAGAATTTTATTGTTAAATTTTATAAACTATAAAAAATATTATAAATATTATAGTATTATATATTTTTTTCTATATAAAATCTTATAGTCTTTTTTATTTATTTATTATTTGCAGTTTTGATAGTGGTTGAACCTTCATAGCCAACAGACGTCCTCCACAGTTTCCAGCTCCTCACACGGTCTCTGCACACGTACTGATGGCTGAACTGTTCGCTACGGTAACGCTACATGCACACGCCTATTTCTCTATGTAAGAAGGTTTTTGACAAGGGGCCCGCAGCATTAGGTTTAAAATATCCCACGTTAGGACATCCTGACAAAAAGAACATCTGTTCTCATGCCAGATCGAGATGTTTCTCTCAAAAGAAATTGGAAATACTGCTAATATTTATGCTTCTTATTCTACATAACTGCTCCCTCATTCTAGTCCAGCAGAAAACTTGTCATTTCTTCACACCTCGGTGACATTACAACATCCTCCTGCTCAACAAGCCTGATGTTCCTGTGAAGCACTGCAGTGTTTTTAATCCTGCTTCTCCTCTGGACTCACAAAGACACTCAACCAGATAAACGAGGAAGGTAAAACGGATTATATTATTGTATTCTCAATGCTTTTGAACAAAAAGGTTCAATGCACCTTTCTGTAAACCCTGTACTCTTTTTGTCCAAAGCCCCAGAGAGCTAGATAACCAAAGGCCTGCAGGCTGATGAGTCAGTTTGTCCGTAATGATTACTTTTGTTTTTATAAACAGTAAATGTAGCAGCCAGGACAGTTTGCCATGTCAGAGTTGCTTCTGATTACAATCTACTCACTGTTGTATGTCCTACATCATCAACAGCAAAATACCTGTGCCACAAACAGCTTCTGCGTACAAAAAAAAAAATCATTTTATCGTTGCTTAAGTCCTACTTTTAATGCTACTGGGGGTTTGAAGTTGGAGGAGCACAAAGAAATATTCAGAGTACACGTCTGAAGCTGAATTCCAAACACTTTGGCAGAGCCTGGCTTGTCCCCTCTGGAGGCCCACAACTCTTTATTGACACTCAGCCCCACACGTTTTGTTTGAAATTCAATACCCAGCTGGCCGCCGTGGTAACGACACCGAGTTTAAAACAGGTCACCTCTCTCTCCCCCCCGTCCCTGCCGCCATTCCCTTTCCTTCAGCCTAATAAAAAGCCAGAAGGTGCAATGAAACAAATCTGCTCGCGAGGACACCAACCCGACCCCACACTTCCTCTCGCTCGAGACATTATTTGCCACGACAACCTGCTGACGCTGAAACCGAGACGCCGCTCCCACCATCGAAGCTCTCTCTATCTCTATCTCTCCAAGCTTCGCCCTCAAGGCGTTGAAGAGACCCACAGAGAGGTGGGACTCGGGTGCACTCGGACCACCTGAAACCCGACGCTGTAGATGTTAGGCAGACCATCTAATCTAGACTAAATATAAAACCTCACGTCTGTGACGCCGCTACAGATCTGCAGTGCAAAAAGGGAACTTGAAATCCCAACTGCAGGGGCTAATCTCAGCCTATTAAGTTTTAATTACTGTAATATTAGCATTCATTTGCATTTCTTCAGATAAATTAAATATATTGAAGTTTGTGTTGCGGTTTAGGGAAAATGTGCAGGAAACTGAAAAATCTTCAGATACTAGAAAGACTATTGACAGATAATTATCCTCCACATAGTAGAATAAAACAAACTCATTCCTGAACTGAAGTCTAATACAAAAGATGAGTTTTTACCAAACAATTACAGCCTAAAATTAGCCAAACATTGCATTTTACTGGACTAATATTCCACCTTAGATCGTCTCTTGCACAGCTGCATGATCATATTTACAGATGGTAATCTAATGAATAAACTAAACCAAACTCAGACTAATAAAAGCCAAAGAAAAGAAGACGTGATTTGGAGAATTATTTCTCTTATTTACTTCATCTCAGAGTAATTCAAACCCAAATTTGATTAGAGCAGCTGAGGCAACGTCTTATTAATCACAGCTAGGCAGAAGGTTTTCAACAAAATAAGCATTTTCCCAGCAGCTTGCTTTGAATAATGAACTCTACTTGGTTTTCTTTAAAATCAGAAAATGATCATTTGATTGAGACTTTGATAAAAATCTAATTGGGTTTGTGCATTTTTATGGTGACCTGTAAGGTGTGTCTCGTGGTTTTAATAGTCCATTGAAGGGGGCACACATGCTTTTTCTTTAGGGATGAAATAAAACAATTGACTATGACTAGAATATTTCTAGACTCTTTTCTACAATGAACCAATGAATGGACAAAATATGCTGACTTACATCATTGTATTAAGTAGATTACATATTTATTTGCTTAGATTTATGGGCTATGATCAGAATATTCTGTAGAGCAATGTAACAGAAAAATGGCAAACTATCTATAAACATGAATAGAAGGACAGATTTTGATGAAACTCACAGAAAGTAGCGCTACAACTGATTAACTTTTAGAATCAGCACCATTCATGATGGCTGCTACAGCTAATCACCCTTAAAACCAGCAAAAATAACTTGAAAACAGTCAAATTTTACAGATACTGAGCTAAAATCTAGTGTGATAGTAGCTGGGAGTCGTCCCCAACACTCTCTAAGCACTAACTTATCACACAAAACTTGCCCATTGAAGTCAAATCAGTTTGTTAACAAAATATCTCAAAAACCAGAAGGCAAATTTTATTAAAACTTCCCAAACATATTAATTAGGGGTACATCTACAGCTGATTAACTCCTGGAGTCAACCCAATTTAACATGGCCCACACAGCAAAATGACAAATCAAACATAGAAAGGGCTCTAAAGCAGTCAACTTTGCAGATACTGAGCTAAATTTTAGTGACTACAGCAAAAAAAATATGTTTATAAATGCTTTGGCAGGGTTAGGGTTATATAAAAAATATTGCATCATCAGAAGCCACCATTAAAAATGTACTAAAGTAAGTCTACACAACTATACTTAATTGGAGGAGAAAAAAAGAGAGAAAAAGTCTTAAATTCGACTAAATACTTGGATCTGTTTGTGCTTATAGTGGGAAAATAAAACATTTAGGTTTGCCAATAAAAAGTAAGAAGCCGAAATAAACAATAACAAAAAAGTAGCTATTGTGTATTCTTGCTACATTCAAATCTTGGAATAGCCTAGGCCTATATGAAAAATATTTTTTATATAATAGCATATACCTAGATATAAATCTAGTTTGCAAGAGAAAATCAACTTTTATTAACCTTGTAATTTGATATATCTTTTATGGTATCATATAATAATAAATAGGCCATAAATTTGATCAATAGCCTACTAATCAGATACATTTCCTTTGAAGATGCGGTTATCTGATGATGTTACATTCCACCAGTGAGGCTGCAAGGTTCATTTATACAGCAATCACCCCGAAATGCACAAAATCTGATCCGAAAAATGCTCTTAATCCGGGCCTGTCTGTCACAAAGACCGGGCCTTCCTCGTTGTTTTTTTATTATGAGACGTTAACATCCACCTCTCTGACTACAACCATCATGATGCTCCGATGCGTGTTCCACGCACTGACTGACGCCCTGCTGCCAAAATCATCTGAAACCTTAACCCCCCTGTTATATAAGCAACCCCCAAACGATCAAGTTTATAAATATAAAAGCAAAACAGCGGCGGCCCAAGTCCACCATTTTATCAATGAAACGACACGAATCCGTCGATGATGCTGGCACCGTCCAACCCTTTCATCAACAAAAACACAGCCGCTACATCCGCGGAGCGATACACGCGCCGCCGCCATCTCTGCGGAGCGCCTGTTCGAAAGCGAGAATAAATACAAAACAGGAGGAGACCTACCCAAAACACGAAGGAGTAAACGATGAGGAGCGTTTTAAGGCAGGTGATGACCGGTTTGGTCTCCATTGTGGACCTCGGTTAGAGCCGCTGTGGTGATAATGGGAGCGGACAGAAGGAGGAGAGAATAAAAAAGGGGGCAGAAATGGCTCTCTGCGTCGCGGAGCGTTACTGCGCGGTTCGGTGATGCGGCCGCACCGCGTCGCTGTTGAACAGCTGGTTGCGCGACAAAAAAGGAGAGAAAAAAGATCTTAAAAAAAAGTTATCAAATGTCAAATGTCTATTGTTTTAAGAGTTCAGGGTGCCTCACGAAAAGGATGCGTGCTCAGGTTCCACGACGAAGCTGAAGTTGGTTTCCTATTCTAGCGTCCGAGTCGAAAATCGCTAAAGGGCGATTCCACTTAATTTTACCCTACCTTGTGCATCTTAAATCTACTCCAGTGAAAAACCTACATCACCTAGACACTTCAAACCTGGACCAGATTATTCCACACTAAAAGCAGAATAATTAAAATCATGTAAAAACTACAACACGTTTTAGAACTGGATCAGTTCTGATGTGATCCAAATGCCAAAAAAGTGCTGAAATCACCCTTTGTTGGAGTTTCACAAATCACAAACCTGGTTTTAAATATTCTGCTATAAGTATAGATTAATATACCCCAGGTTTGAAGTGTCTAGGTGATGTAGTTTGTTTTCACTGGAGTAGATTAAAGATGCAGAAGGTAGTGAAAAATTAAGTGGAATTGCCCTTTACTGATTTTCTGAATCTAAAGCTAGAATAGGAAACCAACTGCGGCTTCGTGGTTCCACGCACGTTCTGATGCATCAGTGAAGGTTGAGTGAAAGCTTGAGTAAATTTACCTGCATACCCACACATTGCAGATGCGTTTGTTTACATGTTGGCTCTACTTAAGGCTTCATACCATTTGTTCCATCAACCCAAGATAAACGTTTTTGTCAAACAACATGAGCATGGTTTCCAGTGACAATTAAGCTTCATTTATTCAAATAAACAAATCCGCAGGTCATCAGCTACATTCTTTTTGTCCCAACAGATTTACAACTGAAAACAAACAAAAACATAACCATAATTGTTCACAACAAAACAGACAGTGCTAAATTTCAAGTGTTCAGTCAGCAGTTAATACAGAAACAAACATTTAAAGTGCTCTAAATGTAGACAGACATATGTCCTTATGTCAGAGCAGATCTGTTAATAAGACAAAGATTTATGGGAACAATTCACATTGTTCTAATTATTGTCACATTGTCACTAATTTTAATACCTTTATTTAAAATTATTCAATATTCTTACAGAAATGAACACTAACTGCAAAGTTAAATGTGTTTTGTGGGTGTTAGAGACAATTTAAACACTTTGATAGTAAAATACTTACCAACAGCTGCCTATAATCCTTAAAGTGAGCTTTATCTGTGTAATATGTTGTCTCTGTTGATGACACTTTGCAGCTGTATTAAATATTTCTGAAGCATTTCAGAATTTAAACTGCAATTTATGCATTTCTAAACTTTTGTTTTCAAGTGCCCATTCCCTGCAGCAGGATCTGCAGCTCAGTGATGTAAACATGTTATTTCTCGATTCCACTTAATGAAGTCTGTCAAAACAAATAACCACAAATTCTCAAAATTAAAGCCTCAAAAAAGCTTTTAAACAGCAGTTTCAGAAGCAATTTTAATGCAAACACACTCTTTTACTGTTTTCCACAGAAATAAAGTTAAAATAATGAGTGTTTGAATGGGGTTTTGATGTGGGAACAAGTTTACTTTTCTTTCCTTTGAGTATTTTGTAACTGTATACATGGTATCTGAGACGTTCACCTTAATAATCTTCAGATCAGCAGCAGTTGGACGATTGACAGCTCACATATTCGGGTTATTGGGGGAATGAAATTGGGGAGAGTTTTCATTGTCTCTCTCAAAGGCACCGGTCTTCTGATCCCTGATGTGTTACGTGACTTTTGTATTGAAGTTCCTCAAAGCCATCACTCCTCTTTCCAAGCCTGGGCTCCTTCCCAGTCCATTGGCGGTCGCTCTTTATACTGACCCAAACTCAGCCATCCAGGCTTCGTATTTCTCCAGATCTGCAGCAGAGACAGACTTGGAGATCTTCTTCAGAGTCAGAGTGAAATCTTCCATGGTCACGGGCATCTGCAGCTCGTCTTTGGACAGGGCTCGGATCTCCTCTGGGCTCAGGCCTTGGATCCGCCGACGCATCGCCATCATGGATGCATCTCTGATGCAGAAGCAGAGAGGGAGAGAAGATTGTTAGTCATCATAGCACGATATTTCTGCCTTTTTCAATTCTCTATCTGAAGAGTGGAACTGCTCTGAGAAAAAAAAGATGCAGCTGCTGCTATGATGTAATACTGCTGGCTTGACTGTTGGATCTAAAAAAATAAACTCTTTGTAGCAGAACAGTTTTATTTCTAGTACTGTGGAAAAATCTTAAGCTACTGTTTTCTATGTAGTCTGAATATGAGAAAAGAGGTGCAAAAAATGATTAAAACATGAAAAAAATCTAGTTTGTTGTCTCAGTTCTCTTTTATGCTTCAATGATTCATCGATCAGAAATAAGTAGCGAAACAAACATCTGACAGAAAATGACTGAATGAACAGCCCATATCTAAACAAAAAAACTAGGAAGACATTCAAGAACCCTAGAAAATTATGGACCAGAACAGAAAAGTCTGGATCTTTGGGATAAGAATATAAAGAAATGAGGGATGGCTCAAAACAATCTTACAGAAGAAATGCAAATAGAAAACATGATTCTGTTTTCAAATGTATTTTAATCCAGTAAGTAGAGCTGAAGCACTTCTATTTTCAGCTGTCTTACTTCCTGTATCACTAACATCTGTCAGTCGTACAGAAAGATAATTTAACTTATAGTTTGACTTAAACCTATTTTATAAGAAGTGAAAATTGGTTTTATGATTAGACTGTTTAAACATTTACAAATGGACAGAGACTAAACTAATAGTGACTTTTTTTTTTACAAATTACAAAACAAGAAAATAAAAGAATCTGAGGCATTGCTGTAGATGACTGTCAAACCCCCCCCCCCCCCCCCCCCCACACACACACACACACACACACACACACACACAAACCTGCAGACGTTGGTGATGTCTGCCCCCGAGTAGCCCTCAATCTTCTCAGCTATGAGGTCCAGGTCTACGTCAGCAGCCACCTCCACCTCCCTCAGGTTGATCTTTAGAAGCTCTACACGACCCACAGCTACACACAAACACACCTCTAATTAAAAATAAGGGACTGAACCTGAAAAGGAAACAAAGCACTAGTCCAGAATATGACTCCATATTAAGTCCCTTTATTGTGTGTGTGTGTGTGTGTGTGTGTGTGTGTGTGTGTGTGTGTGTGTGTGTGTGTGTGTGTGTG
>JAVKLF010000132.1:13274973-13292074 GCA_034783495.1 Millerichthys robustus
ATTACTATTATATTATATTATATTATATTATATTATATTATATTATATTATATTATATTATATTATATTATATTATAATAACTTTAAAAAACCCTCTTTTTGACAGGCAGTGAGGTCATGACCTCGGCTTTGTGAACCATTGCTTTAGGCTTCAGTGCCATTTGTCTATGCAGTAGGTCACCTTGAGATACACAACACACTATTTTGTTTTAATGTGTGTAAAAAAAATATAAAAAGGCCATTATTTTATAATCATGTTTATATCAATAAATAGAATTTTTATTGTCACTGATGTATTATTTACATATCATCCAAATTTCATCAATGACAACAAAAAGTTTGGATTCAGTCAAATTTAATTCTGAGTCAGACAAAATAAGACAAAACTGGGTTTGGCACACCCCAACTTTACAAAAAAATCAAAATTGTCTAGAAAAAAAACATCAATGCTAATATCTATAGCTTTAAGCTTTAGGTGAATCTGCGGCTCAGGTCATTGATTCTGCTCAGGGCGTCTTGGTTTCGAATGGTCTTGTGAACTGTGACGATGAAGGGGAATGCAGACGGAAGCTCTACCCTTTTGCTCAGCTTTTGGTGTCCCCAGTGGAGACAGCGCAGTTTCTCAGCCAGATCCCATCTGCCTGCTCGCTCCAGTCCATCCTGCAACAGTTTGGTCTTATTCAGCTTGTCCCATGACCTCTCATACCTGTGGATAAATCCAGCTTAACAAAGTGAGGAAGTGTGCAGAAATTCACAAGTAAATTGCTAAACCATATGATATGAGTGTCATTGCCCACGGTCATGAAAGGCAATCAAGCAATTTCTGCATGCTTGATTGTTTGTTAGCAAAATATCTCACAAACCACAGAACATATTTTGACAATGCTCTCATGAAGTAATAATCAGGAGTGCATCTAAAACTGATAAACCTCTGGAAGCAACTTGATTTAAGAAGGCTGCCCCAGAAAATCAACTTTAGCAAATGCAACTATGACTATAATATAATTATGTAAATGTTGAGCTAAAATTGAAGTTGGTAGTCACAGACAGTCATCCACATCACATACCATGAGCACAAATAGATTGTGCTTAAAACCTTAGCATGTAAGTTGGCATATTGGTACTTTCTGAAAGACGTCCAGTTTCATTTAAGTAATGCAATAGTTTCAGATTTTAATGATGGTAAATATTCTGATTATAAATTATGATTATATAGTTTGCAACCAGATCAAGTTACCAGCTTTCCAACATGGTCCTGGCCTGCACGGTCTTCTCTGTGGATTTGGTGTGGAACCGGCCTATTTCGGCTCTGCTGAAGCCAAGCTCATACGCCAGAACTGTCCACTCAAAACAGAGCTGACTGGAAATCTCCTGCAGCGTCTTCAGGTTGATGACGGCATCCTGACCAAAATCAAAACAGCACAAAAAATGCCTTGTACCGATCTGAGATTCATGACAGGTGAAACCGCTTACCTCCTGTGCTTTGTTGGGCATTATCAGGAAGAACCCCACTCTTCTTTAATGCAGAGATTTAAAGACAAACGATTGAACACGTTTAAAAAGAAAAAAAAAAAAACACCAGGTAGGTTGTGAAAATAGAAGACGTTGGTCTAAATGTGTGTGCATGAAACTGAACAAGGTTTAGACGTTACTGAGGAGACTCAGCATCAACACAAGCCTGTTAAAGATTAGACATTCAGCTGATTTAGGGTCACAGCAGCTACAACTGTTCTCTTCAGCTCTCTGCCTTATAAACACAGCTAACAGAGGGAATTCAGTACTTTATTTGAATTAAAAAATATCTTAATAATAAATATTAGTCTTGTCAGACAACGGTTTGCGGCACATAAAACAAGATTCATGTTTCTGTATTTGTGCTGCTTCTTGGGTTTCGTTATTCCCCCTTTTGAAACCAAGTAAGTTGAACGAGACAGTCATGTTTCATGAAGCACAAAAGGTTAGCAAGAAATTTCAGAAAGAGAACAAGAAAACAAGCATTTAACAAACAACTAAATCAGCAAAACATATTTCAGAAGACAGATGTTTGCTTTTTATGTTGACTTGTTATTTTAATATGTAAAATTGTACCTTCTTTATTATATATTTTTTGCCCTGTTGTGTTTTATGTTTGAACAATATATATGTATTTTTAAATTATTCAATAAAGTTCTCCCATAAAATGTGTGGGGGGGGGGTGTTAATGAGTTGTTTAATAAAAAAAATATTGTGGACTTTTATGGTATTGTTGCAGATGTGCATGTCATGTCTGACATGCCAAATGTCTTTTGGTTATTACTTAAAATTAAAGTTTTTGTGTCTTTTGCAGCTTTCTGAAATGATTTCAGGTGTGATGTTTTATTTCTTGTTCTTGTTTTCTAAATGATTGACTTTTCCCCCTTTTTGTATTTCATTCATTTTTGTTTCAGTTTACAGCTTAGTTAAAATATTACGCAGAGTCAAAATGTCATCAGTATTCAGTTTCAAAATCCTAACATAATCATCTCACAAGTTCAGACATTAGAACAAAATGGAAATATAAACTTTAATCATTTTCAAAAAAATTTTCTCCTATAAGTGAAAGAAACACATTTATAGTTAAGCAAGGTTTCAAAAAGCTTTATTTGTCTTAAAAATTGTCCTCTTTTTAACTTCATATTAACATAAAAAGCATGTATGTGCAATATTTCTGCAACAGTTCTGTTTATTAAACAATTTCATGTAAACAAATTAAAACTAGCCTTAAATGGAAATTTTATGTCTTTTAAAGATGGGCTCAGTGGAAATATTAAACAGTATCCTACCTGCTGCAGATAGCGCTTTGAATTTACACAGGACTGATGAGCTAACGGCTAGCCAAACATGGTCAAGATTCATGCCACCTAAAAATAACTTCCGTCTCTTTTTTCCAGATTAAAGTTGTTTTAAAATGGCAGCAAATCACTTTGATCATGGTTTGCTCACACTAGCCATTAGCACATTAGTCTTGTCAGACATAAACTGTTTCTCTAAACTGAGGTTGTTTAAAGAGTTATCTAGGCAGGTAAGATAATAACTGTTTTCAACTGTTTTACACAGACCCTCATCTGTTTAAGTTGAAGTGCATACACAAACAAAAATGAAAAAATTATTTGACTTAGAAAAAAAAGCAGATAAATAATTTTAACATATTAATTGTAATTTTGACTCAAAGTGCTAAAAGGTAAATAAAACAAAAAACAATGTAACCAGCATGAATTACAGTAATCTTTAACAGGCACAGGAAGTAACTTAACTATGATTTCAGTTGCATATGCATATATAACAACAAAGTAATAATGATACTGCAAAATTATTCATACAAAATTGTGAACAGCATGTAAATAAAAAAATCCTGGGATATCTTCCTGTTATCATCCTATTGAATGAAATCTGTAACTAAAACAAAACACAACCATGAAAGTAAAAAAAAAACTACAGTAAAGAGGATTCTTTTCACATTTTGTAACTTTTCGTCAGAGTATTGCCTGTTACTGTCATTGATGGTTAATCTGTGTTTAAGCAGGTAGTACAGATCCAGCCTGCTGGATCAGAACTGTTCTTGGTCTCTGTTTTGTCCTTTAGTAGTGTCTTTTTTTATTCACATTAACAGTCATTCCTGGCAGCTTTAAATCAGCAGAGGTCCCGAGCACCGTTACCCTGTGTACACCTCGCAGACATTACTTTATGTTGGTTCAGTAGCAGCCATCTTTCCAGTTGCCGTCCCTCAGGGCGCTCAGAGCAGCCAGGCTCTTTGGAGGAGCCAGCAAACTGCAAACAGATGGAAACAAACTCTCTTGAACAACTGCAATTAAATGAAACTTCATGAAATGCTTGATCAAAGCCATTTTCACTTTTTTTTTGAAAATTTGTCTCCTGACAGGTAAAACTTTCTGCATCTCTGTGTGCAGGAGAAGATTTTCAAAAACTTTTTAAAAACTTTATCAAACATTAAAGTTTCAGTATTTCAGCACATGCAAGCCTTTTTCACAAACGAAGACTGGAGACTCTAAGGAAAGTGTTTTTTTTTCACAAGTAGTATTATTAAAAACACTTTATAGTTCTGTTATCTTTATTTCAAGATTCTAGTATAGGGGTCCCCCACACCCCAACGAATGGAAAAGACCACCCGGTGGACTGTAAGGAGACAGATGGGCCGGGCACTGTTGTGGCACGTTTTGCTGCTCTGGACATGTTGCCATTTTAGTTTCTTTTCTACAGCTTTATATTTCTATGAGTCCACACAACCTGAGCACAGAGTATGATGTGTAAAACTGTGCCTTTGTCCATCCTTACCTGCGTGTCGGTTGCATGATTTTACTCGCACGGGGAACTCCGCTCGTTCCAATCAGGGAGGCCGGGCGAGGAAGAGAGCTGCGGGGAGCAGCGGTCTGGTTGGTGCTGGCTTTCAGGCTAAGTGGCAGCAAGCTGCTGCTGCTGGCTTTGAGGGACTGAAGTGACACGGCACTGCTGGGGATGGAGTTTAAACTGGTGGAGGTGGACAGGGAGGTGGGACCCTGCTGCACAGTGGGGCTTACGTAGGCCGTGGCTTTCAGCGGGTGCCGGGGAGTGGAAGGGAAGTTACCGACGCTCTGGACTCGCTGACTGAGCTGACCCGGGGGAGGGACTGAAACGTAAAGACAGAATGTGATGCTACATTTAAGAAAATCTGAACAAAATGAGCTCTGTGAGGTTGGTGCAGTGGTTGAAAACGTCAACGCGAGCGTCTTACTGGAGGACTGCAGGCGAGCGAGCCCACTGGAGGAGTCAAAGCTTTGGCTGCTGCGGAGGGAGGGCATCGTTGGCAAAGAGGAGGGGCCATGGGAGGACGGATTGGCAGGGGAAACCAGGCATGGAATACTGGGAACACTGGGCATGCTGGGAGCTCGAATCAGGTTGGGCATGCTTCTTCGTAGCTTGTCTATGCAACAATATCAACAACTCTTATCAGGGCTTGCATAAATTGAGCTAACATGCGAGACATAGACTTTTTAAAATTTTTCTTCCAGGTCAAACAAATGAAGGAAATTTTCCGGTTATCTTATACTATTGCTGAAAGGCGAATTTATTTAAAAAATGAACTAATATGTTTTTGGAAATAACGGGGTAGAAGAATTTATGCATCACTGACCTGAGCTGCTCCTGTATGCTGTGTAATTCTCTGCAATCAGGCTGGAGGCGCCGGAGAACTGGGAGAGTCCGCTAAGTGAAAACTGAGAGGTGCGCCTGCAGTCTCTGATGCTGGAGAAGGTGTGCGAGTGGGGCAGGCCGCTCCGCTGCGTGGACCCGGTGCGGAACAGGCGGGGCTGCGGGGGCGGGAGCTGGTCGTAACCTTCCTCGTCTTCCTCGTCCTCCTCTTCCAGGTCCATCTCGCCGCTGCGCCTGAGGGAGTGCAAGGAGAAGCTGGAGCTGCGACGGCCCGCTGTGGCTGAGGTAGAGGCGTAGTCCTGTCGGAGACCTGAAGGAGGGCGTATCAATGGGTTTGGTTTAACCTAAGTCTTATGAACATGAAACGCTTCATTTTGGAGTTGCCTCTCAGTAATTATTTATTAACGATATAAGTAGAACCAAACTTATTAAAAGTGTTTTCCCTATAAGGCCATATTTATTCCTTAACTGGACAGACACGCATTCATCTGACAAAAATGTAGTAAAAGTAAAAGTTCTGATAGTAACAGCAGAATGATGGAAAGTTAAGGTGGTCTTTTAAATATGATTGTCCCATAACAAGCTATAGTTTAAAAGCCACATTTTTCTGCATGCATCCTGTAAAAATACACTTTCACGGTCGACTCACTCTCCTCCTGAAGTCGTGCCATGACCTCCACATCTGTCATGTCCTGCAGTTTGTAGCTCATGGAGATGGAGTCATCCTCCAGCTCCGACACGCCCACCTCACTGTCCAGTGACGACTGGGGAGTGACGGCTGCATGTCGGCGTCCTACGTCTACAAAAAACAAACAAACAAACAAAAAAAAAGAGGAGACAGGTGGGTTTTACAAGGCATGTTATGCTCTGACAGATGTGATGATTAGGTGAATATATGTTATTACACCCAGATGGAGAGTCATAGATGACATAGCAGAAGTAATGTGTTGTCAGTAAGGTCTTACTGTGGAGAGCGGCATTTGACAAAAAGGTGGGCGCTCTGTCGCTGAGGCTGCAGCCGGGCCTGAGAGGCGGAGTCGGCGGAACAACAGGCTGACTCGATGCAGACGCGGCTTCAAATTAGCCAAATGGAAAAAAGAAGAGAAAATATTAGGAGTTCTGACTGAAATGCAGAAGCTCAGGCAGCCTGGATGAAATCTGAACCAGCTTGTCTCTGCATGTCTTCAGGATATGACTCTGTAATCTCGTCTCTGTACTTCTCTGTAATCTGTTGCAGAATCCAAGTGGCAGGATATTAAAGAATCTAGGTTATGTTTGAGCAGTAAGACCCAGAAGTCTTAGAGGCAACAGAACCTTTTGGCACAAAGTCCTGATTCGTTTGGACCTCAAGCAAGCAATAAGAACTTGATTTTAAAAAAAAGCACAGATCAGGTATCAGGAAAATTGTGCCTTCTTCATTAGATCCAGATACTTTTAATTTAGCAGTTTTTTTTTTATAAAACTAAAACTTTTGATGGCTTCAACTGACTTCAGGATGTTTATTAGAGTGACTCTTGTTAGTAGTAAATGGTGATTGGGTTACCTGGACTCTCAGTTAGTGAAGCAGATTTAGTGTAAGGCAGGACGGGACAGCTGAGGGTGGAGAGCCCCTCGATGCAGCTGTACGGACGCACAGAGGAGACCCCTCGCCACCGCTTCGCTACGGGAACAAGATTACAGCGAGGCACGTGTTAGACCGAGTCCTTCAGCATGTAACACACACGTAGCATTAGCACACAATGTGCCTCTTATAGAGCAGTTTTGATGTTGGAAATGATCGGGTCAGAAAAGGCAGATACAGTAGATGAGGGTTTAGCTTCCTGCTACGGCTTAAATGGCTAAAGCATAATTTTTATACATCTTAGATTAAGCAGGGATTGCACATGTAGGTCACATCTTATTCCAAAAAAGGGAATATATGAACTGCTTTGTGAGTTTAAATTTCCCTTTGTAATTAATTTGCTGAACAGAACTGACATAGCTTAAATGACAACTAATGGGTTACATATTGGTAGCAACATAAGCCACTTGTCTGTAAGCCAATCACTGATTTGGAAAGCTTGACACAGGATTATTACTATTATTTTTTTGCCTGCCATGCTTGTCTTTAAACTTAAATACTCAATACATTTTGGTCAGCTTTAGGTAAACCCTTAAAGCCATAGTTCAGATCATGTGAGTTCAGTGGAAAGGCTATGGACAAAAAATATTCTACCTGTTGTAGATAGCTTTTTGAACATCCTCAGTTTGGAGAAATACAGTTTAACCCTGAATAGACTGATAACCTAAAGGCTAGTCCAAGTCAGCTTGCTAGTGTCTTAAATCAACTCCAACCTGAATCTTTTTTAGGCATTTCATGAAAACATTTTTTTATTTCTCCATTGCAGACAATTTTTATTACATGGTTACTTTAAATTCTATATTTATTCCCAAGTGCAAAATGGGGCAGCAACAGCTAGCTGTAGCATCTCCAGCGCAGACTGGAGCACTTTTTTTATGCAAAATTGTCAACATAATGTAGCATTTGCATAAACTGCTGAGATCGAAGCAGTTTTAAGATGTCAGCAATCCACCAACATCTTTTCTTTTTAGTCTTAAAACACACACTTTGTTCAACATGTAAACATTTTGTTTACCCCTACTGATTGATAGACAGAACTGTGCCCTCGTTTGACATTTCTGAGACAATTAGGTTTGACCACTACTGGATAAATAAGCATTCACTGCAGGTTATGCAACTGCTTCTTCCAGATCTCACACACAAGGATGCATTCAGGAGCCAGAGGAGGCGAGCCAGCCCACACTGAGCCCAACTTTAGAGGAAAGAAAGAACCTTGTAAACGTCCACAGACACAAACGAACACGAGCACCTCTTGATGTTGGTTCCTCTGTCACAGTGAACACAGCATCAGCATTTTTGATAACAGGACATCATTTTAAAATCAGAACACACAGTTGCACATGGAAAAGGACATACTTTTATACAATCTCATGTATTGCAGCTGGGAAAATCGGCTTTAACAACCCACCTAATGTAACCAGAGTTTCTATGGTAACCATATCCCCACGCATGTGAGCTGAGACTGTAAAGCATCGGATCTAAAACTGGGTCCAGCAGCACGTAATGCCACATAAGTGTACCAGTTATGGTCTTTATCCATACATAAATCATATTATCATTTCTGGAATCTCAATAATCCCTCATCTCAAATGATGAGATTATAACTACAAATGGATGATTTAAAAAAAAACAACAAATGTTTCTGAAAACAGATGCAGATTTCCAACAGTTCAAGTGTTTCATTAACACCCTCCTGTGCCGTTTTTCTTTTTGTCCTATATTAGATAAACAGCAGCGACTGACCAGTGTGAGGAACACAGGATGGAAATGTGTTCTGCCAAAACAAATACAAGCTCTATGATTAGTCTGTTCGTCTGATCTCCAGGCATAAAATATGCAAGTTTAGGTTTTATTTTGTTTAGTAAAAATATCAACATTTTCCAAAGATTTCCACATGGTAAAAACTAATCACCATTCCTCCAAACTGAAGTTGTTCACAAAGATATCTACAACAGGTAAGATATTAATTCTTCATAATCTTGAACTCCATTTTGAAAGATCTCTAGTTTTACGTATTATTATAATTGATCTTATCTTGTCCCAAATTTGAATTAACCTATTAAATCTTTGGGTCGTTTGACGTCACAGCTGTCAACATTTTCAGATGTGGGAGCAGATGCTGAGCCAACCCTCTACCTTGATCAAGTCTGTGACAGAAGGTCATCTTAGCCAGCTCCACCTCAGGCCCAGGATGATCCAGGACCTGCCTGCACCACTGGAGAGGGTTGATGATGCTTTCATTCTGGAGCATAGCTTTTGGAGACACATAAAGCCTGGAAAAAAACAAAAGAACATGTCAGAGTCAGTCATGTCCTGCAACCTTAACTGCACATCCAGTTCAAAATCTCAAAACTGCCGCATTTATAAAAGACAGCTAACGACCTCCACGTATTTTATGGAACTGAAGTGACAGCCCTTCAAAACAACCTGTAAGATATTTGGTAAATCTATACAGATTTCAAGGAAACGCATCAACGGTTTTAATAAGACACTAAAAATATAATCCATCTCATGTAAAAGAATGAAAGCAAGTACGTAAATCATTTAGAGGTGTTAAACTCTCGATCAAAAGAGATTTTTACGATTATAAATGCATTTCGTCTAGAAAATGATCAAGTTCACTAAAAATACATTTTGTTCCACCTAAAAACAAGCAAAAGGTGGAAAAAGCAAGTAAAAATGAAAAAGTGTATCACCTATTTCTTGCATGCCAAAGTTTGGAACAAAGATCTGATACAATCTGTTAGCACTCAGATTATGTAAGAAGAATAAGTCTCAGCTACTACCACACCCAAATTTAGCTCAATATTTGAAATTTTCACAAATTTATATCTATTTTAGTGTTTATTCAGATCAATTAGCATAGGTGACTTCTCAAATTGGGTTGAATAAAAAATGATTATTGGGGGATACTTTGGTAACACACAAAACTGTTGCAAGTGGACCTCAGTTTTCTGAGTATGTTGTCTTGCTGACTCTCAAACTATGTCCAACTATTTAACAGGATACTACTACAGGTTGATTCTGCATGTTAGATTTAGAAATGGACTACATTTTAGTCCTGAAATGTCTATTCCTGGACTATTCACGTGGATGAACACAAAGCAGGCAGGACTGACCCACAACTCAACAACTAGGCCAGCGTTCGACTAACTTTAGGGTGAACTTGTCACGTTAAATGGAGGCCAGCGTATACTGGACTCAAGAGATAAATGCTGGATCCCATCAGGGCAGCGCTCAGCTGTGAGCTACATTTTCCACATCCTCACATCAGATACATGAAGCTGGTGTAATGCTTCAGTAGTCGGGCTCGTCGGTGTGTGAGCGACTCAAGTCAGCAGCCACTGTGCCTCAAAGTAGTTCAGCCTGGGGCCTGAACAGCACGCACGCGGCGAAGCTGTTTGATCACACGCTTGAAGGGGGCTGTTGTTTCTAAATTCATCCCACAGCAGGCTCGTTCTGAAGACCTACCTACGCTGCATGCAAAGTGCAAACAGCAGCATTTTCTCCTATTATCAAGAGGCTTAGTATATGATGAATATTAATACTATAATCAACAAGCAGTGACAGGTCTAAGAACTGTTTTTTTTAAACAAAGACAGATGCTTCTAATGTGAGGAGCTTTCTGAATAGCTGAAATGTTAAAAGCTAAACCCACATGCACATCACTCTCCCTCCCCTCCCTCTCTAGGGTCAGTGGGGGCTTCATTCCCCTCTCAGACCATCTATCTTCTCTATCCAAAATATAAACATAGCTGTCCTCAAAAAATTATGCACCATCAGTGTCATTTTAAGTTACATGTTATCGACTGCAGCCACGACAGGCAGGGGATAATGGAACTGCTCCTTTCTGTGTGCGCTTGTTTGTATGTCTGTCTGTTTGCAAAATATCTCGTGAACCTCTTGATGAATTTTAATGAAACTTTTAGAGATAAATTAATGGACGCACATTCAACGGATTAACATTTGGAGTCAACTTCATTCAAAATGGCCACCGCAGCTGATCGACCTCCTCAAATGCAAAATTGGCTCCAACTTAATCAATTTCACAAATACTAAAACTCAGTGTGGTGGTAGCTGAGACGGATTCAGAACATATACTCCAAGCACTGTGCTTTGCAAAACATCACTCTTAAAAACGTTGGCAATGGTTGGAGTCAGCAGTAATTGTTAACAAAATGTCCCACGAACCACTGGACAGATTTTAATGAAGAGTTGTAGCTGAGAATCGTTAACAACACACAGCCTGGGTGAAACCAGTTCTGTCAATATCAGGTGGGATTTCATAAAACTTTAGCACGAAAGGCAGTGGGGGGAATAGGCATTCTTTTGTTTATAGAGTTTGCAGTCACTGGAGGGAGGGTAGGGAGAGTGATTTGCATGTGAGTTCAGCTCATGTAAATGAGTGCAATTTTAAAGCTTATAAACAACAACAAAAAAACATTTTCATTATAAATATATAGAAAGTGATGGACATAAAGCGCTCACCAGCCATCAGCCTCTCCAACTGAGAGCACCGTGTCCAGGTCCAAAACATCCACCTCGTCCAGAACAGTGGCGGCTCCTCCGTCCCCCTCCTCCGCGGCGTCGGGAGACGCGGAGCTCGGCTGGAAATAGGCGAACGGCTCCTCGGTCGATCCCCGGCTGTCGGGCGCGCGCGAAAGGTCGTATTTAGCGAGAAAATTGTCCCCCAGACGCGCCGCGGCGCCGTGCAGACACGACAGCGGGGTCTGGAGGTGACGAGGGCCGGCGGAACAATTGTTCCCAGCGCTCGCCCGGCTCCGCAATTGTTCATTCTGCCTCTCCAGTTTTCGCACCAATTCTTGAAGCTTTAGCACCTCCAGCTCGGCGTTGGTGATTTTACTGGTGCCGCTGACGTCCGCCATCATCGCGGGGTTCAACACCTCTGCTTCCATTGGGTAAAACGCACATTTGAGAGGAGCAGGAACTGTGGAGCTCGGCCTGCCTGCAGAGGGTCCCTTTCAGACAGACAGGGTGTCCAGATTCCCCCCTTGTTTAAGACACCACTACACACCCACACACACATTCACACACAGTGATGCTGCTGCTGGGATGACTACACAGCCGCCTTCTGATTGGTCAGCAGCCCGGAGTTTCATTCCCATCACACCATTTCCCAGGAAGTAGCCTACTTCTTCCAGCATCACAGGCAACATATAAAAAAAAAGAAAAAGAAAAAAGAAAGCTTTATTTAACTCCTCTGAGTTTCTGTGGACAGGCATTTATGCAAGACAGTTTCCACCACTCCGAAAGAGAATAGTATGAGATAATGTCAGAATACTTAGAATGCCATTATTATTATTACAAGTCTCAAAATGACTCAGGAGATCCATAAAGCTTTTTTAATAGTTAACTCTGGTATGGTTAGCTGGTCTCTCAATGACTCATGGAGTCTCTTTGTTTTTAAAAGTATTATAAAAATCTTGGTTGACTTGTAAACTGAATGTTTGTTCACTAAAACCCACTTCAGGATTTTCTGACCCTATTTCATCTACTTGCAGATATCATGCACTATATTAACAAAACAACAACAAATAAACATGTTTTGAACTAATTATCCTGTCTGCAACAAACTTTTGCCACTCACATAGTTTCCCCTTTTGTCTTCCTGATAAAAAAAAAAAAGAACAACTCAGGTTAGATTTACCAAAGTAAACCTGGACGTTATTCGCTTCAATATCCCCAAATTTTGAGAACTGCTGAGATATGCTCTCATTTTAATAACTGAAATCCTAGCAAAGTGCGGCTGCTGATATATAAATGACATACCTATAGGCTAATAAAAAGCTCAAATAATAAAAAGATTTCCTTTGATGTTGATAAAACATTTTTTGTTTAATATTTAAAAGGACATTTTAAAACTACATGTGAGTTGGTACATGTCTTGTTTGCAAAAGCATTGAACGTACATTGTTGTTGTTTTATGCATCACAAACTTAAAATGCAGACATGTTAGATTTTGTTAAGGAGCCATAAACCTGTGAACAAATGATACAAACATACAAACCAGCAAATCCCCCAACATGTTGTACACACTTGATTCTTGTAACCAGAAAACTCTCATCTGCATAATCTCCATTATTAGGTTTTCGGATTTTAAAATACAGTATCTTATATCTATTCATCAACAAATACTACAAAATCCATTACATTTTGCGATTTTGTTTTCTTTTTGTTTTTGCTCACACAGTAACTTAGAAGTAAACTAAAAGAAAAGGGACATCTTCATTGTATATTTTAGCTAAAGGAATTTGTCTTTGCTTCTATTGCACAAAGGAAAAAGCCCCCGGCCCTAAATGGTGTGGTAATATTTATTTTTTAAAATCTTTTCCACAAGAATCCCCCAAAAAGAAAAGTGTAAAGAGGTAGATTCAGAGACAGCAACATCATAACATCACAGTTCCATTTTAATTGTGCCACATTTAAAGATCATTAACGTGACGTAACTGTGATTGGTCAAAGCCCCCACTAAAAGACGTCTCCGTTTGGTAAGTTGCCCGCATTAGAACCCACGTCACCCAGTAACACCGTGATGCAACAAGCTGAATAATCTTCAAAGAAGGCTCAGCGACGCCATTTCTCTGGGGAAGGAAAATGAGATAACATCAGTCTCATTAGGATTTCTGTAAAAATAGCAAACGCCATTGAGAGTCATCTGAGTGTAATCTCCATGGATGGAGAAGAACTTTTACCTTTGATGTCCTCGAAGCAGTTCTCACAGTGCACCATGCGTTTATAGATCCACATACTGTCCCCGGCTTTCATGTTGCTCAGAGAGCCGTGGCAGACGTTACACTGCCAAAACACAGACGCTCAAATGAAGAATATACACACAGCTGATGACTGCTTCTGGCTGAATGTCACTAAGCACATTTATGTAAGCATTTCCAAGCTGCTTTGATCTATTTCAGAAGTGCACATTTTTGTTTTATTTGCTGCAATTATGAGTTGGGTTTGACTAAATCTACCTTCTAACCCAAAACCCTTACTTTGAAGCAGGTAGCGTGGCAGTTGATGTTCATGTCATCCAGGATCATCTTGGCGTCTCCGCTGAAGGGCTTACGGCAGACGGTGCATAAGTCTTTCTCAAGCACAGTTCTGGATGGAACGAGAATTACATTTTATTTGTGTGTAATAGAAACAAACCTAAAGAGACATTGTTTTAAACTCCTCGTGTCACTGAAGGAGAGATGGTAGGTTGTATCGCAGTAGAAGCTTTAAGCATCGAGACGCATCAAAGCGATAACTGCGGTCACCAGAGGAGGAACTCCTTTGTAAAACCTTAAGACATTTTCCACTTTCATCTTCAGGTGAAATACCTGGTTCACTTTCTTTTTTTTTTTTGGTTCACTTTCTTGATAGATTGCCACGAACGATTTAGGACACCAAAGTTCAACTGATAAGGAAACCTAAAGATTATGTGGGTTAGACGTGCTTTTATGACTACTTCACTCGTACCATCAGGTCACAGTTTCAGTTTCCAGTGTGTGTTTACTCTTATTTTATTCCAACATGCTAAATAAGTTGATCACAAAAACTGATTTCCATGAGCACGTTAGCAATGTCATTGTGAGCATATCGGCATGCTGACGTTAGCATTTATCTTAAGTCAAGGCTTGAAGGAATTATAGCTGTTAGTGTCACTACACACTGTTGTTCTTTTCTTACCTTTCAGGAGTTTGATAAAGACTCTTGCTGGAAGACTTAGAGTAGCTCAAACTCGTCTGAGTATCATCCGACCAGCTGTGAGAGTGACAGAGTTTGTTTTACCATGCATGTGAAAATGGATGCAGATGAGTGTTAAACCATGAAATCCTTTTGAGCATTTCGTACCTGCTGCCCTTGTATGATGGTGAGGTGAAGACAGATGGACTGGTGACACTGGTGTACTCGTAACTACAAGAACACAGACCCAGAGAGCACAAAGTTAAACAAGATTTTTGGTCGCATTTATTGTGGGATATTTTATACATCGGGTCTTGGTTTGCTCTGCTTCTCACCTGGTGTCAGGTCGTGAGTACGAGTAGGTCTTACTGTAGCTGCTGCTGAGTGAACAAACACAGAAATGAGTCGAGACAATAGAAAAACCACCACAACAGTTTCTGACACCGGTTTTAGCAGAAGGTGTTACCTGTAGGAGCTGGTGCGGGTGGATGGAGTATCATCAGTGTATGAGCTGTAACTGAGCATTAAAGAGGAAACTGATTGAGTTAACTATAGTGATTGAGTTTATTTGACCTAAATTTGTTTTATTAATTTGATTCTGAAACATTAACTTGGGCAGACTGATTGCCTGAATCAAATAGCTCTAAATCAATAAAAGATACCAGATAATTATTTTCTCGGACCAATTCTTAAATTACGTATTTACTCTCAAGAGCTAAAAAAAAGTTTATTTTCTTTGACGCTTGAAGCATTTCCAAATGTAAAACATGCAGGTGCAGATAGTAAAGAAGATCCTTAAAATTTGCCTAAATTGTTTGGCATAAACTCAAAAATTTCAGGACAAAATATTATATATTTGTAGAAGGCTCCTCAGGCTGCACAGAAGGTGCTACAGCTAGCTGCTGCTGCAATTTGCACTTGCAAATAACCTCAGAGATCTAAGTGAATAATTGTGAAATGCAAACCTGATGGCAATGTTAAAGTTTATAAATAAGTCTTCATATTTTTGTGTTTGTAGTTATTTTAAGACGGTAGGGTTCCACTCTCGGTCCAGCTCTGACTAACCGTCAGCTCATCAGAAACAAATTTTTCTCAAACGAGGTCATTCTGCAACAGATGAGATAATGGCCGCTCATGACCTTTTCGCAGAACCACACTTGAAAACATTTTCTTTGACCATGAACATTTTAAACATGCATATTTACGATTGACAAGCTAGTCGGAATTACAATAAATTAATGATTGTTATTTTATGGTTTATTATTACTTGATTAATTTGTAATTATGATTTTGGATTTCAAGATCAATAAAACCTGAAGTTCACATTATTCTCATTGAATGGGAATAAATCATGAAATGATATGATTTTTGCAATCAGTCTTCAAAGGTTACTTGATTACCTCAGATTTGTCAGAACGGTGATCAATTCTGAAAATCCCCAATAGAATGCGTTTTTTTCAATTTACATACTTGGAAAATATATCCACTAGGTCCTTCACGGAGCTATTAGGAGCTGAACGGGGCCTGTGTGTGTTAGTTACACCAACACGGACATTAGAGGCCAAATCTAACTTGAGAGCAATAAACTGAAACCAGAGGAAGTCTTTTCCACATCTTATGTACCGAACCGCTTTAAAAAGTTTTGTATTGTTTTTACCTGGAGGTGCGTAATGAAGTTGGCGTCGACAGAGTTGGGCTTTCACCTCTAAATAACACAAAATAAACAGTTAAAAATTTGAGTTCCACACATATAAAAAAAGAATGAAGACATTAAGACATTTTAAATCTCTCACCCTTTGCTGTTTTCCACGATGACGATGTCTCTCGTCGTGGTGCTTGTTTAACAGAGACAACGTTTTACTAAAATGTAACTAATTTCCTTTTTATTTTTATAAATGAGTTGTTTATTCAGAGAACTCACCTGATGGGAGAAGATGTGATGGCTTTAGGCAGCAGAGAGTCGTACAGTTGATCTTCAGCCCTGTGGAACATAAATGTTTCAAATGAGACATCATTAAAGCTGCATTTCAACTATTGTGATTTATTTCAAACGAAACGAAAACTGGTGGAGTTTTCTCTTACAGAAAGGACGTCTTTGTTGTTTTATTGTCTCTAAAACAAAAAGGAGGTAAAAATAGTATGATCAATTTTTTATTTTAATGTTTTCCAGAGCCACTGTGTGAGCAGAAATTGTATGAACGTACGTGTTAGAAGTGCTTTTTACTGTCCAAGTCTCAGTACTGGTCACAGTTTTTTTGCTGTGGAGAAAAGGAGATTATTTCTTACAAAATAAGCAATCATAAACCAATGTATTATACATGGTAATTATAGGGAAACATAAATAAAATCTAAACACAGATTATAACAATCTTATTTTGAGTTTTGCACTATTTTATAATGTTTTATTAAATTGTCAAATATTATAGTATTTTTGTATTTTCCAACAAAAGAATCACCAAATTAAATGTACTGGTGAATGTTTCTTAAGGTCTTGTTCAAACCAAATAATATTTGGTACATAACAAATAACCATTACATGTTTGTGGACGAATCTTTGAGAGAGCTGGGAGTAAAATCATCTTCAACACTGTCGGAAAAAAACAAAAAAGGTTTGTTGCTTTTCTTGTATTG
>JAVKLF010000132.1:13314099-13324578 GCA_034783495.1 Millerichthys robustus
CAGGAACACAGTACCTTCCTGTGGCAGAATGAGCAGAAGCAGAGCTGACTGGTTATAGAGAGTCTGCAATCAGTAAAGACAGTAATTTCCTTTTCTAGAAATGTATTGGTTTATAGGGTATCTGAATATTAAGTAACTTGAATAACTTTTAATCTGCACATATGTCTTGCATTTTTAAAAATCTAAATCTGGTATAAGTGTAACTATGCCGTTTTTTAAAGGAAACAGGGATCTTTTCATGTTGGCTCTAAAAAAAACTAAATACAAAGGTGTGGAACACAAATGCTGAAAATGCCTCATTTTGTCTCCTTCCTTTTGTAACAGTAGGGTTTCAAACTTGCAACCTCCTCTGCGCCACCACTCCCCCATGTGAAATGCATGTGGGAAAGGAAAAATACATGAAAAACTGATAGAAACCAATTTTGATTTAAGGGAAAAATACAAGACAATGTAAAAAAAACACTCTGTATTAATAATGATACTATTGATTTTATTACCTACAACTAGAAATTTATATTCACAGAAAACAGGATCTTTTACAAGAAGCTTGTGTTAAACAATATTTAGTAATTAGTCTTTTAAAAGAGTAAAGAGAGTCGTTTTGTTCGAACAGATTAGACAGGAGAATAATGCTCCAACATTATTTATTTAACAGTTTTGTGTAAACTAAGTCAGTTTTATCAGAATATAATATTTTAAGTCAAATGTCAAGCACGATTTCTATAACGGTCTTTAGGCTTACGGTTGGAAACCTGGTTCTCAGAGGAATTCTTACTGTAGATGCAACTTCAGATGTGTGTTTGTTTGTGGTGAAGAAAAAACTGTTTTGTGTCAGAGTAATCAGATAAGTTTTTAAATAACTGCCTGAGACATGAGCCGTGAGTAGACTCAAACAAATCTAAAGCTTCCTGTCTGTATCAAATTAATATTTAGAAATATGATTATTGGTTTTAATAGTGGTAAGAGGTTAGAAAATGAACACACTTGTAGAATTCTCATTGACCTCTTCCTGTGTTTTTTTTCCCCAGGCTGAGAGTCTAGATGGAGCTCTCTTTGTGCCAGATATCAAACTGCACAGCAACCCATCTGCGTTCAATGTTTACTGCAACGTGCGGCACTGTGTGCTGGACTGGCAGCAGAAAGAGGCCTCCCTTGCATTGGCATCCAGGACCTCGGTGCAAAGCGGCGACTCAGACAGCGAGGAGGAGGAGGACTACCGCGAGCCAGCTGTGAAGCTTCCAAAGGTATGACCAGAGAGCTTTATTTGCTGTGAACATTGGCGTTTGCAGTGCTTGCTTTCATGGCAAAACCCAACTTGTTCTTTCTGGGCATTTTTGAGATTCAGTTCGTGGCTTATCCTTTTTATTTTTTTAATTGCAGTAATTTGTCAATTTTAAAACTTCAACCTTATATGGAATATTTAAGAATGTAATATATAAGAACCAGTTGGACCAAATACTATTTCGGCTCCTCATTAACAAATTACACTTAATATCTAATTGAGCCTTTGTGACATTTGGGATAAATTATAAATTGTGAAAGTGGGGTGTACAGCCCCAGTGCCACTCAGGGGAATAATATTAGGACAAATAAATAAATTTATTCACCAAAGTAGCCACTGATCCTGTATCATTCTTTCTCGTGTTCTGTTCCCAGCCATGCGATTTATTAGAATGAATGAATAATGCTTTGAACCAGGCCGCCTGACCACAGTGTTGGATAGTTGCCTTTGCACATCCCTTACAATTTGTATATTGATTGAATGAACATGTTTCCTTTTAACATAAACCTTTTCATTCTGTTATAGTATGTTTAAAGCGACGCATGTGCAGTTTATTTCTCCAGTCACATTAGGAAAACAGTCTCTCGCTGTAAATTGTGCGTTGTATGGGAATTTGATATACCTGGCTGATGTGTTGCATCTCACACAGCTGGCTTGACTTGGCTCAGGGTCGATTGGCACAGGCCCAATTGGTCTACTAGCTCCCTCTGAAACGCCCCTGTTGCTATAGGAACCCAAATGTAGTTAGCAGCTGAAAGGGTATGGTCAGCCAATGGTGTGGAACCATGTCACGCTTCAAGACTAGCTTTAACTCCACCGCAGAATCAACAGAACTACCTATGAAAACCTAAAGTAACTGATCAGCCGGTCATCATCTGAGGCCTGAAAATCCTCCCAATCTCTAAATACACTACACTATTTTCAAGATCCTCTACTAAGGCTAAAATTATTGTTAAAGATGTTTTGTGACAATTCCAATATTCTCTCAAGTAATTGCATACAAGTGGACATAATAGTCTAATTGTTCATGATGTCTCTATGGTGTGCACAGTAATTGTTTTCACATCATTACCAGTTTGTCAGCATATCCTCAGGAGAAATGTGCGTAAAACACTCACTCACATTTCCACAATCTTTTCTTTATTGATAGATGTAAGACTTTGTGTAAAAAAAAGACATGCACCACCTTTCCAGAAGGCACAGTATGGCCAAACTGTGTCCGCTGTATAGCTTCTTGACTAAATCAAGAGACGTTAATGAGACCAGGAGGCATGGACTTCTTTCATCCAAGAGACAAAGGCACAGCATTAAAGTTGCACCAAAAAGAATAAATGTAGAGTTGTAGAGAACTTGTCAGAGAATAATAATTTGGGAAGAGACCATGTAAATGAATCACAAAGTTGTTTTTTATTAAGCTCACATGAGTTATTTTTACAGCCAACAAAAGCATGTCGCTTGTGCTTGAAACGACTTTAGTGTTGCACCAAAGATGCACAGATGTTGTACAACATCATCAGGAGGAGATGTGTATAAAGAGATTTTCTGTGTCTGTAAGTGTGTTTGGAGTGCCAAAAAAGACTTTAGCAGAGTGATTGCTAGGTCAAGTTAATTTTAGATTCTTGGAGAAAATACAAGCTGGTCTCACGGTTCTATTGAAAAGAAGTAATGCGAAACCTCCAACATCAAAAGTTGTTAGCAGTCTTTTTGTTTGTGCCTTTTGTTTGAATTGGCAAACCATTATGTGTTGTAAGGATCTTGATGTCTTTATTTTTACCTTCATCAGTTCCACTTGTCATCACCAAACGATGAGGAGACATTGACAATTTTTACAGTCCAAGTACATCAGATTTTTTTTAACAAGTGAGCTTTGATGATTCTCAAAGCATAAAAATATTTAATCTTTTATATCATGTGTCACAAAACAGAATACGTATAATTTGTAAGTTTCTATCTGTCCGTCACTCTGTCTGTTTCTCTAACTAATCTGGTTGCAGTTTTGAAATCTGACTTGCAGAACATGACTCTTCATGAAACAGTTTTTGACTTCTTTTGCGCTTTTTAGTAAAACAAATATTAATTGTTGTTGATGAACTGTATGTTGAACGTTTTTGCTGTATATGCAGACACAGACAGATTTAATAAGTGTTGTCAGTATATCTCACAAAGTTATACAATCTGAACATAACATTTATTTCATTCTATATCTTTTTTTTCTTTTTAAATATGAGACTTCTTTGTGCTTTATTTCTGTATTTTTTTTATTTGGTTAATGTATGAAAATTCTGTACTTTTGTAAAAAAAAAAAACTAATTACAGAGTTATGATCAGCAATGTATGATTAAACAACAAGCTAAGCAAAAATAGACTGAGAAAGGAGCCTTTTTAGGACAGACTGCCCTGCCTTCCTCCCTTCCAGTAACATTTCTTTGAAATGTTCTTGGTAAATATGTTTAGGTCACCTTTAGCAACTACCCATACGAAGCCCTTAACTAAGTAGGTTGTTACAAGCAGAGGGACACTTACTAGTGCTTATTTGGCAGCCCATACTGGACTGTTTTTGGTTTTTATTAGCTGATTAAATAAACTTTTATTCTGTGTCTGCAGATCATTGGCATTGGCCTATGTGGGGTTTTCGAGCTGATAAAAGAGACCCGGTTCTCTCACCCCTTACTGTGTCTGCGCAGCCTGCAGGCTTTATTGGACATGCTACAGGGACAACAGCCAGAAGGGTTCCAGACTGAACCTCCTGATGTGCTAGGTAAACATGAAAATGTCTCCACTCCAAAGAAGACCTTTTCTAATATATTACACCAGCAACTAAATGTTGATTCAGATTTATTTTCTCATAAAGGTCTAACCTCGTACCCCTTGTTTGCTTTGTTAGAGTCTCTCTTCCAGCTTTTGTTGGAGACCACGGTCCGAAGCACAGGGCCTAATGACCCAACGGGACAGGAAATCACTGCTCTGTCCTGCGCCTGCCTCTTCAGTCTTGTTGTGGCCTGGGGGGACACAGGCAAAATCTTGCAAGCCGTTTCAGCCATTCTCACCAATAACGGCAGCCACGCCTGTCAGACGATACAGGTAATTTTCTAGATTGCGATTTAAATTAAGCAAAGATAGATTTGCATCTGTTGCATTCACAGTAAAACAAATTATCACAACACTTTTTGCTTTGTACTTGCCAAGCCTTCCTATTAGGGGTAACAACTGTGAATCAGGTGTTACAGGCTTAGTTTAAATGTCTGTTTACATTTCTACTTAACAATCAAGAAATGTTTTTCTAGTCTTGAATTTTCCTGATGCTTGTTTTCATGAAAGCCCAGACTGCAACAATCTTGTTTTTACATCTGTGGTGAAATTTGAACCTCATCTTATCCATTCAGGTTTTAATTCCTGGATTAGCAAGAATGTATTTGAGCATTAGAGTGCGTTTATGGGATGGATAAAGTAACCTTTGTCTTCTTCGTGGATTTTCTCTGTGCATAGAGGCTCAGGGCAGTTTCTGGGCAGCTTAAATTGAGTTTTGTAAATGTCAAGCCTCTCTGATCTTCCTGGTTGATTCTGTTACACTGACTGAATTCCTCCATCAATCAGCTGAACTTCTGTTTACTTTCCATCTCTGTCTTCTGTCTTCTTCTATTCATCCTTAAGTCAAAAATGTTCCTAACAAAATATTTCATTTCTTAAGAATTGGATACCAATTAGCTGAAAACCTATTTGATCACCTTCAGCAGAAATGCATGCCCTCACAAAGAACTGTTTTTTTATTTCCTGTTTTTAAAAAAAACATTTTTTAGTTATTGACTGCTTTGCAAATCATCACATTGGCAGGCAGGCTGTCGAGAAGTGTGAGATTTCATGCTTTTTTGTGTGTGAATAAAATGTAGCGAGATCAGTGGTATGTTTAATTGTTGTCACAGAAATGATGCCAGCGTTATAAAAACACATTTAGGCAGAATTACAAATGTACAACACTCTCTTGGTAATTGCTGTGAAAATTTGAGTCAAATCAGCAACAAAGACACTCAGCAGGAAGGTATTTGTGTAAATGTAGCTCAACAAATATACCCCTTTATGTCTCATCAGAGGTCTCCCTCTTCCTCCTGTTTAATCAAACCAGGTCCCCACTATACTGAATGCACTACAGAGGAGTGTACAAGCGGTCCTGGTGGGCAAGATTCAAATCCAGGATTGGTTCGGAAATGGCATCAAACGCGCTGCTTTGATGAACAAATGGGTCCTGAAAGAAGTGACCATTGATGAAGATGAGCGCTGTCTTCTCCAGACTGACGGTTCCTTTCTGTATTTGCTCTGCAAGGACGGGCTCTACAAGGTTGGATCTGGATATAGTGGCACTGTCAGGGTATGTGAACTCTATATTGCATGTAGGTTTTGTGCAGTTATTCTTCTGGACATCGCTGGTTGTTGTTTGCTCACATGTCGTCAACTTCTCAAAGGGCCACGTGTACAACTCCACATCGCGAATCAGGAATCGAAAGGAGAAAAGGTCGTGGCTAGGGTTTGCCCAGGTATGTAGTATAGTCTCCGTCTGGTATAAAAACTCAACAGAATTTAAATAAAATTTTATGTAACAAAGCTGTGGTATGATATAAATAAAAATGTACGGCCTCTATTGTTGTTGTAATAAGAGTCAGCTACTGTTATCAGTCAACAGTTGTGTTTGTGTTGTGTCCTCAGGGGTACTTGTTGTATCGGGACACGAGCAACCACAGCATGTCGGCCATCAAGGTCAACCCTGAGACTCTGGAACATGAGGGCGGGGTCACCATGCCTGGTAGAAAACCTCATCGTCTGTAAAAACCTAATGGAGGTTCAATACAACAAAATGACCCAGTATTCACTCTCTGTCTGCAGGTCAACATTCAGATGGACAGAACATTATCTTTACAGATGGAGAGTACATCAATCAGATTGCAGCCTGCAAAGATGTAAGTTTTTATTGGCACTGCTAAAGATGCATCAAAAAAGTATTCACATTTCTTTTCTTTTTAACCCTGTTAATCAAAGAGAAAAATCATTTTCAAGCTATTGGCAGGCATTGTCAGTGAGTTTACAGTCTAAATCATGTTTTCAATTGCGTTAACTCTCTACTTGTAACCTCCTTTTAATTGGTTAATTAGTTTTGCAGCGCTGTTTTATGAAATAGCCAAGATACTCTGACATCACGGATCCCCCTCTCATTACCACCGATAACACAGAGGGAGTTATAGCCGTCTCTTTGTATGTGTGTGTTGGGTATGTATGCTTGGTGGTGAGAGCAGTGTCACCACATGTGGGTATTCACCAGAGACCTTAATCTCACATGCAGTTATCTGCATAAACACACTGTAACGTGAGTGGGGGAAGGGAATATGAGAAATCTCTAAAATCTGCCATTTAAGTAAATAGTTGCTTTCATCCACATCCCCTTCACTCTGACCAACTTGCATTTGCAGCAGTAGTATAAATTTTATGCAACTAGAACTGACATAGATTTACCTTATGTGGGCTGTAATGTGTCAACAGGTGAATGAAAATGTCACAAAAATATTAAAACATATGGATTTTGGACTACTAAGACAGAATTTCATTTGGTTGCCCCAGATGTGCTGCCTTAATCAACTTATTGCTTGCTGCCATAAAAGGTGTGCAGCCATGGAATTGCATGTGTACGTGCTGGTCTGCTAATACGGTCTGTGTTAATAGTGCATGGGCATCCCAAAACACACTGTACTCCAAATATCAGATCAAGACTTTAGTTCGCAACGCAGTGGGCAATGCTTGTATGTTTTTAAATATGGATGTTTTGTGAAAATATCACTTGACTCCTAAACAAATGATGTCAAACAGTGAACATAATACATCATATTATATCATTAACACAGCCTGATTGGTTGTTTTAATAAGTTTAGTATGTTAGGCCTTATCCTGTGATTAAAACATAGGGAAATTAAAACAGATATATTCTAAATTAGATTTAATCTAAATGTCACACTGTAGCAATTTTGCGTCTTCCTGTGTGTCCACCCTCCTGCAGGATGGTTTTGTTGTACGGATCTACACTATGAGTTCAGACCCAGCCCTGCAGCAGGAACTACAGTTGAAGCTGGCAAGGAAATGTCTGCATGCCTGTGGCATTTCTCTCTTTGACCTTGAAAAGGATCTGCACATTATTAGTAAGTGATACGATTCAAAATGTATAAATATCATTGAAACTGTGGCCGGTGACTGTCATATGGTGTTATGCCTCTCCAACAAGTATGTGTGTAAAAGGTTGAAAATATGATGGATATGATTAAAAGCAGTGTGCTCACTAACCTCCGGTTCTAAATAGCATATTGTTTTTCCAGGCACAGGCTTTGATGAAGAGGCAGCACTGATTGGAGCAGGCAGGGAGTTTGCTCTGATGAAAACTGCCTCAGGAAAGGTAAGTAGTTGCTTTTCTAAAATAGTTACCAATAATGAAAGTTCATGCAGTTGAAATGCTTCAACTAAACTATGAAGCATAGGGGCTTTGAACCTGATAATGATTAACCAGACACAGTTGAGAGTAAACAGATCAGGGTGCACAAGGCTTAATATAGATTGCGTTTTTGCTTTTTTTCCCTTTTACAGTGACCACTTTAAGCCCTTAGTTTTAATATCAGTAAGCACAAAGCCAGAATTGAATCTCTCTAGATTGTGTTTTTGGAGTTTCCACATATCTGAAGTTCTTGGCAAAATTGTCTCTTAAGTAAAACAAGAATAAGTAACCTCATGTCTCTTACTCTGCGTGTGTGTTTGAGCACTGTTGATCCAAATTTTACTAGTGATCATATTCATACTGAGCTCAAAAAGCTAATAACTTTGCATAGGTATTTAGCTCAGCTAATCTTGACCATTTATTTATTTAATAGAGCTAGTCACTACTATAATATACTGCTTTGTTGAAATAGATGTTTTGCATAGTTGGGACAATAGCTTTACAAGATGTGAATGCTGACTATGTAGATGGTTCAGGGTGTGTTTCAGGGTGTGGTTGTTTGTGCATTTACTGTAGGTGTGGTGCAGTTCTTTTAAAGATAGCAGTCCAGAGTTGTTGCATGTTTTAGGTGTCTGTGAAAAGACTTAATCTTTTAGCGCACTGTATCAGCAGATTATTCTCACCCCGAATGGCTGGATGTGTAAAGATGAAAAGGAGCATCTAGTCTGTGTTTTGTCTTTGTTTCATCATTTAGACTTAACATAATAGTAATTGTGTAGTGAATGTTACAAGTGTTGTGATTATGACTTACAAGAAATCCATCATTGTCATTTGGTGCTTTTGGATATGTGTAATTTTGTCTGATTTCAATAAAAAAAAAAGACACGTTTCTGCTGCAGACTTTTTCTATGAATTTTTAAAAGCTTCTCTGAAGGCTGGAAATTCAGTGACAATCGTTTTCAATAGTTCACTTGCAAATTTTCAGCATTTTTAATTGTTTTCTTTATTTTTTTGGATGTTCTTGACCATTTGTCCTAATTTTTTTGTCTCAGATCTACTACACAGGAAAATACCAAAGTCTCGGAATAAAGCAGGGTGGCCCATCTGCAGGAAAATGGGTGGAACTGCCCATCACAAAGTCTCCTAAGATTTCTCAATTTTCAGTGGGCCACGATGGTTCTCATGCCCTCCTAGTAGCTGAAGATGGAGGTGTTTTCTTCACAGGCTCTGCCAGCAAAGGAGAGGACGGGGAGTCCAGTAGGACATTTTTTGCACTTACCTACAAATATTTTACAACAACTTTCACAGGACGTTTGTCAAACGCTGAATTTCCCAGAACTCAGCTGCTGATTTAATAGGGTCGTGTTACTTACTTTTGCAGCTAAAAGTCGCAGACAGCCCAAACCATACAAGCCCAAGAAGATAATCAAATTAGAGACGAAGACAGCTGTGTATACAGCTTGCAACAATGGCAGCAGCAGCATTGTCACAAAGGATGGAGAGCTCTACATGTTCGGCAAAGATGCTATTTATAGTGACAGCACCTGTAAGTTGACAGGACAGGACAGTTTGAATTTTCAGCCGCAGAGATCTTTTTCTTTTACGTTTCTGTATGTACGATTATATACAGCCTTTTATGAAGATACAACTGACATGTCTCTCTTTAGAGAACTAAATATTCTTATGTGTCTCCATAGGCCAGGTAACAGACCTCAAAGGTCATTTTGTAACTCAGGTTGCCATGGGTAAGGCTCATACATGTGTCCTGACCAAGAATGGGGAGGTGTGGACATTTGGGGTAAACAACAAGGGCCAGTGTGGCAGAGACACTGGAGCCATGAGCCAGGCAGGGAAAGGTGAGCACGCACAAAACAAATACTCTTAGGAACGTGATATATCTCTTTTCTTTTGCCATGCATCATTTATTTGCTACGCACTATCTAGTGTAATCGTTTTACTGTTTTTATTTGATTTTTTTGCAGTGTTTGGTGTAGAAAACATGGCCACAGCCATGGACGAGGACTTGGAGGATGAGCTAGAGGAGAAGGAGGAGAAGAGCATGATGTGCCAGCCAGGCATGCACAAGTGGAAGCTGGACCAGTGTATGGTTTGCACTGTGTGTGGAGACTGCACCGGCTACGGTGCCAGTTGTGTCAGCAGTGGACGACCAGACAGAGTACCAGGAGGGTAAGTCACAACAACGAAAACGGAAAACCTTTTGTGTTCATTTGATAAAGTAGTTAAATAAAATCAAATTTTTCTGGTCAGAAGTTGTCTTTATCTGCTTTTAGGTGAAATTCTTTAATACATTAATCATTTTTGTTTTTTTGTGTACTAGTATCTGTGGTTGTGGGTCTGGAGAGTCTGGCTGCTCAGCGTGTGGTTGTTGTAAAGCTTGTGCCAGGGAACTTGACGGCCAGGAGGCTAGGCAGAGAGGTATCTTTGATGCTGTGAAGGAGATGATTCCGCTGGATCTGCTGTTAGGTAATTTCCCACTAACTACACTTCACTATAAACCTTGCTGTTCTTCTATATGAGTGGTCATGTTTTGGTAAAGATATTGCTGGGTTAATGTTCTTCTGCTAAATACTTAATCCAGCACGGTGGACTGTAGATCCTGTTTGAATGAAAGTAACTTTGCAGAATACAGTAGTATTGTCTCAGAGCTGTGCAGTGTGAGCAATCATCACCACAGATCTGCAGCTAAAAGCTCTTGGTCCAGTTTTCTAATGTA
>JAVKLF010000132.1:13326600-13345366 GCA_034783495.1 Millerichthys robustus
CATTTGTTCAGGTGGACTGATACAACCAACAGGCTCATCAACATATTTTCATCTAGCATATTAATGTTAATCAGTTAAAATACAGTGACAAACTAAACATTTGTGCAAAAGTGTTAAGAATCAGCTTTTCTAGCACCTGCTTACACTGGTATTACTTTTTTGAGTTTGGCTGAAGTCTGCCTAAAAAAGTGGCCTCAACTTGAAGATTTTAACCTTAGTAAGACTACTCAAGTAAAGTACTGACCTATTATATCTACTTTACAGAACCCCACTTCCAAAAAGAGTTTACTATCTCCTTAAGACAAATATTCTTGAGAAAATCCCAGCCAGTGAGTAATAAATAAATGAAAACCTCACACAATTAATTTAGACAATTTGCAAAAAAAAAATAAAAAGATATTTTATTTTTGTGTTGTCTGATGAGAATAGAAGACTTTAATGTTCGGCTGAAAACAATAACAACTCCCTGAAACTGTGCACTAAGTGCTCTGATGTGTTCTCTCTTAATGTTATACAAGGAATTAAAGTTGTTCAGTGTTCACCAAGTAGCATCCCTGTTTGAGAAACATTTTGAAATGTTTTTCGCAAAGATGTGATGTTTGACTCCAAGTCTTTCGAGCATTTTTCTTCTTTTTAGCATCTTGTTTTATATTTTACTTCAATAATTGACATGACTACAAACTGAAAAACATGCAAAAGATGAAAAGCTTTAAATACTACAAGCATTATGCACCCCTGAGACTTTGTTTGGTGCTGCTCTGGTCTGAAAATATCCCATTCTGTGAGGGGTTCAGATTTTCAGAGGATTGTAGTTCCTTACAGACCCAGCCTGGACTGGATGTTTAGTCCCAAGTTTAGCCTTCACACCCACTGCTCGACCTCTGCCTTCTGAGGTCAGTGACCAAAGATGCACACCTCTACATAAGAGAGAAACAGGGTAAGAGGGTGGAATGATCAGTGGCTGATGTCACCTCCTACACTTGAATGCAGTAAACAGGCCTTTCCCAACAATTGTATATTTTTAAGGCTGCTGTTGTACTTAATACGTTTTAATTGTATTTGTTTATTTTCATTTTCAAAGTCTAGTCAGACATTTCACAAAGCTGAATTCTGGTCCAAAAAAATAAACCAGTCTCACTGGTTTATCATTAAACGTAAAGGGATGTTTTTTTTTTTTAAAGGCTACATTTTTGCAGAGCATAAACAAAACCTTTCTGCCGCAGAGGTCCTGTCTATTCCAGCATGTTTTCCCCATTTTGCCTTGTTTTCTGTTGAGTCTTCTCTTTCCTCCAGCTCTGTTTCTCAGGACTGTGCAGAGACACCCATCTTGGTGGTCTATAGCTGCCCATTACACTTCTTGCACCGGATCTTCTGCACTCAGACGTACTGACTTTATTGCTTGCCTCATAGATGGAAGCAGCGAGCGTGGAGAGAAAGATGCCAGCAAAATTACCACCTATCCTCCAGGGGCGGTGAGATTTGACTGTGAGCTGCGAGCTGTTCAAGTCAGCTGTGGATTTCACCACTCAGGTAGGTTCTTCTCCTTCATGGCTGCTGCTGTTGGTTCATCTGGGAATATAGTTTTTATCTGTGAAATATTGCGACAAGTTAAAAATGGAATAAGCGGAGATTCCTTCGGAGAACAGACACAAGAAGTGTCACCCTCGGTTCTGTTACTTCACAGTGGTCTTGATGGAGAATGGAGACGTCTACACGTTTGGTTACGGCCAACATGGACAGCTTGGACATGGAGATGTCAACTCCAGGTACATCATTTGTTAAAGTCTTTTTTTTTTAAACTTGTTTTTCACAACTTTTTTCCACAGAAAATTTGTAACAAAAGAGACACATTTAAATGCAAAAGGGTTCTTTCAGAGAGAATGGAGAATAACTTGCAGTTATCCACACACATCTCACTTAATTCAACATTTCTATCTTTTAGGGGCTCTCCGACTCTGGTGCAGGCTCTTCCTGGTCCAAGTGTCCAGGTGACAGCAGGCAGCAACCACACGGCAGTTCTTCTCGTGGATGGACAGGTTTTTACATTTGGCAGCTTCTCGGTGAGAAAATACTTCACTGTAAATACCAAAACTTACCTGTTTACTGAATGCACATTTCTTTTTATTTTCAAGTTTAAGTGTTAACCTGCTTACTTTCCAGAAAGGACAACTGGGAAGACCCATCTTGGACATGCCCTACTGGAATGCCAAGCCGTCGCCTATGCCCAACATCGGTGCCAAATATGGACGAAAGGCTACCTGGATTGGTGCCAGCGGAGACCAGACGTTTCTGAGGATCGATGAGGCTCTTATTAACTCGCATGTCCTTGCCACTTCAGAGATCTTTGCCAGCAAACACATCATTGGGCTTGTGCCCTCTTCTGTGTCTGAACCACCTCCCTTTAAATGCTTGCTCATCAACAAAATAGATGGAAGCTGCAGAACCTTCAATGACTCTGAGCAGGAGGACCTGCAGGGATTCGGACTTTGTCTGGACCCCGTTTATGATGTCATATGGAGGTAAATAAGACTGGAGGAATAAATTTAAAGGATTTGACAAAGAAAGTAATACCTAAAACAATTGAAAAATCTTTTTAAAATAATCTCAATAGATGTTGAATACATTAAAACCAATGTAATGTATCTTCTTGAAGAAAACCCTTTTAAAATGTTCTACCTAATATTCCCTCCTTCCTGTGCACTGCTCTTTTCCTGCTTTTAGGTTTCTGCCAGCCTCTAGAGAGATGTGGTGCTACAATGCAGTGATAGCAGATGCTAGGGTGCCCTCTGCTACAGATCTACAGGTTCGCTGTAGCATACTCAGTCCAGAACTTGCATTACCCTCAGGGTCACAAGCAACCACCACTCGTTCCCATGGAGCTCTGCACATCCTTGGTAATCCTCAGCACTGGTCAGAGGCTTTATGTGCCCCATCCAGTAGATTATTTTATGAATGTTGTTTAGATGTGTTTGTAGTTTTAAATATTTAACTGTAATGATTGGATCAGGAATAGTTCATCAAAATTGTTAAAATAATTTAAGTTTTAACTTTCTAGATGTTTGAAACCATAATTAAGTCAACTTTTGTCATAATAATTGCCTTTGTTAGATTAGTTTTACTTAATTTACTGTTGTGATTTATAGGTTGCAGAGGAAACTGATTTGAGCCTAACCACCTAAATATTATTTTAAAAATGTTTGTAGCCTTTTTAATGATGTAGACCCAATGGGTTTTCTTTTTTAGGTTGCCTGGACACATTAGCAGCCATGCAGGAGCTAAAAATGGGTGTGACTAGTGCAGAAGAAGAAACTCAGGCAGTGATGAAGGTCTACTCCAAGGAGGACTACAGTGTGGTCAACCGCTTTGAGAGTAAGACTTTATGCATTTTTAAAGGAGTAGGGGATATATTTGGCTATTACATGCTTGTTATATCAAGCTTGACAAATATTTAATCTCTCAAGTGAAACAACAATCGGCTTTAATCTGCATAATCTAATTGACCTGAGCAAATTTTGTCATCTTGCTTAATCAACAAGCTAATTCAAGCATCTTAATAGATGAATAATCAATGATTTTTCTTTGTAGCATTTACATTTTTCTGATTTTATGTGTAATATTTATAGGTCATGGTGGAGGTTGGGGCTATTCAGCTCACTCTGTGGAGGCCATCCGCTTCTGTGCGGATGCAGACATCTTGTTGGGTGGGTTGGGACTGTTCGGGGGACGAGGGGAGTACACGGCGAAGATCAAGGTGACAAAACAGATTTTCAACAAAGATACAATTTAAAAAATAATTATTTAATTGTTATTAGTGTTTGAATTCTAAGATTTACTTTTTTATACAAGAACCTTTTTACATAACGTTTGTTGCAATAAATGTTTTCTGCAGATACAAAGTTTTTCTTGTTTTCTCAGATAGGTTTTATTATTGTTGATATTTTTGTATGTCTCACATGAACGTTGTTGTGTAGCTTTTTGAGCTGGGACCCGATGGAGGCGACCACGAGACAGACGGTGATCTGCTCGCTGAGACTGATGTTCTGGCCTACGACTGCGCTGCCAGGTATGTCAAAAACATTATTCTTTTCCACCAAAAATCCATATATTTATCTGTTTGCTACCATTTTTGAGAAAAAGAAAAACCAGTCCCAATATGACCTTCCTGTGATTGATGGTCCTGTTTGTTTTCAGGGAGAAATATGCCATGATGTTTGATGAGCCGGTGCTGCTGCAGCTTGGCTGGTGGTACGTGGCGTGGGCCCGAGTGTCTGGTCCCAGCAGTGACTGTGGTTCCCATGGACAGGCAACTATCACAACCGATGATGGGTAAAACTCATTTGGTATCCAAAAAAATCAACTGTATATAGTTGTATATATGTATATAAATATTTAATGTGCTTGACATTTTAAGTGGTCAGCACAGTGCTGCTCCTCTGTCTTCTTTTAGTGTGGTGTTTCAGTTCAAAAGCTCTAAGAAGTCAAACAACGGTACAGATGTTAATGCGGGTCAGATACCTCAGCTACTTTACAGGCACGTAAAGTTCTCTACATTTTGTCTAAAGCGATGCAAGACTTTATTTGCTTACAATATTATTCTTTTTTCCCTTAAACATTAGACTTCCTTCAAATGATGGCAATGCATCTAAAGGGAAACAGCAGAGCAGTGAACCAGTCCACATCCTCAAACGCTCATTCGCTCGTACGGTTTCAGTGGTGAGTTCTGTCTGTCTGTTTATTGGTGTTTCATGATACGTAAAACCTTTCACTGTCCTAGCAGGTATGTTTTTACAGTACTGACTGTAACTCTGTTTGTAGGAGTGTTTTGAGTCCCTGCTGAGTATTCTTCACTGGAGCTGGACCACACTGGTTTTGGGTGTGGAGGAACTCCGAGGGCTGAAGGGTTTCCAGTACACTGCCACACTGCTGGACCTGGAGAGACTGCGCTTTGTTGGCACATGCTGCCTCCGCCTGCTCAGGGTCTACATCTGTGAAATTTTCCCCATTACTGGTACGCACTCAAGTGTTGATTAATTCATGGTTCTTTGCAGCAAAGAAACTAAAGAGTTGTGCTTCAGAGATTATTGAAGTTTCGCTGGTAGCTTTTGTTTTAAAGGGTGGAGAAATAAATTGTCATGATACTTTTTTTCACTTCACCCAGAAATGTTCCAAATGTGTTCAGTACAAAAATCATATTTCATGACATTCTTTGTCTTTTGATCAAATCTCAGTTTTATGTTTCTCTCTGTTTGACTTCTAGCCAGCACCAAAGCTGTGGTGGAGGAGTCGAGCAAGCTGGCAGAGTGTGTGGGAAAGACACGCAGCCTACTGAAGAAGATCCTGTCAGAAGGCATGGACAACTGCCTGACTAAACTGGATAATGACCCTCAGGGCTACTTGTCTCAGCCGCTTACCTTGCTGGAAGCTGTGCTGCAGGAGTGCCACAACACCTTCACCTCCTGCTTTCACTCTTTTTACCCGACTCCAGCTCTACAGTGGGCTTGCTTGTGCGATCTGCTCAACTGCCTGGACCAGGTAGAGTGATTTTATAAGAATTGCTTTTGAACAATTTTCTTGATCAGACCAAAAAAAAGTGTTTGCTTCCTAGAAACAAAAAATTATCTTCCCGTAACTCAGGACATTGCCGAAGCCAATTTCCGCACATCCAGCAGCCGACTGCTGGCAGCTGTAATGTCAGCTTTGTGTAACACCTCAGTGAAGCTGACGTCCATCCTTCCAATTGCTTATGATGGAGAAGTGCTGCTGCGTTCACTGGTCAAACAGGTCAGCACAGAGAACGATTCTGCCCTAGCTCACCGCTTCCCCCTGCTTGTGGCCCATATGGAGAAACTAAGCCATGTGAGTTGTTTGGACGTCTTTCACCCCAATATATATACACCTTAATATTGCCTTTAGAAAGGATAAAGGATCTAGATGTGTTTGTGTCTTACTGCTTTAGACAGAGGAGAACCTAATGGGCATGACCAGTTTCCGGGAAGTTCTGGAGAAGATGCTGGTGATTGTGGTTCTTCCAGTGAGGAAGAGTTTGAGGAAAGAGGTGGAGTTGTTTTCTGCTCACCTGGTCTCCAATACCTGTGGGTTGCTGGCCTCGATCGTCTCCGAACTCACTGCGTCGGCCATGGGCTCTGAGGTAACTTCACTCGTGCGACACAAACAACAGACAATTGCCATGACAAACGGTCATCGTGTGTCTCTGTAAACTTTGTTTTCAGGAACACATAGACAAAAAGCAAGTTCATTTTTTTGTATAGGACATTTTTCACACAGCAGCAGACTGTGTTTTTCTTTAATCAGGGTTTTAAGCAATCCCTGTTTCAGTTTTGAGCTTTTTTATTTTACTCATCTTTGTGTAACCTAATGGATTGCACCATTTCTTCCAACACATTTGAATTATCACAGCGTGACCTTATAGTTATCAGATCACGTCTTTCCTCGTTTTGTCTTTTTCCACTCGTCTATGCTTTGCCCTTTCAGTTAAATTGTTATTGAAGTTTCTTTGTGACAATGACAGACATGATGTCTGAGTTGCTGATTTAAAAAAAACAACAAATCAATAACAAGTTTAGGGGAGGGAGACATTTTTGTGTCCTTATGTTATCCTGAGTCATTATGTGGGAGTGGCAGATATCTTTCACCTGTCTATCTTTCACGTGCACTCTTCCTGTCATTATATTTGTTTGGTACACTCGCGCACCGCGGTTAGGACTCCTGTTGCCATGGCGATGTCACCTGACATCAGCCCTCCACACCACAGTTTCCTCTCCCCAGTCTGTTGTCAGGGAAACAAGTCTTCCTCCCCTGAGTACCTGATCAGCAGCTGTGTCTGGCTCTTTGCAGTCATAAGGCTCTTATAAATAGTAGCTGTTTACTTTCCCCTATGCATGGCATGCATGAGAGGTTTTTATCTTAGACAGTTTTCTTTATCTTTAGGAAATAAATATACTTTTCTGGATTTCTCTTGCACATAATAAGTGGCTTTGGCCAATTAACCCATTTTTCTATTTAGTTTCAAGAAATGTGGGTATCACAGTGTTGATACATTTGGATACACGTTTTGTCTTTTAGGTTGACGGGCTGAACTCGCTGCACTCTGTGAAAGCATCTCCCAACCGCTTCACCAAAACAAGCCAGGGGCGCAGCTGGAACACAGGCAACGGCTCCCCAGATGCCATCTGCCTGACCGTGGACAAGCCAGGGATTGTTTTGGTTGGGGTCTGTGTCTATGGGGGAGGAGGCATCCATGAGTATGAACTAGAGGTGCTTGCTGATGACGTAAGTAATTATTAATCATTTCAGCCAAAATTATTTCGTCCTTTTGTTTCTTGGCTACTTTTTATTTCTTGTTGTACAACTATTTTGCGTTCTTTTAGGCGCAGACAGAACACCCAGGGGACTCGGCACATTCTCACAGATGGACGTCCCTTGAGTTGGTGAAAGGCACCTACAGCACTGATGATTCCCCCAGTGATATTGCAGAGATTCGCCTGGATAAGGCTGTGCCACTCAAGGTTAGCACGCACTCCCAAAAACACGTTTTTATCCTTTTATATCATGATTTGTTCTTTTTAACTTGCCTATCTGGAGAATTTTGGTTACGTTGTTTGCACATTTTGAATCTTTTAACAGCAGTGACAATATTGACAATCTAATAATTATTCTGTTTATAACCTGATTTATTACAGGAAGGAGTAAAATATGCAATCCGTTTACGAAACTACGGCAGCAGGACGGCTAATGGAGATGGAGGTATGACCACAGTGCAGTGTTCTGATGGTGTTTCATTTACCTTCAGCACTTGCAGCTTGAGTAGCAATGGAACCAACCAGACCAGAGGTCAGATCCCCCAGATTCTCTACTACAGGTAACCAGAAAGCCAGACTTTTCTTACATGTTGCATATATATATAATACTGTAGATTCAATCTGATCGATGTTTTTCTCCCTGCTGAAGGAGTGAGTATGATGGAGACCTGCAGTCTCAGCTGTTGAGTAAAGCCAACGAGGAGGATAAAAACTGCAGCCGAGCTCTATCTGTGGTCAGTGCTGTGGTTCGAGCTGCAAAGGATCTCCTTCACAGAGCTTTCGCAGTTGATGGTAAGCACAGCAGACTTGTTCTAGAAAAGCCTTTTAGGAGAAAAGCTTTTGCCTAACTGTATCTTTTAAATGAAAATTGTGTCCTTTCGTCTTCCCAGCAGATGATATTCCAGAATTGTTAAGTTCCTCCAGCCTCTTCTCCATGCTCCTGCCCCTTATTCTGGCTTACATTGGTCCTGTTGCTGCATCTGTGCCTAAGGTACAACTTAAAACCAAAAGGGTAAATCTTTTATGTCGTCTATATTTGACAATGCACGTGGTATAATACCTTTTCTTTTTTCTTCCAGGCTGCTGTTGAGGTGTTTGGACTTGTTCAAGAGTTGCTACCTGCTGTCTCTGCTCTTAACCAAAAATACGCCCCTCCCACTTTCAACCCCAACCAGTCAACAGACAGCACCACTGGCAATCAGCCTGAGCAGGGCCTGTCAGCTTGCACCACCTCAAACCACTACTCCGTGATCGAGAGTGACCATCCTTACAAACAAGCTGGTGTCACACAATACAGGGTACTGCTCCGGTTGACGTACCAACTGTTTACAAAGAGCTTAAAAAGAGAAGCCGAAATACTTTAGGTTGTAAATTATCTCTTTCTGTCCCATCATTTCTCAGGTAACATTTCCAGACTGCGTTCGTTGGACCACCATTGAGTTTGATCCGCAGTGTGGCACTGCTCAGCCAGAGGACGTCCTTCGTCTGCTCATCCCCAGCCGCACGCTCCACCTGTCCAACTTTGGAGGCAAACCTCTGATCCACGACACCATCAATACCTGGACTGAGCTCAAAAAATTCTCAGGCTCTACAGGTTGGCCGACCACCGTTCTTGTACTTCCAGGTAAATAAATTTTAAAAAGGCATTTTATCACGTGCTCCCATATTTCTACAGTGTTATAGATTAAACAGTAGTGCCTCAATTTATCTGAGTAGAGTAAATAAAACTTTATAAGAAGCATCTATTTATATGTCAACTTTTTGTGATTTACTTCTCTTTTTTTTTAGGAAATGAAGTTTTATTCTCACTGGAAACGGCCTCAGATTATGTGAAAGATGAGAAAGCTTGCTTCTTCGGCTTTAAGTGTGTTGCTATTGGATATGAGTTTAATCCTGGTCCTGATGAGGTATAGAACACTCGAACCATATATGTCTGGATGTTGTGTTTTTCTCATGGCTGTAATGCACTCTGTCTTGTCATCTTTTAAAGATAGAAATTCACTTTCTGACCAAATGCTTCTGACATTTTAGGGTATCATCCAGTTGGAAAAAGAGCTGGCGTTTCTTGGCAGTGTGTGTGCTGCAGCTCTGATGAAAAAAGATTTGGCCCTTCCTATTGGTATGGAAAACAGACAAGAATGAAGTCTGTTGCGTCTTTTTGAAATTATTTCATAATGCCATAATACATTGCTTTAATATATTTTTGAGGTGAAAATAATGAATATTTTATGGCATGTTTTTTGTTTTTATTTCAGGCAATGAATTGGAGGAAGATCTTGAGATTCTTGAGGAAGCTTCGCTTCAGGTGTGTTATCTGTTAAATTCTAATTTATTAATTTGGACAAAAACAATGTAATAAATGTAATAATAACACAGCTGTTGAGGTTTTCTTAATTGTTCTCACTCAGGTGTGTAAAGCCCACTCTGGGATCCTGGGGAAGGGTCTGGCTCTGTCTCACTCTCCCACCATCCTCGAGGCCCTGGAGGGGAATTTGCCTCTACATCTTCAAACCAATGAGCATTCTTTTCTTGAGGACTTCATCACCTGCGTACCCAACTCAAGTGGGGGGCGTCTGGCCAGGTATCTCAAGGCTCTTTCAAAGGCAGTACCCTTAAATGGCTGAACAGCCACAGATAAAGATGTTAAGTTACAATGCTCAAACGCGCTTTCAGAGAACATTAATCTGTGTGGGGTCGAAAGAAGCAAGGTAAAAACTCAGCCGCTCTGACGTGTTGCAGTCAGTCAAGCTGCCGATGAGCCGCAGGACTCATGCCCCGTATTCTTGCAGAGATCAAAATACCTCCAATTACTTTTTTATGGTTTTAAGTTTCAAAATAACCTGACTCTTATTACCGTTGCATCTGAGCTGCTGCATATTTTTAGTCAGTCTTTCTGCTAGAAAAGATTGTAGGCTATTTATTTCCTCTTTAGCATGTACAGTATATAGAGTAAGGAGCTTGCTGGGCTCAATAAAACAAAACAAAAAGCAAAACCAAACATCACAGGTTTAAATCTGGTACTTTGATTTAAGAAACCCTTCAACTGGATGGTCCCCGAACCTGTCGGTCAGCTCTACGCTGGTCCACCTTCTCAGGATTTGGCATTATTATTTCTGTCAGTACATGTCTCTGAGGTACAGAGGTGGAGAGTTTCAGTTCCCTCTCTTCACCTCTGTGTGTCTTCGAAATACACCGAGGTGGTCACAACACGTGTCAGTAACAGTACTTCTTCTGAAAGAGCTTTTATTGTGCTTTGATTCAGGCAATTTTACAATTTTAACAACCTTAACTTCTTACAAATATACTCATTAGAATGTGTAGATAGTGTAAAAGGCTGAAGCTGTTTTTTTTCTAACATCACTACTACTGATGAAATGTTAACCTTTTATTTATTTATTTATTTTTCTTTGTTTGTATCATCCAGATGGCTACAGCCAGACTCCTACGCAGATCCTCAGAAGACGTCTCTGATCCTGAACAAAGATGACATACGCTGCGGATGGCCAACCACTGTGGTCGTTCAGACTAAAGACCAGTATGGGGATGTGGTGCATGTTCCTAACATGAAGGTAATGATTGTTGTTGCAGTTTCAAACTGATTTAAGTATTTCTTCTGGTGTTTCTGACTATTTCATGTTTCTACCATCTGCTTCCTCTTTAGGTGGAGGTGAAGGCAGTACCCGTTTCTCAGAAAAAGTCAGTGCAGCCAGATAACATGAAGAAGCTGCCGAAGCTGCCTGGAAGCTCGTCCCCTTCTTCTTCTGGCCCTGGCCCTGACCTAACCTTTGGAGGTCTGCCAGTTCCAAAACTGGAGGCCACGTATGAGCCCGTGATAGTGAAAGAAGCACGATACATTGCCATTACAATGATGAAGGTCAGCCTTGTGTGGTTAGCACTCACGCACAGTTGTTCTTACTGAGGAGGTTTTATTAAATAGTTTGCAGTTTTTATAAATAATTATCATTGAAAAAAACCATGTGAATAGTTGATAGTAGTAGTAAGACTTTACCAGATTTCTATAGATATTTGTGGGTTTTTTACCTTCATCTGGTGCCTTTTTCAGGCGTATGAAAGCTACTCTTTTGAAGAGTTGCGCTTTGCTTCCCCCACCCCAAAGAGGTAAGCAAGCTCAAACAAGAACGCATCATATATTCCACTGAGAAACCATTGGCTTATTGATTCTTCTCCAAACAGACCCAGTGAAAATATGCTCATCCGTGCCAACACGGATGGAACCTACAGTGCTAACTGGACTCCAGGAGCAGTTGGCCTCTATACAATTCACGTCACCATCGATGGCATTGAAATAGGTATGCTTTCTCAGCCTTATGTATAACGTGTGTTTTGCTATGGATGTTTAGTGTTGTCTAAACTTGAGAAGGAATTTTTAAAAGTAGATATTTATTCTTCTTTCCTTGAAGATGCTGGTTTGGAGGTAGAAGTCAAAGACCCTCCAAAAGGTATGATACCACCTGGAACTCAGATGGTCAAACCAAAGACAGAACCTCAGCCTAGCAAGGTGAGTTATGGGCCTCTGAGCACCTTTTATTTCATTTTTTTGTGTTATTACAAGCCAAACATCAATGGACCACAAGACGTCACAGATTTAGAAACAAATAAAATAAATATAAGCTATCTATTGAGAACTAGATGGAGACAGGAAGGGTAAGGACAAATTCCACATTTGAACAGGAGGATGTCATGTTGCTTTATATGTGCAAAATGCAGTACTTGAGACTGGGAAAGTGTATATCTTGTAATTAATTTATAAGGTGGACATTCTCACCATCATCATTTTGATGGTGACAAGGCTCACAAAAAATAGAGAGCAACATTTAAGTATGTTTAGAAAATTTTAAATTTTTTTCAGTACACAAACAAATGAAAAGGACCATTTAGTGTCAGAGAACCAGTTTAAACGAGATCCAATGCAAACAGTCGGACCAGTGAGTTGACCACATTACAGAATGTCTTTAAACTTGTCATTAGATCTCATCTTCATGATGCTAGTGTGTGTCAGATCAGTAAAGAGACTTTGAATAGATACTGACTTTACAATAATGTAGCAGGGGCTAATGGTTAGTCTGCTTTAAAGGGGTTGTGACAAAATAAATCTAAAACACTAAATTGCTTTCAGGCAATTCGGATACATTATCATTTTCTGAAAAATAATTTACTGTAATTATGTTACTTATAATGGGGAAACAAGCAACAATGAATGTAGATCAATCCTTTTCTTTCTGCTTTGGATCTTGTGTTCCATGACTTTTCAATCTTCAGTCTACAAGTTAACAAATTAAAGGCAATAATAAAATAATTTCTTTCGACTTGTATTACTGAAGCTCTTGAAGTTTCTTCATCTTTTGCTGTGACTGTTTATCTGGCAGCAGGGTCTGTGTGGAATAATGCATGCAACCACCATCAGTGTCCTGCTTAGTCTTTTCTTTCCTTCAGATGCACTTTTTTTTCTCATTTTCTTCTTTGCTCTTACGCCTCATGGTCTCTGTTTCCTTTCTGCTTCTATCAGGTCCGCAAATTTGTGTCCAAGGACAGCGCAGGCCTACGCGTGCGTAGTCACCCCTCCTTGCAGAGTGAACAGATAGGCATAGTGCATGTCAATGGCACCATCACTTTCACCGAAGAGGTAATTGACCCATAACCGGACAGATTATAAATATACAATCTGGAGCGCTTTTGTCCACTTTTACTTTATTTTTTGTGATCATTTTCATTTGTGAAGTCAAAAAAGAGATTGTATAAATACTGCCTGGATCAGTGGTTCCCAAGCTTTATCTGCATCTAACACTGCTGTTACATATATTACTGCCATTTATATGTGGCTTTTTAGAATAAAATATTTATAATAAAAAAATAACTGATTTTAGATATGTACAATTATTAAAAACAGGTGATAAACTTTTTTTCTCATCATAGTAAACATCCTTAAGTGACTTACATTAGGTCAGGTGAGGAAGGTGAACTAAATGTGAAACATGGTTTCTGCAGTTGGTATAAGGTGTAGTTGTGTAACTGTTACAGATAACTATTGTAAAGAACAAAGCAAATGACTATGGTGTGAACATCCCCTATGGCTGTTCCAGTATTATGTCTCCTGTGCCCCATGCCATCAATCATGATTAAACTGGATTGCAAACAAAAATAGCTTTAGGCGGGGAAAAAACTGGAACAATTGTTTTTGGACAGAGAATGAGTTACTGGACTTGGACTGACCAAACTCTTAAGTTTAAAGTTGCATATATTATAAAGTCTTTGATTTCAAGACAAAGAAAGATTATAACCAGCTGCTATAAACATCTTGAGTTCTCTTTGACTTTTCACCCCTAGACAGAAGTGCAAGGAAAATTAGTTTAGGAACCACTGGTACAGATTATAAGCTTATATTCATTTTTGAAGTTGTTTGTGATGATTTCTAATACTTAATACCGCTATAATTTTTCATCAATCACGTTAAATTGCTTCAAACCCTTTTACAAAACAATCTGAGGCTACGGAAATGCTTTCATAGAAACTCTGAGAAAGTAGTGTATTTAAATTCAAAAGTCGAATTGGAAGAATTGTCATAAAAACACTGAAGCTCTAGTGACAATATTATTACTTATTTAACAGGTTTCCTGCAGCCTCAGAGATGTCAAATGTTTTCATGGGTGCTTTCCTTTTGTTTCCTCAATAACAAGCCGGCGTGCCTGAGCTCTACTCTGTTGCTCGTTTTCCCGTAGATCCACAATGATGATGGTGTATGGCTCAGGCTCAATGATGAAACAGTAAAGAAGTATGTTCCCAACATGAACGGTTACACAGAGGCCTGGTGCCTCTCTTTTAATCAGCACCTTGGCAGGAACCTACTGGTCCCCGCAGACGTAAGTAGAAGGCGACCTGCTGAGCGGTTTGATGCAATCTTATAATAACAGTCTCCATCGCTGTTTATTTTGGAAAACAGCTCATCTGTGTGGTGTAATTTATTGGGTTTTTAAACACCTAATGTTGTGTCTGGCACCCACTCCACAAATGACCCTGCAGCATGGTGAAAATCATCCAATCAAAATGTAAATGTCGGGGTGTTTCCTTGCATGAAATCTCTCTTAGAGCAGTGCTGAGTGTGAAACTTATACTAACACACTATGCAAGGGAACAGCTGCTGAAAGTGTGCATGCATTAACTCATGTCTGAAGGCAATAAGTTAATTGCAACACGTCCCATCTTATGTGTAGCTGAACACTCATGTAGTGAGTATACAGTTAGTTTGATTCATTAAAGTGAACCCCAATGCAGGGATTGACTGATAAGGTCAAACAATGAAACGACAACATCCTGGGGTACACTGTTTGGTTTAGTTAAAGCTCCCTAAATATTCAACATAATCATATTAGGAGCTTAACTATGATTTTTTTTTTTTTTTACATAAAGTGAATGTTGCATTCTATTTCAAAGGTGGTTATTTTTTTTTGTCATGAAGCAATCTCTAAACCACAAAAGTTTTGGTCAAGCATTGTCCCTCTCCTGCACTACAATTCTAGCTCTGCATTGGGATGCTTTTAGGTGCTCCGGTTTTCCATATAAGGTCTCTGTCTGAACAGCATGACACTCCACATCATCCAAGTAGGACATTTTTTTGGAAGTTCGATATTTATTCCTAGAATTGTTCCTTTTTGGCTATGGGTTTGGAAAGAAGTGTCGCCAGTGTGCTTTGGAGCAAACTTCTATTGTCTGCTCAATGTTCAAACCTTTCACCCCGTCCAAGCAGCCATTTTTGGGGCCTTTTAATCCGAGCGCCACGACAATCCAGCTTTTCTGACGCCAGTGTTCTTTTCTGAATTTCGTCAAATACTCTCTTCTCCTTGAAATCCAGAAGAGCCGAGCACATTTTTTTTTCTTCCAAAAAAATACAGTGCATAAGCCCTCCCCCCACGTTTTCCCGCTGTCTTCTCTTCCCCTATTTATGTGTTGTTTCATGACTTTCTCACAATTTGCTCAGAATGTCTTTAATGCTAGCCAAGGAGTCAGGGATATCGCCTTTTTGTCATGGACCTCCTTAACTATATTCCCACCACAGGTGAGTTGGTTGAACAAGGGATAAATAGTTTGACTGCCCCACAGCCAACTATCTGTCTGTTAAACTACCTGTTGCCCTGAAACCCCTTTGTGACTTTGTCATTTTCCCACAGTGTTAAATTCAGTCATAGAAAATCAATCTGTTGTTGCATGGTTGTCTGTACATTGACTCAGGTACGTCAGTCAGTACTGCCTCTAAAGACCTCTGCAATGATCACATTCAGGATTCTATAAACTTACTCTTTAAGCTTGTTTGTTGCATGGGTTTCAAATACTGATGTCCAGTCTGCTGCATGAGGTCTTGTTTTGAAAGGTTTTTATATTTAGTGATGGATCAATATAAGCCAGATAGCATGCTTCTCTATATATGGTGTAAAACTTATTGTGCGTTCTGTTTGATTTAAGAAGGCCCGCTGTTGCTTGTTTTATAACTTATACATTGTTCGTCTAATGCATTGTTCATTTTTTTGTATTGTTTGCAGAGTACATATGCTTTTAAAAACAGTAAAAAGAAAATGTCAGCATAGTTTTGTTGCTGAGTAAGAAGACCTATTTATTTTAAAGTTAAGAGTTTAAAGTTTACCAAACTTTACTTTACGAACTGCACAGATGATATTTTATCCACAATTAAGTGAGACATTTTACTTATTATAAAACTCCTTAAAATGGCTAACTACTGCTTCACATTGTGACAACCACTCAATAAACAGCTACTGTTAGCATCTCTGAACAATACTTAGTTGGTACATGTTGTTTTAGTTTAGTTTATTCCTTAGTTGTGTCAGCCTTTTTTTGGAGTCATTAAGAATTTTGGACTTTGTGTTGTCATTGTACTCCGGGTCTAATTTGTGCCTTTGACTCTTGCAGGAGGTCAGGGTCCAGTCGGAGGAGAATGTAAAGGAGGTGAGCAGCTGCCCTTCCCACGAGGCTCCCGTTGGGGTGCAGAACAGGGCAGGGCAAGCCGGCGGCCCGGGCCTTTATAAGGTAGTGAAGACCGGCCCCTCTGGTCACAACATCAGAAGCTGCCCAAACCTTAGGGGTATCCCCATTGGAATGTTAGTACTTGGCAACAAGGTCAAGGCCATAGGCGAGGTACGCACTCCCCCCAAATAATGCAATGTTTTTGTGGCTGGGGCTAATTAATTCAGTTTGTTTAGATCGCATAACAAGTTGTAAATAAATTTGAGTCCTTTTTGGCCCTAATCTCTTATTTCACTTTCTAAGTCCACATCAGCTGCTTCAGGGCGCGGGTTGTGTTCTCTGCCTTTCCACTTTTTGAGGTCTTTAAAACTTTTGTGGCTGCATCACTTTTGCTCAGTTTGCAATTTTCACTTTGTGTAAAAAAAAAATATATATTTGGTTTCAGATTCATGTCATCACTTTCAGCTGCCTCGGGGCTTTCTAGTAAAATCTGATTACAAAGTGCTCAAGCCTTTCTTTGCCTTTCTTTCTGGCACTTTGTACACACTCTGTCAGTTTACTTTGAACATCTCGGTTATCTTTTGCTCTGTTGATGTGGAGCCTCCTCTCTTTTGGTTTTGACCTGTCCTTGGCTGCTGTGGTGTGTCATGCTGTTCAGTCGATTCTTGAGCCTGCAGTGGAATGCCCTGTGTGGATCTGGGACGTGCAACCTGCTCTTACTAAGACATCCATCTGTGTCTGTTTTTCCACAATGAAAATATTCCAGGGAGTTGAGAAAACACAACTTCATGCATTTACCTTTCAATAAACACCCTTTTCTTAGAGTAAGTTTTGTATTTTTTGTTTAGCTACAGATTTGTCCAGCAGTAACAGCTGATAAAATCGGTAACATGTAATCAGCTGCTGTTAACATTTTGTGTCATCAGATGAGTTGAATGCTTGCATGTCATTGATCTTTTTTTGTAGCAGGTCTTGGTTTTGTATGTGCTGTGACAAACTAAATGTTGAATGGGTTAACATTGAAATGAATGGGTATGGTTCTGATAGTGTGTTTGTGAGGATATGGATAAATAGCGCTGTTTGTGTATCAGGTGGTCAACTCAGAGGGAACTTGGGTACAGCTGGATAAAAATAGTGTCGTGGAGTTTTGTGAGAGCGATGAAGGAGAAGCTTGGTCTTTAGCTCGAGACCGCGGTGGAAACCAGTACCTTCGCCACGATGACGGTAAGTTAACCATCATCTTACCATTTAGCAGTGGCTAGAACCCAAGGTTCGTAGATTTAGGAAAAAGTCATTCTAAGATGAAATGGTCTGATTCGCAGAACAAACATTGTTAGAACTTGGGAATCAGACTCCACCACCCAGCCCTTTTTCTGTGCAAGCCTTCGGCAGAGCCACAACTTCAAACGGAGCACAGGGCTTTGACTACGGCATCTCCAACAACAAAGGTGAGAACAACATAGTGTACTTTTATTTAAAAAAAAATGGAACTTACTTTAGCTGCAGGCCATTTATCTCTGATATGCATCTATCTATACATATATTTATATCCCTTAGCTGATGATTTACTTTATTATTTATTTACAGTAGGTCAGCTCTTATGTTTTGGAAAAACACACTGAATTCATGTTTAATTATTTAAAGCTGACCTCACCTTTGTTTCTTTTTGAGTTAATAATGCACATAATTACTTCTCCTTATACACTTTAAACTTTTTCTTACGTACATTCAATGGTAAAAAACTGTCAAGATAAGGATTTTTTTGTGCACAGATATTAAAAGCTTTAACAAAAAAATATAACCAACAAATTTTGCTCTTTATTGCAAAAAATACACTTAATACATTTTACAAAATAGAACAACATTTCTATAAAAGGGCTCATTCTCCACTTTAGTTTATCTGAAGTGACTGATTATTTTTTATAAACTAACATTAAAAATGTATGCATGCTTTTTAGTGTGTTTGCTGTTGCTGTTTCATGCCTTACATCTCTGTGGTGTCAGGCATATGTCTGCAAGCATGGGCTTTGCACTTTTGTGCAAAAATCTGGCACCGAGTACCTCTCTCACTTTTTATTCCATGTCGTTTCAATTCGCCTGCTAGAAAACATTTCACTTTTTCTTTTTTGTCATCAGTTGTCGTCAAACTGTGCTGGTGCACGATGACCAACATCTTGCTGAGCACATCAGGTTTAGGAAAGCACCAATGATGGGAGGGGGACAAAAGTGTGTTTGTGCCATGCTCTGCCTAAATATTCTGCAGATGCGTGTCGGATTTCTTGCGATTGGCTTTTTTCTCCCTCACATTTCTTAAAATAAGAAGATAAGCTCTAGGGATACTTGCCTAGATGCTAAATATGGAATCATACAAAGTTAGATTTTTTTTGCACCTGCAGTGTAGGACCAGAATAAAGGTAATTTAATATCTATAACCACCACAGACATAATAAGTGTTA
>JAVKLF010000132.1:13422233-13447326 GCA_034783495.1 Millerichthys robustus
AAGTTCAACACACTCCACACAAGCACACAATCACACTTTTCTTCAAACCATATACTTCTCCAGTGGCGTATTTTGACTGGTGCAGAGACCGGAATTTCCACATTTTGTTATGGCCTAGTTGCAAGATTGGGCACAAAAGTAATTCTCCTCACTAGTGTTGCACTGGTGTTTGTGTTTACCTGTAAAACTCACCGTATAAGCTCTGGGGAGAGAGGCGATACGAGAGGACTGGCTCCCGAAGGGCCTCGGCGCAACAACCGACGTTAGACGGGTGCTGTCCGGTCGCTGGTAGCTCCTGGGGAGGGAGGCGGAAACCCGAGACACCGCTGGAGGCTTGGGTTCCATTGAACTGAACAGTGGTGGTTGGTTGTGCAGAGCACCAGAGGGGGGGGTGTCCGCCTCAGTCTGTGCACCCAACAATAGGGGCTTGGGCTCAGATTCCTCCTGCGTGTAGCTAAAAGAGGAGGCAGGTCTTGCAGCTACCTGTGTTTTGGTCGTGCTGGCGTATTCGTCTGCTTTGGTTTTTGGTTCTGGCGCAGCTGCTGGAGAGTGGGAGCTGTTTATAAAGCTGTGGCTGGCAGGAGTGGGGGTGGAAGTGACGGTGGTAGTGGTACTGGAGTGTCTAGCTGAAACACTGTCTTCTACTTTCTGTGAAGTAAGAGGGGAAGCAGGTCTACGAGTAGGTGGGGAAGCAGCAGGCGGTTCTTGTGTTTTCTGGGAAGGCTCAAAGCTTTCTGAAGAGTAGTAAGGAGTGTCAATAGTGTAGCTTCTGGAAGGAAAGGCTCGGGTATATGGGGAAACGGTTTCAAATATGCTGTCGTCTTCGTCGTCTAAAACTGAGAGGGATTTGAGACGACTGCTGATGCTGCCCTTTCCTTTATTGTCTCTGTGGATGAAGAAAGTGGGAGAGAATAATGAGCAGATAAGTTTAAATGTGGCAGTGATGGGTAATCTAAAAGATCAAGATGGGTGGGGGCTGAAAGCAGAGCACAGGCTGAAGATGAAGAGATGTGGGACAATAAAAGGGAGGTTAAGCCACAACTCAATTGCACTTTCACACTGACAGAAGACCAAAAGTTACAGTCTTCTCACCCACTCTGATGAAAATAAACATGCTGTCTGCTCAACGACACAAATTTCTCATACAAACCCTGTCTTTTGTTACCTTAGCAAAGCATTCCCCTCTGAGGGTAAAGAAAACGTGCACAAGAGGAACAAATTCAATATGCAGTACCACACCACAGTCTATTATCCTTACACCATCTGAGCTGCCTGAGACAGTGGGCTTTTCCTCACCTCTCCTCTTGCATCTCCTTGAAGGTCTTGGACTTTCTGTCGCTGCCGTATGTAATCTGTTCTATCTTCTCCCGTTCTTCTTTCTTCTTTACTATATCAGAGTTTACACTCCGGCGCCGGCTCTTCCATTTGCTCAGGTCCTGCAGAGAAAAGCCAGCCAAGATCACCTCATGCATCTCATTCTAAACAATTACTTACACCTAGATGAAAGCAGAACAGTTGGATTACATTGCAAGTGTTCAACTGAAGGGAGATAAGTTCAGAAGAGAGAAAGACGGGGAAAAAGCAAAAAAAGAGCTACATTTGAAGGTGTTCTATTTGTGAGCTTTAAGCTCCTCCCGGCTCAATTCCCCTGTGCAATGGGGACTGAGTGACCCAAATGCTGCTTTAAGTCTATTATTTTGCCTAGACACCAATTAGACAGCTGGCAGGCACCACTGTCAGTGCATTTATCCTGTATATGTGAAAAACTTTGGTATTAATACTGAGTTCCCATGTTTTAACAGATAGTGCTTAAATTTAGTACACTGTTGCTGCATGTGAGTACTGTCTGATTTATTAGTAGAAACCTCAATTTTCCTTTAATAAAGTACAGTTATTTTTAATTTTGTCTAAATACTTTCATTTAATTACATCATGACATTGTTTTATATGAATCCAAGCCAAAGAACAAATTTACAAATGAAGACATAATAGCCAGAGGGCAGCACTGCACCAACTGGTTCCTGCCTCTTCGTTTTGAATCGAAACAGCTCCGTTTTCACCCTGAAGCTGTCTGCACCTTTCACTCTAACCTCAAAGCTGCTTGAATATAATGTGTCGGTTTGTGAATACTACAAATATCAAATAATACTCACATCCTGCCACTTATCCTCGCCCTGTTTGATTTGCTCGCGATATTTCTGAAGCTCTTCGAAACGATTCTGCTGGGTGATCGTGGGCTCCATGATATCACTTGTTGATTTACTCCTGAGGGTCGAGGAGGAAAACAGTAAAACCAGTATGACATATTTACTCAGTGGTGTGTTTTAAGGTTTTATATAATGGTAAGTGTTTATTACAAATAAAAAAAAATCCATTCCAGAGTCCCATGCATAACATTAATACATTAATTTTAATGTACTTATGTAATAAAGTATTAGTTTGTATACAGAACACACAGGTCAGCCACAGACAATTTGAAGAGACACAAAGCCCATTGAGTTAGTAACATAAACCCTTGTCCTCTTTCCATGATCATGCAAGAGAGCAAAGTCTCCATAAATTTAGAAGTGATGCAAAAAATGCATTTCTTTATATATTCCTCCGTCTCACTCTACCAGTGGTGAAGTTCACTGGACCTCACTGAATTTTAAATACAATTTTACCATTGTTTTGATACTTTATTTTTTTACCCCTGTAGCCCACTCCCTTCACCCCACTCCTGACCATGGCCCTGTGATGTACAATAACCAGTAATTTGTGTGTCAGCATTTAGTAGTTAAATAAGTCGGAACAGTAGAACAAAAGCAGGAGGCAGCAGAGTGCGACTGGAAGAGGCCAGAACACGCCACATTCCTGGGAGTCCATAATCAACTCACCCGTCCATACTCTCGAGCTCGTTTTGCTGTCTAGGAAACCGGAGAGAATCACAGACAAAGTCATATTTCCATTTTTTTTTTCTTTTTGGCAGTACTCTTGTTAATAGCTTGAGGCTAGTCAGATACTTTTATATCAGTATATCCACAGCCAGAGGGTTGAAATTGTAATTAAACTAAAACTTGGCTCTACTTGTCTTCACATTACTGTATAAACTGAAAATAATAATTCACATTACATTACAAGATACCTTTTCTATATCTTGAAATTTAGCTGTGGGGAGGTGTGTGTGAAGACATGTTTATCCCTAAACAACACCGTCGTTCTGAAGACTAACATGTCGTCTCTAGAAACTGGACCTAACACATCTGGGAGTAAAGTAAACCCAGATGAGCTTGACTCAGGTTAAATGGTTGCTTTGTGTGAGTCTTTTTTGTGCATCTGCTCAAGTTTAAACACTTTGGTTTAGACTTGTGTTCTGGTTACTGTGGAGTCCACACGTCACTTTTACCTTCAGATCTGTGGGGAATTTCTAAGGGTTAGGTCTGATGATGGCGCAACATTAAACTGCCTGCTTCAGTGCAGTCAGTATGTTTAGGATGCCATATTTGGATATTTCTCAGCCTTTCTACTCCGCTGCTGCTGCAGTGAGCTTCACATGCCAGATTAAAACATTTTGCTGTTGAAAAACAGCACTGTACTCATCTCACATCCCTGGTCACCAAGCAGTTCAAATTAATCAGTTACTAAAATATTCCATTTTTTAATTTTTTATTAAGCATGATTTTAAAATCATTCACATAAAAACGCATATGAAGGTGAAGGAATCTGGTTTGATCAAAGAGATATTTAGGCTTTTGTTCATCAATCACACAACACACAGGAGCAGCTGGTTTATTGCACAATGTGTGAATCCAAACTGACGGAACATAACAAGCATCTATGATGCAAGACCTATAGTTCTGCAACACAAAAAGACTAAATTAGTAAAATATCTAAATACTTTTGAAACACAAACCCACCAAGTGATTACTGTAACACATCACCACTTTTCATTCATAATGGGTATAATAATAAGTGAATAATATGTAACAAGAGCTTAAACAGGTGAAAGTTTCATCTCTGCCTGTGTGGATTCAACATCAGACACGAAATATTCAACATCTGAAATGTTACATAATTAAAATGAAAGAAAAAGTCTTGCATCAGGAAAAGTTTTTACAACTTCAAAGCAGCTAGCCTCTCCAACAAAAGCCTCTTCTTGTACCGTAACTGACTGGCTTCTCTGATTGCCTGCCACTTCTGCAGGTCCTCTTTGCTACAGGAGGAAGGTACAGAGGGAGTCCCACAAGCAGCTAAATGACCCCCCTGTGAAGTTTGGCTCGGATCAGAATGGACTCCAAGCTTCCGAATTAGCATGTCATCTGTTTCAGGATGCACCTCCTTTTCATGATTCTGCTTAGTTGTTGCTGTTGCTTTCTGAGTCAGAGGACATGGCGGACAGAGAAGTCTGGCTTTGAGTTCTGGCGGGAGAGCCCACGGATCTGGGATGTGCATGGCAGCGTAGTTATCAGGAGCTCCTGAGAGAGCTCGTTGCTGCTGAGCCTGCTGAATTTTCCCCTTACGATAAATAACGTCATCCTGCTCGATGTCTGGAAAATCAGTTTCCTCTGCGTCTCCGTCACGGCGTTGCTGGGTGACGATATTGAGCTGTGGCTCAGATGAGTGGAGCCGACGTTTGGCTGAGAGCTGAGTCTTCATCATTGCCAGGTCAGTGTTGGACTGAAATGACAGGGTTCGCCTGGTGAACATGTCATCATTCTCCAAGTCGGGGTCAATACTTTCATAATCAAAGGGATCTGGGGGCTCTCTGGGATCTTGGCGCCCCAGGAGTGGCCACTGCTCACATTTAACCAGTCTGGGACCTGAGGTGGGGTCCACGGGGGCAAACACCAGTGGAGCGACCTCACAGATAGGGAGTTCTATCTTGGGAAGCTGTGGGGGTGTATGTGGTTGGACATGAGGACTGCAGGGTGGGCAAAAGGAGAGAAAAGGACAGAGGTGATGAGCGCATGCATGAGAACTGGATGAAGGTGCAAGAAAAGTAGGAAAAGATTCAACAAGGAGTCATTGTTGGGATATTTGATTCAAACAGATGTTAATCAATAAGGTCTTTACAATTAATTGTACACGCCTATAAAAATAACTAGAGTTTCTAGAAAGTCAAGAACAAAGACATTATTCTTTTTAAATAAAGTGAGCAAACTTCTCATTAAAGCATGTTAAGGCAACTCTAGCAGCTTATCAGTATCTTTCATTAATTCTTAGGAAGCTTTTTAGAATTTCAGCCTCCAAGTGTTTTCTTTAAAATCTGATGCTTTTAAAATAAGTCTTCATCGTCACAGTCATGCAGCTGTATCAACCTTTTCCCAACAACAAGGGCGGTGTGAGCCGAGGCCTCTTGTGCGTGGGAGTTAGAGGGAGGTTTGACGGAAGGAGAGGGGGCTGAGGAGAGCCAGGGGCTGCTGCCACAGTCTGAGTCATCAGACGAAGAGCCGGACTTCTGACTGCTACAGTTAAAAAAGCAGCAGGACAGATGAAGGGAAGGGGTCAGGGGAGGTGATGTGATTGTTGGAAAAAAGAAAGAAAAATTAAGCGGGAGGAAATTACAACACAGAGAAAATACAGTGAAGTATAATTTTATATTAGAATACAATTATGCAAGGAAAAAGAAAGTATGGAAAGGAAATAGGTTGAGATATTACAACTATGTGGGGAGGTAGAATGTTTACTGTAGTTAGACAAAGGACAGGGAACTCTATGTTTATGTTTGGCTCTTTGTCATGCTGCATTTTAGTGCCCACACACACCTGAAGCCTTGCATCTTCTTGTACCAGGGCCTCCTCTGAGAGCCCAGTTTAATCTTCTGTATGTGAACTTCTTCCTCTGGTGTCCAGAACTTGGGTAAAAACCTGTCATACGATACGCTGTTTGCAGGCTGGGGTTTGACGCCCATCTTACGGGTATAGAGATCGTCTTGCACAGGGTCAGCGTAGCCCACCTCATCATCCTCATCTTCAGAGTCATCATACATGTCCCTGAACAGGCTGTCAGTGTTCACGGCTGGGTGGTGCTCTACTTTCACAGAGCTGTGCTTGGGCAACTGCGTTTTCCTGCTTTTGCTGCTCAAAGGAGACAGCCAACAACAAGTGTCACAAACATTTTATGAACAGTAGAGAAGCTCGCAAGCCGTGCCAAAAATGAAACGAGCATATTTTGTTGAGCACAAAGATCCCAAATCAAATGATGCAAGGATTAGCAAACAAAAACAAGCTCAAAGGGAAACCACAATGTCAAACCAGATCTGGCGATTCAGATCTCAAACTCAAACGCAGCAAACATGGATGAGCTCCAGCTAAATTCTCTAAATAATTGAAACAGAAATCAATAAATTCAAGTGGTTGAAGCAATGTTAGAGGCAGACAATCTGGCCAAAAATGGTTCTCATGGTTGCAGTTAACCATGCAAACTGAAGGTAAGAGAAGCTCTCATCAGACAGGCACATCACACTGCAGCTGTATAATCTCTGACCTGTTGAAGGTCAAGTTTTGTTGAGGTGTAGCACTGGGAGTGACAGTGACCGTAGGCCAGGGGCCCTCTTTACCCCGAGCCACTCGTCCCCCTGCTGAGGGACTGATGGGCACAGCAAAGTTGGTGGGAGGGGCTGGGGAGGGACTGTTGAAGCGTCTGCTTGCCAGATCATCTAGAACGAGATCGGGATCCGGTCGATCCGTATCCGAGTCGCTCCCGCTTTCATAATCAAAACCCCACTGGTGGTGAGTTGCAGGCAAGGCACTTTGGGTATTGTGGCTATCGCAACAGTAGCGATTGGAAATCATCCCACAGCAAAAATGAAACAACACACGGATCGTTCACAAACACAGTGATGAGAGCAGAGAGGCAAAAACAGCCACCATGTTAACTTCAGGCAATTAAAGGTCAAGCCACATTTTTTCAAGTCATAACTTATCAGCAAGAAATAAAGAGAAACCTCAATAAATAGATGGCAAGAAACGCCATCTTTGCACAGATCAATGGGAGTAGTGATTGTTGTACCTGGTGAGCACGCCTTCATCCTCTGAATAACTGAGGCTGGCCCAGCTGCGCCGGCTGTCCTGTTCAGCACGTTTCTTCCTCAGCGGAGCGGGAACATAGCCCGACTGTTTGTCTTTCGTGGGCAGGAACTGGTTAAACTGGGCGGTGGCTTTAGGTGTGATGACAAGCGACCGGCGGTAACTGATACTGTTTTTGTTCTCGGCCATGCTGAAGATGGAATCTGCTTCTGCGTCGCTCCAACAACCTGGACCAGGAAAGAAGGCAGGAACAACAACGTGTGTAAGACAGTAAGAAAAAAAAAAGTAGGAGAAAAGAAACATGAAAGGAAGACAAACAAAATCAGGATACAGAAAAAATCTGAGAGGTGTGTGTGTGTTCTAGTATGACACTGATGGAGTAACGGAGGGGTTCAGGGTGGGAAACAGAGGCCTCTTCATTTACAGGCTGCAGTGGACAGTTGTGGAATGTCTCAGTCCACAGTTAGAGTAAATAACTGCTCTGAAAATACAAACCAGCACTTTCTGTCAAAGCATTCCAGATCAGTTTTACAATGATTTGTCCTAGTTTCTTTATGAAAAAATGTAACCTAAGCTATTTAATTACAAAAGCATACCACTAGAGGGCAACACATATTTGTTTTCACAAATGGGAGGTAACTTTCCCAAGCAGACCTTTCCTGTTCATAAATATTTGAATTTCTACACCGATGAATTGGAATATAAATATTCAAGCAGAGACATGAAAGGAAAAAGATTTAGACACTGCTCAGGGTGAGAAACAATTTTAAAATAAAGTGCTGACATCTGTTACTTGTACCTTCACTGCTGCCTTTCAGAGTGGCACCAGATGAGATGCTGCGGGCTCGGGAGGCCAGCGAGTCCAAGCTGTCCAGGGAGTCCTCTCTCCTGTGTCCTACCGTCTCTCCTCCACTACCTTCTTCTCTCAAATTGTAGATCTCCTCTTGCTCAGAATACCAACTATCTCCAAAACCACTGTCTCTGATGCTGCTGCCCTTCTCGCCGTTTGATTCGTGTAGAGCCTTAAACACAAAAACCAGCAGTCGCACATTTAGATAATGGGGTGCCAGAGATAATATTTATCTACTCTCTCTGTGTGTGTGTGTGTGTGGTGAAATCTCCCAGGTAGAGTGTGAAGTCTGTTTTCTGGCCTCTCATACTATATTGCACAGTTATTAGAAACATACATTCTTAGACGAATCATTCATGGCGACGCATGGTGAAATCAACATTAAATAACCTCATTATGTTCTTTCCCCTGTCATCTCAGTCATAAACAAACAGAGCTCTGATCTCTACACCCTCCTAATGACTGTGTTCACCATGAGAAAGGACTATCAAGCACATAAATCCCTCAGCGAGCCTCTGACAAGCCAAAACGTGTCAGCCACTTTAAAAAGAAAACGATTTTCAGATCTGTAATCTGCAAAATCTTGCCAGATAATACAGGTCCACAAATTAAACCCAGTCCGACATTCAGTCACTGAACTCGGATTAACGTGGCTAAATGTATAAAATGTGCTCTAACCCCACTGCCATTACTTAAAATCCCTGTAGTTAATTGAATTACAGGGGGGGTTGCACCACCTATAAATCAACAAGGACGCAAAGTGCCAAGTTCAACACTGGCACGAGCTAAGAGGGGAGAAAGGGGGGAGGATGTGGTTTTCTTCTCTCAAGAAAAGAATGTGATATTTTAACATGTGAATTGTGCAAACTGTGTGCCATGGTGTAAAGTTTTTAAAAATCTGAGTAGATGACTGTAAGTAGCTTCGGTTTTAGTGACCCGTGAACTGTGGCTCTGTCTTAATGCAGTCACTGCCACACATACTCCACATACCAGGGAGGATACAGGAATCTTCTGTGCACAGACTGTGAGGATTTCAATATTTGTTTAAACTGATCATTCGTTTCATGTCAGCGTGGATAAGACAGTAATATTATTATCCCTTTTAGAGGAATTCACCTTGTATAGTGCTGTGCCCAATAATCCCTCAAATGCCTTGAAGTTCAGGTAAGGTCCATTATAGTAGCGATCACACTGAGCTCTTCTACCCAACCAGTAAATGGTGATTAAAACCTGCAGAAGAAAAAAAAGTTAGCTAAACAAAAACAGGAATCCTCAAGTACCTTTAATCGTGGCAATGAATGTTCTACTGAGCATAAAGTAAACAGTTATGATAGCGGCATCCCTGCTGAGCGAAGGTCTCGTCACTTGTGTCACGCTTTTGTTTCCAGCCTCATCCAGAGAATCTGCTGCAGTTTGTTGCATTCATTATAAAGCTGGCCAAGTAAACTTTATAAACAAAAGCGAAAACACACGTCTGCACATCAACATTCCTGCAGCCTTGTTACTTCTGACAGGGTTTACATTGACCTCAGTCAAATTCTGACTGCTGCATTTGTGAATAAGTTTATATTGCAATAAAATGTAAACAAAACAAAACAAAAAAATCAGTGCACTGAAGCTTGAAATAAGAGTTTTTAATTTTGAATTCACTAGCATTTCTACATTTTAACCAAATTTATAACTTTCTGAAAAAACATGGTTCCTAAACTTTGTTGCCAAATGTTTACAAATTTAAACTTGCAAAATTAAACTGATTTGAATTAGCGTATTTGTTTGTTTAACAAATAAAATAAAATAAAAATAAAAAATTTATCCTGTTATATAGAGCGTCTTTTTGTTATTGCAAACCAAATACACTAGGCTTTATTTTATTTTTCTTTATTCTGACCAAATATGATAAACTCTGGGGGCAAAAAACCCCAAAACACTCACATTTTTCAGCCTCCGGCTGGTCTCTTGATGCCTGGAAGAAAAAGATCAGAAAAGTGAGGCATTTGTTTCTGAGAGAAAAATGACAGAACAAGAACAGAGGGCATTGTTGTTGCAAGCTTTATGTGTTGAACAGTGAAAGAGCTGGAAACTGAGAGCACAGTCCAGACCAATGCCAGCCCTTCACACACATTCGTACAACAACAGAAATCATGGGGGGGGAAACAACAAAACAAACAAACAAACAAAGAAAACTCACAAACTTTGAAAAATGCAAACAAATAAAAAATAGCCAGCTATTTTATGTGTGCCTATCATCAGGATAAAGCCCCTGGAAAACATTTAATTGAGTTAAGGAAAAACAAAAATTTTGGTTTCTGATTTTAAATGGTAAAACAAATAAATAACAAGCTTTGTGGGAAAAAATGTCTATGCAGTCAATAAACTATCATATTTCTATAGTTTAACAGTAAATCATTTTACATTCAGTTACTCTCAATACAAACTAAACCCAGTCTCAACCTAAAATCCTAATATGACTTTGACCTCATGTGCACTCCTTCTCTACTCATGACACGACTTCTGTCTGTCTACAGATGACAGAAGAATAAATACTCATGTAGCTGTGCCAGAACAAGAGTAAAATCTGGTTTACATCCCAAGCATATTACACATTCCTGCTAACTTGTAAAATTACAACAGTCGCTCTTTTACTCAGGTTTCTTACAGGCTTGTCTCTAGACTGCAATGTGACCAATTAACATGTAGGTCCTGATAACGTTCTAAAGTCTCACACCTTATGGAGTTTGAACTTGTGCACAGTCATCGTTCTGAAATATCATGCAATTCAAATTTCAGGTCTGTATAAATAAATCACATAAAATCTGATTTCAAAAACTGCAGCAGAGGTCTCTGCAAAACAGCAGCAGTGACGATGAATATTATTAATAAATAGATGTTATATGTTCTCAACAAAGCCAAGTATTCTCTGATAGTTGAAGATTTTCAGTCATCCGGGTTTTTGTCCGTTTAAGTGTTTAACAAAAGATAAAATACTTTCTCTTTATTCTTGAAGACATTTTACCTCTGATCTGAAAAAAAAAAAATTTTAACTGGATGAACATTTCAGGCTGTTTGGTAGATTGCCACACACAAGTCTTGTGAGACCTTGAGGTTTTAGATGTAGAGATAAGATTTGAAAATAGTTGCCACCTTGGTTTATACTGTAATAGTTCACTGGAGATTAGGAAGACTAAACGTTCTGAAAGAACGAGGACAAAGTGTCAATAATTATACCCCCACCGCCACACCTAATGAAATTTGTAGGATTTCAGATTGCAAAAGCCCATCAAGAATCTTTATAAAAGTAAGTAAATCCTGGAATGAAGTTGCACACGGGTGATGTGTAGTCACACATGCAAAACCACGATTTTTATTTAAAAAGATAACGTACTAAAAGCAATTATCAAAAACATCTGATGCTTCTAAACAAAAAAATAATAAAAACAAATATCTGCAAAGAGAAAAAGCCACAGAAATTCTGGTGGTTATGTGTAGGGGGTGGATGGAATGTGCTTTAGAGTTTAGGGACATTTCATTTTTTTTTTAAAGAAAGAAAAATATTTAAATACGATAAATTCCAAAAGCAAACACCATGCTATTAGAAGATTGTTTGATTTCTTATTATAACACGTGTGGTCTTTTTAATAAAACATCATCGTTCTTATTGTATCAAAAGCAGTTTTTCCCTCCTGTGTAAAGAGCATTTTTTTCTTTCGACTGACAGCTTGATTTGAGTGGATGGGAGGCAGATCAGGTTTCCGACCAGCATGCGTCATCTCACGCCAGGCGTTTCTAACATGGCAAATGTGCCAACAGTGAAGACTGAAGTGGATTTTTTCCAGTTGGGCATTGCACAAATTTATGGGCCTAATAAAAGAGGCGGGAAGAAAAAGAAAAAAAAAAAACTCTCTTGTGTGGCTTGGAGCACAGTTACAAAGATTACAGTAGTTTTAGCCATGTCCACATTGAAGGAATTGCAGATAAAAATAACAGAACATTAATGCTCATTTTATGGGTTATGGAAACAGATGCACAGAGGAAAAAGTCAAAAGGGCCTCAGGCCTGTTAGAATCAGATGAGTTTTCATATGATTGAAGAAAGTTGTTGACAAATTGTCACTGAAGGCTGTCTGCACACGGTGTACAACTTCAAAAAATGTTCTCCCAAGTCCTATTAATAAGCTGACTCATGAGGAATTAATGAAAAAGCAGAAAATTCCCATTTTGTGTTCAATATGGAACATAGATATTACTGAAATAAATAGATTTTAATACACGTCCCTTTTTTATACTAATAAAAGGGAAACAAAAACTTTTCTGGGAGGTCAGAAAAGGACAATGCTGAGTCCAGTCCTGAAATTGGATGATTAGACAATAGGTGACAAAAGTAAGTAAACAGAACTTTCACAAGAAACTAGTCGCGATCAACAAATACAGAGGAGGGTCGTATTGTTTCCCCAGGTCATTCATTTGAAGTTTTTACATGATTAGACCAATGTTTACACCACCACTCTCTGAATGGGGTCAAAGTGTGAGACGATCAATCTATCTCATCAACTCAAGGCATTCCTCCTCTTCTTTTTGTTTTAAACCAAAGATAAGAGCCACTGCAGCTGTTCAACAACAATCAAGAGACCCAACTGCTAAAATAAAAGCTATATAATATTTTCAATTGTTTAAAATAATTATAGGTTTTCTATTACAATTTACACAAAAGGGGGTTTTCTAAGATACACTAAAATAAATTCTGATACAATACTCTTCCATGTGTTGTCTCTGATGTGGAATCATACACCAAGATACCTTTGAAACCTGAACAGGGACTGAAACCAACAGAGAACACCAAACCTGTTGAACTTCTACACAATGCCATCAAAAGATAAGGAAACCCAGCACCAAAGCCTCAAATTAATGGGTGGGAACATATAATCAGAAGCATACCTTTGAATTGAAGTTCTTCACAAACCATTACACCAAGTTATCAAAGTTCATCCGTGTTTGTTACAGTCATAAAAACCTTTAGAAGTTGGATGTTAGGCAGGCATCCAGAGAACCGCAGCAGTACTGAAAAACTCAAGACACCATTTGAATAAAGGATTGAGCTGCAGCTGAGCAGGCAGACATCATTGTGTCGTATTTATCCAACACACTGCAGCCCTCTGTGAGGAAGGAGAGCAGGGTGAGGCTGGCATTTCTTTCTCCAGTCATCTACAGAGCACACACACAAACCCCGTTGTTGGCCTTTTACAGCTGGGGCTGCGTAAATGGTGTGGAAACTTTACTGAGCGCTCGGCTTCATTGAATGCACGGTTTCACAATATGCACTATGACACAGCACCGAAAGTGATGGCAGTGCCATAAATATATATATATAAAACCATGAAACCAGAGAGCACAGTGTCAGCTAAATAACCACACCCACAATACAAACAGACAAAGCAGTGTGTGTGTGTGTGTGTGTGTGTGTGTGTGTGTGTTGTGCCATACAAAGAAATTGTTATTCATTTTAAACAATTAAAACAACATCTAATGCATAATGGTGCAATATACGGTACATTTGCATTTATTAAATTGTTACAAAAATCTGTAATCTGAAGAGTTGTCATTACATAAAAAGATTATCGTATTTGGTTTTTAGATCAGGGGTGTCCAATCCTGGTCCTTGAAGGTCACCATCCTGCATGTTTTAGAGGTTTCTTTGCTCCAAATCACCGAATTTGAATAAATGTGATTCAAAGGCTTTTGCAGAACATGTTGTAATTAAAATCACTGAATCAGGTGTGTTGGCACAGGAGAACAAGTAAACCATTCAGAATAGTGGCTCTTGAGGTCCACAACGGGACACCCCTGGTTTAGAGTGCAACCTTGGCATTCTTTAAACAGCAGCACATTTTATTTTATTTATTTATTTTTTGTACCTGCCCGCCTTGTGTAGTTTCCTTTTTTGGTTTGGAGAGCATGTCCAAGCATGTCAATAATTTGCCTAATCAAATAGTAGGAAAGAATGAGACTTTGGACTTCTCTGTGGGGGAACTGCTTTGTCAGTCACTCATGGTCAATCAGCAGAAACTTGACAAATAGCTGAAGTGACATAAAAAAATAAACACAGTATATAAGACTTTTCATTACACCTAAAAGTTCTGCAAAAGTAATTGTGCAACTAAAAAAAACATTTATTTTAGGTATAATGTCATTCTCAAATATGAAATCTTAGCCCTTCTTTTCTTAAATCATTTTTAGAAATCTGGGACATCTAAAAAGCTGTGCTGCTGGATGTTATAGGTCAACATTGAGTATGCAACACTGGAAGGTCCTGAGTGTAAAAAGTGACCTGCTTCAGCCTAACATCTCCAACATTTTATTCTGCTTTTATTAGCTGGTGTTGGTAAAAAATAAAAATATCCCTAAGAGGAACATTAAATAAGAAAAAATGAATTTTTTAAATCCATAAACATGACTTGCATAAAAGAGACAATATTAATATTAAATTTGGTCTTATTAGTTAATTAGCTGCCATGGTTCACCAACCAAACTAATTCTTAAAGCATTCTGCCATTCAGTTTTGGCAAATAATTAACTACTTTCCTTAATAGTTTTAAAGTTGCGACACTGTGCTTACAATTCTTAAAAAGAATGGATACAATGACATTTCAGCTACTGTCAATAATCAAATATCCGACTTGTGTTTTAAAACCTAACTCCACAAAACAACAAGAGGGTACATCACATGCTCATCGACATACTATTGTATAGCAATACAGCAATCTTTATTAATGACTTGATCATTTCAATGCAAAATTAATTTAGAGCAACATTTTGTCTCAACATTTTCAGGCTGTTGCTTTTTGTGTTTTGTTTTGTAGCCACAGGACAGATGCAACATTTATCACATAACACAAAGATACTCCCAGTGTGCTGTCTGAGATCTGTGCAAAACCACTGCAGATCAACCCTGAATTTTTCTATGACCAAAGCTACATAATGAATAATTACAAAGATTGATTCGGACATCAGTATTTTTTTAAATATCCTCACCAACTTTTATATCATGTCATTAATTTCCCACAACTCTGCGTTGTTTAGTCCACTGCTAAATAGAGCATGCATGTCAAGTTTCATTAAATTATGATGAGTGGATCAGAAGTTATTTTCAAGACAAGCAAAGACCTGGTTTCAACTATGACCTTAATTTATGACATTGACCTTGGAGCTGCAGGGATAAAAATGTACGTGTTACTCCATCTACTGATGGTTGTAGGTGTTCCAAATTTTATTAAACTATCTTGAACACATCAGAAGTTATGGCTTGAACAGGAGAACCTTTACAGAATGGACAGATTGAGACATAATGTGTCTGTCTTTTGATGGACATACAATAATAAAAAAAACACTTTGATGGGTAAGCCCAATTCTTTTAAAGCCTTTCTTGTTTCCCAGAATTATATTTTACCGCTCATATAGAATTACTTTCGTTTTTGATGAATCTAACAGTCATTTTCTTGAACCTCAGATTTGGATACGAACATCAAAAGTTGCAGTAAGAAACCAAGTTTTTAAATGTCTACGGTGTCTTTTTGCTGTTTGGTAATAAGTAGTCAAAAAGTTTGTTATTTGATGGTCGAAAAGGAGCCACACTTTAAAGATGCTGACTCTGTTTAAACTTGCTATAAAATAGTTGCTCGTAAAGCTGATGTGATAACTAGCCGTTTGCTCATTCATTACATACCTTTGACAACATCCCAGCACCGCACCGAGCTCAGAGTTTCTAAAAACAGCATTCTTTGTTGTCTCATCCGACAAATTGTAGATCTCTTGTAGATCCACACAAAGCAGGATGATAAGACTGAAGTTATTGTGACTAAAACATCAAAATATGCTGAGTAAGAGAATTCCGCAGCAGCTACAATATAAACGCTCAGCTCAGCTTTTGACCTACGGGATACTTTAAGATTCGCTCTGAAACAATCAGTTTTTAAGTAATTAGTTAAGTGTGAATAAAATAGCTTGTTCTTCATGCCAACATAGTTTTGATCCAGTTTTACTTGTAGTTCCAAAAGTTGAATTCTTACTTTGCACCAAGGCGGGCGTTGATTAAACGTGCTTTTAATGTAATGACTCATTCCAAATGCTTCTCATTTGCATGAGCAGCTGTTAAAAACTGTCAGGGTTATTCTGAATCATAGTTTCCAAGGATGAATGAGATCCAGTCTGGTCAGGATGTTTTTTTTCCAATAGAAAAACACAAAATTTGCCTGCTAATATTTTTTTTCCCACCCTGAGGTTGATGCTAAACCTACCAACACTCTGATTTCTTCTTATCAATGTGTTACTCTATCAAAATAGTTCATTGTGCTTTAGTAGAGTTTAGTACTGACTAAGGTTAAGATTGATTAAAGGTATTTTTATCAGAGGGAAAGTTGCACAATTCCAGGAAATCCAACATAGCAAGTGATGGCTACTGACCATATTCCCAGCTCAAAGGTCTGAACACTCAATAAGTGTTTATGGCTGTCGTAAGATGAATTAAACTCTGTCTTGTCACAGCACGTGTCACTCAGTACCTGACTCCAGATTCATATCACAAAAAACAGGCCTTGTTTTAAGTAGACAAAAACTAGGGTCTTCAAAATTAATAAGGAACACATTTCCCTTAACACCACTGAATCACTTTCTAAAAAATAAGGATGTAGTAGTTTGTATGAAGGTTGCAAATGAGTGATAGTTTGGTCAATGTAGCCTTTATTACTAAATGTTTGCTTTGTTTGACAATAGCCCAGTAAATCACAACTGGAACAATGCAAACAGATAAAAAACTCACCATTTTCACCAATGAATGACTCAAAGATAATACTATAAAAGCAACTGCCATTTGTTTTTCTGTTAAGTGACCAAACAAACTAATAAAAATACATCAGATCAACTTTGCTTACAACATCAACCGGTCAACATTTCATGGTGTTTCACCTTCATTTAGGTAAATGCAGCTGAAAAACTATTCGAAAAATCGCTGGTTTTCCAAGTCAGTTAACTAACTTGTTAACGACAAGTTAACAATATGGTATACATGGAGAAAAGAAAGGCAGTTGAGGACAAACAGATCAAAGGCCGACAGCTTCTTTTAACTTTACACAAAGCAATGTAAAGCAGAAACAAAAAACAGCCACACTGCTGTTGAAACAAAGAAAAGTGAAGCAGAGCGAAGCACCTGTCAGACTAGGTTTTAAAGGGAGTGGAGGGTGGATAAACACCAGGAAGGACAGCTGATAGAGACAACTTTCGCTCTTTCAGGGTCAATTTGCCTAGAATATGATAAGCTACGCTGCAATAAAGCCATTGGCTGCATATCTGCACACTTGTTCTGGGTTTTCTACCCATGTAACTATTACTGTGCCATTAGAAATTCTGTCAGTTCGTGGTAAACACTTGAACTAGTGAAAACTTGCTGCAATCAAAACAAAGAATGACTCTGATGTTATCAAGGCTAACTACAGAACAAGCAGCTACAAGTATTTACGGACCCTAACCCAACTTTAAATGTCACATGCAAACAAATGCATGTGTACTCTAAAAGGAAGAGGAGAGAATGTTCTGATGGGAGACTACAAACTATTAAAAGCTCCCCTTACACAAGTCCTGATACCATTCCAATCAGTCCAGCTTGTCAAAGCGATCCTAGATGCTAAAAATAAGACGGGGAGGCTTCTCACTGACCAAAGCATAAACACACATAAACATGGAGGAAGCCCTGAAGCATATTTGAGAAAAAAATAAAAAGGTGTTTGCATTTTGTTACCGGTTCAGCCAGTATTATGTCTACATTCAGTTGGATGATAACTTTCCACTTTGGTGACAGTCATACTGAAAGTACATTACAACCAGTATCCTGGGAACAGGTTATGCAAGATGAAATGTCTGTCAATGCACACTGTAGAGTTCATCTGAAGGCTATCTTTATATTTATGACACAGAATTAGACATTTACTGAGAGATATCTGAAGGTGGATTATCATCTATTGCGGTAGAGGGTGTGTCCTGATTAAAGACACGCAAATATGTTTGTTTAGAAGCCATATTGTAGCTCACAAACAATGCATCTAAACCCACGAGTGCGACAAATCTGGTTTTGACTATTGTCAGAGTCGGTTATGGGTGGATCATCACAATAAAAATACCTAAAGTTGTTTTAGACTGCACAGACCAGATTAGTTGGCACAAGTTTGACAAGAACGTACAAAAGCATCAATGGTATGCAGGGTTGAAAGCATTCTGTCGCCTAAATAAATTCATGTATATAATGCTGCTAAAGCCTTGTTTATGCTGGCACAACACCACAAGCCATATTTGAGAAGCTGGACTGTCTGCTGAGCTCTAAGTTTTGGATGTAAGCTGGTGTAAAAACTGAACAGGTTGTTCAGCATGCCTTTGTGATTTGTATGCAACTGAAACAAAAATAAAGTCCAATGTGAAAAGAGCATGATGGGAGTATCCTGAATTCAAGCTCGCATTCTGTTTTATCAAAATATTATACAATTAGTTATGCAAAATACATACACAAACACTTCTATGTGCATTTATTCCAGCTTTAGTACCACCTTGTATGTTCTTCCTTATTATTCCCTCAGGTACATTTTAGGGAAACACCGTGTTTAGACTTCAGCAGATATATACCAACATGCACGCTGAAAATAGCCTTGACCTTTTTTAAATGCAGCTTGAATCATGCCTCACATGAGAACATGGGTTCCATGACACTATACACAGCATGGAAAGTACTTTAAGTTTTCACATTTTATGAAAACACAGTCCTATTAAGAGTCAGACAAATATGCTGATGTTCGTGTTTAAGAGGATCCCAGATCTGTAAATGATGATGGAGGCTGTTAAAATTACAGGACATTTACAATGATCACAAAGTAAAAAAAAAACAACTCACTTGACTGTAACTCTTGTGGACAGGTCTTGAAGATCTCCGGGGTGAAAGAGTTGCGCCTCTTTTAGTCCGAGCTTCAAGCAGGCCTTGAGGAAGACGTTAAGGTTGTCCTGGGTAAAGAAGGAAGCAAGGGATGAGGGCTGCCCACCTTTCAGAGGCAAAGGATATTCACTCAAGAGTTCTCTGACAGGGAGACGCTTACAACTGATTGCTTCCAAAGTTCATGCCACCGGGGAACAAGAGCGGACAGGGAGGAGCATGTGTGGAGCAAATAAGAAGTGACACATGAAAGGGAGAGGGGGCGGGGGCAGGGGGGGGCGAAGGGACGTCTGACAGAAGCTGAGTGACAGAAGCAAAAGCCACCTGTGGGTTGGGTTGGGGTGGGGACATAAACCAAAACAGGAAGCGTGACATCAGAGCTTTGCACAAGTCCCACCTCGACCAGCAGTGCGAGTGACGCACAGAGCAGCGCACTACCCGCCACCTCCGCCGTCTTCTCACACCCTGAAACTGTCCCCTCCCCTCCCTGCCAAGCCCTTTACTCGAGAATACCTGTGGAATCCGAGGGGTTGGGGAGTATTTTGGACACATCTAGTTGCTATGAAACACGAGGGCTGGTGACAGAGACCGAAAAATATTTCCCTGAAGCCGTTTAAGACAACACAGGAGTGGAAAGGCAGTTTCTCGTATTAGACTTCGTCAATCATTCTGCTATGCATAAAGCTGACATTTGTCCAGAAATATGCATGCACTCAGTTTTCGTGCATTAAAAGGTAACCACAAAAGTACTATTGCTCTCCAGTGTTATGACTTTTCCAGTTGTAATCCCAGAGGAAATATAGACTTCCCATTGGGACAGCACAGATCACACATGGTTTCAATGTGGGCGGAAATAATTAAGGGGTAGCTGGTTCTATATTTACATGGCAAACATGCTTATTAGCAAACTAAAAGAGTGCTCTAACCTCTCAATATGGGCATCTAGCATCGTAAAACTTTAAAAAAGCTCTACAGATTATTGTGGAGCTCTACAGCCCCCCAACTCTGTGTATTAGCAGATATATTACTCCCAATGCATCATGACACAGATGAAATCATTTACCATTTTGGTCTCTTTAATGGTAGAAAAGATAATTCCATATTTTTATACGACTTAGATAATTGCATAAATAATGACAAACCTTTTTTCTGGCATCTCAATTCGTCATTATCCTTTTAATAGATTTAATGGACACACATTTATGTCACTGAGTACAGCATGTACACGAGGCAAAATTTAGCCTCATTTATCATCCCTCAGAATCTTCCCTACTGTCATCTAGGTAACTAAATGCTCTTACAATCATTAGATCGTTCATGTTTCCTAAAAATGACATGCCTGACAAAAATTTCCATAGAAAATTTGAAATTTTGTAACAGCCAAGAAACCAAATGGCTGGTCACCGACAGGAAAGTACTAAAAGTTACAATAATTCATGTATTTTGCACAAAAATATCTACACTTGCACAAGTAATTCTGGTGAAGTTGTCATATATATAAAACCAGACTGAAATAAACATGTGATTTAATGTTATTCAATTGTTACATTAATCCTCAGATGATGTTTTTTAAAAATCTAAATCTGAACACAACTAGAGTAAACCCAGACTTACAGAAGCAGACGCAAGAGCACAGCAAGCATGTAATTAATCATTCTGTTGGGTTGTCTTAAAATCACAAGTTCATTGTTATAGTATTTATTTTATTTAACGATTTCATTCAATATCAGATCTTTAATCTGGGAACCTTTAATCTTGTTATCAAGAAAAACAGATCTTTTGTTTTCTTGAGATAACGTTATGATCTTGTGCAAACAAGCTTTGTTTTCTTGGGATGACAAGAAGATTGTGGTGCACAAATGAGTGGGTCATGAGTTACACCCTGTTTCATTGTTCAGCATTACTGTCATGATCACTGGAGATCATCTGAAACAGTAAATCACATCATGCATGAGGGAAATTAGATGTTGCATGAGACATTTTCAGCTTGAATCTGCACGACTGTTCTATCTAATAAAGCAGCTCTTCTGTTTTATTGTAATTTTGTAATTTCTAATTATGAGAAAAGTTTGTACACCTCTCATCTTCTGAACTTCGTGTAAACTGTCCACATGAAGTCTTGGGCAGTTTTTCTAAGCTATTGCTAGATAACAAAACTTATTTTCTCGATATAATTGCTTTATGTAAAGAAAGATTATTTTTATCCTAATTGGAAATTACAAACTTCCAGGGAATTTACTATTAACTGGATCAAGCAACTTGCTTGAAATAATTTTAAATATAAAGCTGTAAAGTGGTGTGTTTATCTGCAATTTGCTTTGATGCTCCAACCAGAACTTTCAGAAGCCACATAATTTGTTAAGATCCACCTGCAGGCAACCTGATTGCAAAATTATCTAAAGCTGTCCATTTGTAACATCTCCCAGAATCAACATCAGTGCAACAACTCTAAAGCCTCTGCATGGTACATCCAAACCTGCAAAATCTGCTGTTGTGTGATGAAACTCTCGTCATTTTGTTCTCAGCTGTGGGCAACATGAAAAACACCAAACAAGTTGTCCAAGTTAAAACAGAAGATCACAGTAAATCTTCAGATTTGTGTGTCACAACACTGAACTGCAGGTAAACTGTTCATCCCTCCAGCGTGTTCTCTTACAACAGGTTTTCTGTAAGAGAGATTAAGACACTTCAAAACCTGCTCCAGCACTGCACGTTATCCAAACATCACAGATTTATCAGTTTCTCACATCACCTCAATCCATTTTAAAAAGTTTAACACAAAGAAAGCCATGTCATCATCTTTAGATTTAGTGCTTTATTTATAAAAACTAGGGAGTTAATTAACAATGTTGTAAAGAGGATTTTCCCATTTAATATTTTTGAAATAGAGTTAATGCACCCAGATTACATCAAAATAAAACTGACCCAAGAGAAATCCTAATTTCTTCATTTTTTTATTATAAAGGACCTCCCAGGTTGGAGCTGAGCATTCAGGAAACACTTAAAAAGATTACTAACAGCATTAAATCAGAATGATATTCAAGTGTAAGGAGCATTAAAGACCTCTCTCATAGTTTGTCCTGGAGCATGCAGAGATAATGTCGAAGGAATGTTATGCCGACTTGTACTTGAACGTTATCCTGCTAAATATGCTGCACCCATCCAGCGTTTAATCCTCCTGTGAGGACTTGAGGAATCTGACTTAATCACTTCACACCACGGAAAAGGAAAACTTTTTCGTTTTTTATTTGCCTATGGCGAGCACACGCTTTGAAAATATCCTCGCATGACCCAGAAGGCAAACACAGCAAAAAAGGCACTGTTCAAAATACCAGGCCACACATTTTCAAATCCCATGACAATAAACCAGAGGGAAGTGGGAATTGGTGCCTCTCCTTAAACGGGCCCAATAAAAAGAGGCCTTACTGTTCCAAGAGTCGTACCCAGTCATAACATGAACCCATACAACACAAACACAGTAACAAACGTGGTCACATGCCTGTCAGTACACAGATTACACAGACATTCAGATGAGTAAAGACACCCTAAGGGGCATTCAAACTGCCTCTCTCTCTCCTCCCTCTGGTACTTCTGCTCACGGAGGAGTTGATGTATGCAGAAATATGAAGAACCATACCAATTACTGTGTATTTATGATGGGCAGAGTCCAACGGAGGCTGGACCTGCCCAGTGCCGCTAAAAGCAGAATCGAGCTCGAACTGGTCCAAACCCACAGCTCACAGAGTGCTTGGCAGAAGGCAGAGGAGTGTGCTGACATGAGAAAAAAAAAAATTTCCTTGGACATGAGTGAAACTAAGAAACAGAACCCAAGTCTGGAGCCAGTGTTGCTAAATATTCCTATCCCTCCGTCGTGTTTTCATTCTGCCTCAGCTAGAAGCTGGTATCAATTTAGAGTGCTCAAAATTGTTCAGAGTACAAAACTAAAACATTACTGTACTTGTAGAAAATATTTATATTAACAGTGCTAATGGGGCATGCTTGCAAAGAGCCTTCTATTCAGCAGAGATTACTGCATTAAATACTGACGAAGCACCAACAACATTCCTGGTGTTCTTGGCCCGCTGCATTTTCCTTCCTTCTCTGGATTTACTTGTAGAGAAACAGCATTTTCCAGTTTATCCTTGTTCTACTACACTCACTGTTGAGAGCTCTCACACATTAAGACAAACTGTGTAATATGGTTCCTAGCTAGATTAAAATAAAAAGGCAGAGCTCAACATTGAGTTCAAACATCAGTTTGAAGAACTGAATTCTGACCAATCGAGTCAATGGCTAGTCTGAGTCGGGCCAAGACCAAAGTCAACTGATGCGGTCTTTAAATTCTAGTCTCAAAAATTTTGCAAATTCCATTTGACAAACGTTTACATCACTGTTCATTGTTGAATTATGGGATTATTCTGAAAAGAAAATAATGATATTCTTGTCTAAAGTGTAACGAAGTTAACGATTTACACAACAACATTTTAGTTTAGGATCAGAGTGGATTTAAGGTGGCATTAGCCTGCATTGGTCTTGTCCCACTCATTGGGTCTGGCAACATTAACTGTTCCACAGAACCCCACTTCAGAAAATTTGAAGTATTACTTTGGTTCTAGCACATAAAGAATACTTTCATAGCTGTTTAGAGAAATATGAGCTAGGGTTGATAGTGAGAGTTGTTTTCCTCCTTACAGAGGAAAGCTGTTCCCACAGCACAGTGAGAAAGAGCAATGCTTGTTGTTGAAAGAACTTTCAACCTTTCCTGCTTCTGGTCGGCAGTAACAGATAGCCTCAAGCTGACCAGAAACTTCACATTTGGAGAAGAATTTATGATGAGGTGATGTAAAGTTTGTGTCCAAGTCTTGGAAGCACCACACAAGTGCCACTAATAGAGGAGATATTTATTTATTATTACCTCAGCAGGTGTGTGGCTCATTATATGAATGCACAACTGATGGCAGGAAATACACAACATGAACATGTCGAAGGATCCAGAGAGCCAAGTGACACAAACTCTCAGACTGCTTGAGTTAGGGTTGTCTATAATTCCCCCAGACAGCTGAATTCAATTACTCCCACAAGAGAGAGCTTTACAAGGGATGAGTTTAAGGTAGGTTCTTCTAACTTCTACTTCCCAAAATCTTGTTTGCGGCAACTCCCAAAACATCTCCAAAAAGGGCCATGGTGGCCCAAAACCTCAAAAATGGAGATAATGCTGACCTTGAAAAGATAACAAGTAATAACAGGTATATTCAGAAAGTAAATGCTATTTTGCTTGACATTCTATCTGTTCATCAAAAAATCTAATTATGTCAGACCTAAACTCATTGTGTTACATGATTTTGATTGAAAACAACCCCAGGCATGAAGGATATTAAAGGATATTAAAGAAGCATATCATGCATTATACTTAAAATGGATGAATACATTGATCAACAAGTCGTTGAGGCAAATGCCTTCCTTTTTTTGGCAGCCAAATCTAAAACCTGTCAACAGTCAGATCAGCTGCTGCTGCACCTCATACTGCTTGTCAAGCAGTAAAGCACAAGTTGACATAATATAGGCCAATTTAGCGTTTTTTTAAAGAGGTGTCAGGATGCATTTAAAAATACTTCACATAGTTGAATAAAAAGTAGACTTACCAGTCCAGCAATAGGTGTTGGGAGTCTGTTAACCCTTATTATGGTACCAGGTTTGATCTTGTTGATCAGTCTGTAAACAAGAAAAGACAGAATATCAGAGTCAAATGAGAGGGCAAGTGAAAGCTCCCCGTCTGGCTCGGCTGGTCTACCCACGACGGAATGAACAAGTCTGGTTGGAGTTGTGTTTATGGCTGGGTTTAATGGTGACCACCTGGCTTCAGTTTAGTAAATCACCAGTACTGCAACACCGTGTAAACAAAGTGGGCTCCCTGCATCTAAAACATACCCCTTGACTACTGAAACTAACCTGAATGACCACATTTAAACTGAGAAAACTACAACAGTTTGAGGTAAAAGATGAGTTCTGGTGTTATTCAGAAAACTTTAAGAGGGAAATGATCAGATGCATAGAGAGAAAATAAAGAAACCCTGCAGAATTAATAAAAATTACACAATTCAAAGAACAATGTACTTTTAAAATTGTATTTAGGGTTTATCAACGTTAAAATTTGTTTTTTTAACTTGTTACGTTTTGGTTTCAATTAAATGTTAATACATAATTGCTTGTATCAATACACATTAAACTTTCTACTACCTGTAATTTTTTTTAACTACAGTGTGTATGTAGTATGTAT
>JAVKLF010000132.1:13497197-13507606 GCA_034783495.1 Millerichthys robustus
TCTATATCATACTGGTTTTGTTAAAATATTAATGACAAAATAAGTGTCACTCATCCTTCAGCGGCGTTATCCCCACTGCGTTCTTTGTGTTTTATGGCCAGGTTATGGACATGGACATCTCCAAGCAGCTGCATGCATATGAAGTAGAGTACAACGTCCTGCAGGATGAGATGCTGGAGACTGCCGGACCGCTGCTCGAGGACTCGGACCGACTCGACAAATTAGAAAAGACAAACGTGCAGCTTAAGAAGCAGAACATGGAGCTGCTGGAGAAACTGCAAGTGAGGAAGAGATGGAGAAGTCACCTCTTCATCCTTTTTATTTAATTTACCAGTTACTTTTCGATCACAACTATTTACGTTTTTAAAGATATCTATTGGTCGAACGATATCAGTGTGTGAAATTCAGTAGAAACTTTCATTTTTAGGTATTACTGAGTCTTTAGCTCCTGTCTCGGACTGCCCATAGATGGCACTAAAACATAAGCCGAAAACATAATGAAAACGTTCTGACAGCAGACTGAGAGCTGGATGTTCTCATGTCGCTTCATCCTTTTTAGTAAAGTGTGAATCCGTGAACAAGGACCTGAGGAGCCTCAGATTAACAGAAATGTTCAACTGATCAAGCTGCTCTTTCATCTGATTTAACATAAAAAGAAGCTGAATCTTAAAAAGCTGGAACACGTCTGCTCCAAAATTTAACAAGTGATTTATTTAAAAAAAAGAAATACGTCTTGATGACAAGGTTGGCATTTCTTGAAGAAATATACTCTCCACATTTTAAGCAGGTGACTTAGATTAAGATCATCTTATGCTGCCAAGTAAGAGAGATTTATAGGCATTTTGGATTATGCATGATTTGGCGATTCTTGTGTTTGCTAATATTTATTAGCTGAGGTGGCTATCTTGAATTAGGTTTAATGCTTACTCTAAGTGTGTCATTAAAGTCCACCCAGTGGTTCCTCAGATAATCTGCTACTAGACAGACATAGTTGACTGCAATATTCTCCAAAATACTGTAATATTTAATGTGTAATGTTTGGAGTATGTGTGGGCGATGCTGCTCAGCCAGTAACACAAGCTCAAAATCTAGATTTATTTGAGTTAAAACCATTTTTGATGTTAATTCATTAATTATTTTCCCAGAGTCTCAGTAAAACCTAATCTAGTTTCACAAACAGACATGGGCAAAAAGCTTTCAGCGGTGAATATTTAACATAACTGGCTATACTTTTAGTGTAAAATCAGTTTTTGCTCCTTTCTGCCGTGTCCTAGCACCAGTGTCTGCTTTGCATCTGTGTTGACTGAAGTCTTCATTACTACGTCCTCCAGGCCGCGCGGCAGAAAATCCAGTCGCTGGAGACGAGCGTCGACAACTTCCTCTCCCGGGAGAGCAAAATGAAGCACATGATTCGCTCCCTGGAGCAAGAGAGGGTATCTTACCAGAAGACCATAGAACGCATGCGTTTGTGCCTTCCCCCCGACGCCCTGACAGATGTGGAGATGACCCAGATCAAAACAGGACCCAACGGGAAAGCCAAAACCGCAGCCAAGAAGCCCTGATGGTAACCGGGGGTGGGGAGGAAGGGAGGGTGGGGGGGGGGCTTCGGGAGAGGCAGATACACAGGCGGGACGCTGAGTCTGACAGACGAAGTCTGCCGAACGGAAGGCTGCCGAGCTCCGCCGTACTTTTTCCTTCCGTGCTGAAAAGTGCTAGCGCATTGGTAAAAGTGTGATGTCCTGAGACAGAGTGGATGGAGTGTGTGTGTGGTTGGGATGGGATTATGTAATGTTTGTGGGTGGGAGGATGCTTTCTTGTTCTGGTTCCCAAAGTTTTTGAGAGAAGCTGCTGTTTGTCTCAACTGTTTCACTGCCAGTTTCGAGGTACGTAGAAATCAGTGTCTGCACCATCCGTCCAGATTAGACTAATGAAAAGGGAAGCTGTCTCTGCCTCTGATGGTTTCTAGCACTGCCTTGATGTTTTTACTACCTGACTCACACCAAAAACATGCAGTAAACAAAAGGTGCCTGCTGGGAAAAAAACCATTTTTTGAACTTTGGGTCATATTACAGCCATCAGCAGTGATCCTAAAGTGGATGAGTTTTGCTGTTTTTATTTTTACCAATAATGGAAACACAGCCTCTGGCGAGTTACGTTGCTTTCTTAAATCTCCTTCACTTGAAATCTTATGAATGTAATTCTAGCCCTTTAAAAAAATTGTGACAATGATCATTTTTTTTCATCACTGGGCACATGTTTGATATTCATTTTTTTCTGATATGATGTGTATGTTTTCTTCTTCCCACCATCTTCATGTATGAAATCTTTGGTTTTGCTGTATTTTTTGATGGATGAATGATTTTTTCCCCCCCAAAACTCAGGCAGGCTGTGAGGTTGTGTGCCTCTTCGGTTTCCAGTCGCATCTCTTTTATTTGAAATCTTTTAGACCTTACTTTCAGACACCAACTCAGAGCTTGCACTCCCCAGGAGTCGTGGAATAAAACAGTTTAGGGTTTATCTGAAGGTGCGCACTTCAGGCTTTTTTTTTTGTTTTGTTTTTTAGCAGTTTTAAAAAAGGCAACATCTGATACTTTGGTCTCCAAACAGAAGGAAGTCGAGTTGTCTTGCTCGACGTTGCGCGACAATGCTGCTTTTCACATCTTCAGCTTTGCAGGAAAACTCAAGTGCTGATGTGAGCAAAGAGAGAGAAAAGGTAGAAAAACAAGAACTTGAGAACACTTGAGCCTCCTCATCACTAAGTATTATATAAAATTTATGCATGCGCACACACAAACACAGACATACAGTAAAGTGGCTGTAGACAGACATTTTTATATGTTTTTTAAATAACATCCTTGGCTCCCTCCTCAGTTTTGTTTTATTCCACCTCCATGTCTGACTCTCCATTATCAGCTTTTATTGAAGGAGATCCAGTCTGAGTCATCTTTAAAATTAAATCAGGATAAATGTTTATCCGTCTTGCTGCCCTTGGGGACAAGTTGCAGTGACCCATTACTTCCATTTTCATTGGAAAGTTTTTACTCTAAAACTTTGTTCCAAGAGGATGTTATCATTTGGCAGCCAGTCGCAGCACACACACCCACTGAACTTCGTGCACTTTTGTTAAATCGCAGCAGCGAAACTCGCACAAGATCCTGTGGGCAAAGTGAATACCTGATTTTTGTTGATCTGGGTGTCATTGGTAAGAAATGGATTGAAACATATCAAACAGTTGTTTTTTAAAAAAAAAATCATCTTTGTGCATCTTTGTCTCTAAACCAAAGATGTGCTCCCCCCCAACAGTATGAAAGACTTTATCGATTCATTTAAAATGAAGCCTTATTGGAAATGTTTTAACAGTTTTCCACTACGTGCTGGTGGGGGGGTTTCTGTAAAGACAAAAACTTGACAAGATTTTTCAGTAATCTTTTGTAGAAATTGGCTTATGTTTGGTGCCAAAAACGTAAAGGCCATTACTGTGATCAGGGAGGGGTTTTTACTTTTCATCAGGTGCTCTTGAGTCCTGGCTTTTAATAAGTACTTATGTCAAACCTGAGGGCTAATGAGAAAATAATCAAATCATGTTGCTTTAGCACTTTGTGTAGCCTTAAACGAAACTGTTCTGTATGTGTGAGGTTGTGTAAAAGGCCAAGGTAAACTGGACAGTTTTAGAGAGTCTGAAAGTTTTTCAGTTTGTTTTTTATGCTTTGGGCAAAGAGAACTACACTTAAAATCCTTGGTCATGCTGTCTTTAAAATAATCTTTCAGCTTTGTAAAAAATTCTGAATTTGCCATAATATTGTAAAATAAATAAGGTTTAATTGAACGACTTCACTTTTGGGTCCTACTCATGGTTTGCCTTGTTGCTGTGCATTTGTAAGCTAAACTAATGAACAGGGTAAGAAAATGAAACAACTTTTATTAAGAAATACAAACAGTTGTAAGAAAATATATATAATTGTTAAGGACATGAAAGATTAGTTGGAAACTAAAAAAATGAATCGTGAAGCTGGATTTTACTAAAACCCTCAGAAAAGAGTCACTGAATGCACTTCAAAACGTCACAATTTCAATCTCTTAACTCAGAGTCCTGCATCTCTTTACAGAATGGTAGGCCTTTCATTTTCACATGTGAAAACATGATTTTAACTTGTTTTTTTTCTGTATCTTGCCTCTGACCTTTCATTTTGCATCGTCAGGTCTAGTTTCAGTGAAAAGGGGGACACTTACCAATCCATTGTCCAAAGATGGAAAGTAGACAGAAAAAAACTATAAAATTGAACTAAAATATATGGCATATAGACTGAAGGCAGCCATACCACAGACTGACTTTCACACTCAGGAAATTAATTATAATCCATTATTTGATGCTAACTTCCATATAAAATAGGAGGTAAATATCAATTTAAAACTTTGAATCTGAACATGGTGGGTGGAGTTCTTCTGGCAAGGCTTCCAGTAAAAAAAAAAAAAAAGCTGCCAACCACTGATTCCATTTCAGCCTTTTAGTTTAATGTGTAGTTTAGAAATAAAAACCAGAGAGAAGGAGCCAAGCAAGTGTTTTACTGGCCAAAGAAGGGGGTGGGGGTGGGGGCTTTGAGAGACAGCAGCTATGAGCTCAGTCATTGTTTTTCCTCCGAGGGTCTTACCCTGAATGGACTGAGTGTAGCTCTGATCGACTTGTGCCAGGCCTGGAGCTTGTCACACATAAGACACACCACTGACCGCCAACCAGGAGCCTATCACACACTAAACAAAGGGGCCACATTCCTTGTGTATTCCCAGACGAGGACACATCCTGCAGCAGAGGAACAGTGGGATACAGGGTCTCCACAGGGAATTGGCCCAGAACAACACTTCCTCTGCTGAAGACTTATCAGCTCTGTTTGTGTTTTTATTAAAACTCCATCTCCCACTATCTTCATTCTTCAACCCATCTGCGCCTCCCCCTTTTCTCTTTCCCACTCTCCCCATCACTTCCACTGGATTTGTTAGGCTTGCGTTGGTACTGATTCTGGGCAAATACCTCAAAACAATGTTGTGACTCTGATTCCAAGACTGGTTTTTCACCTTATGGCAAACATAGACATCACAAGTGCACATCTAGTTCTTTCTCTTTCCTATAGTTGCAAGATTTGATGATCCCTAAGGTGATCCAGTACTGAAACTCAGGCTTCTTTCATGGATGGCTTCTTGTTGGTTCTCAGGTGCTCCTGGATGGTTTCATTTCAGCCGATGATATCGCTTTCTGTCTTCGGCCGATGTTACTACAACTCAGTAGTTCACACTTAATGTATAAAGCACCTTTTTAACCTCATCTGTAAGGTTAAAAATTGGCTTTGATTAAAAAATAATAATTTGACTGTTTTTGTTTGTTGAACCACTCAGACCTATAAATTGTTCAAACAAGGGGTACAAAATGCAATGAATAGGCCAAGGTTATTGGATATTTTTCCCCACAAAATTACAGCTTGTTTTCTTTTTTGTCTTTCACCTCTCAGTGGTGGGCACTGTTATAGGATGCTGGATTGTTTTCAAGGAGATGTATATGAGATGTGCATGCAATGGAGTTTCAGCCAAAACAGGAGAGTGAGCTGACAGGCTGAGCCAGTTGCAGTAGAGGAGTGAAGGGATAGAGGAGAGACAGTGGAGGAGGAAGGAGGTCAGAAAGGGTTCTCCTACCTTATATGGGAATTTATACTGCACAGACTAAAAGCTGAAGTCATTTCAGCTGAAAACACACGGCCACAGCAGTCAGTGCAAAGTGTTACAGGTCAAAGAGTGTCTCTGCAGCAGCTCAACTTTACTTTCCAACATGTGTATCCATAATTCAAATCAATAATGGTGCTGTCAAGCAGAAGAACAAACATCAACCTGCAGGAAAAATATATGTGTCAGTGGGCTTGTAGCTCCCAGAGATCAGGAGTTAGTGACTCTAAAGGATGGAGATAGCTGAAGATTTGGAGGTAGTTAGTGAGGGAAACATCTGGAGGGGGTGGTGGGGAGGCAAGAGAGACTCAGGTGGGCTCAGTCTAGTCCAGAGAGAGAAGTTCCAGGCTTCCCCTGAGGATGGGAACATATACTCACACACTCCCAGACGTGCAAACAGTGTCAGCTCAGCCGTGCCTTGATTTCTCTCTCCATCTTTTCTTCTCCACTGTCGCCGTGTAGAAACGCCTGCCGCTTGGTCTCTTTCAGAGCTCCCTCATTGTTTCCTCCTCCTCTGAAGCTCTGAAATAAACACTTCACCGTTAACAGACTGAATTCCAATCAGCTATCCACACAGAGCAGGCATGGCTGCTCTTCCACACTGACATGTTTTAGTTAGCACAGTGACAGATTTGCTTCCTACAGAATTTTTTTTTTTCTTACCATGTCTGTACCTGTCATGGATGTAGCTGCCAGAGGGGCTGATGGTACACGACCACAGCCAGGAATGACAGAGGAAATTGGGCAATAATGAAGAAACACAGCACCAAACCAACACACACTCTTCCTTTTTTTAAGGACAGTCCAGTCCTTTGGTTCTTGCTGCCGAGAGCAGGTAGGTCCACAAATACTGCCTGGAGAGTTATGTGATTAATGAAATGCCTGTCATGTCTCCTCCATCTCTCTCTTTTTTTTTCCAAGAGCCACTCTTCCTCTCTTCACTCACACATGCTCAAAAATACTCCCCAGGGTCAGCTGCAGCGCATGCAGGGGAATAACGCCTGGCTTACCTAATGAAATGCTTTGTACATCTGTGGAGCGTCTGGAGGCCAGAGCACACTTAGTATCTTTTTGACACTAGAGATTTGCATATTTACATGTTTGTACAGTCCATGCACTTTAGGTTGTGATACACAGTATCCCTTCTCAACCCCCACATTCTGGTTTGCACTCAGACATTTTAGGCTAAGCTGGTCATTCTGACACATTTAAAAACAAATGGAAAGGAGGTGAAGCTCACAAACCATTAATAACATGTCTGAAGATTTCATTGAGGCTTTCCCTTAACAAATGCGCCCCCCGAGTCCCAGGTGACTGAAATCAGAGCAACGGTGTTGCGCCTCAGCCTCCCTCCCTCCCTCCCTTCCTCCCGCCCCCTCATTACATTATCCAAGTTGGTGATATGCTTGAGCTGCATCACCTTAGCACAGCCACAGAAAAACACAGGCAAGAAAAGAAAAGGAGAAAGACACAAGTTAAAGTGCTGGCTGGGCCAGAGGGAGGGGGTGGTCAGACAGACACGGAATGAGTCAGACAAGTTGATATTCTCCCACATGTGGGCCCATCAAATAAAAATGCAGATTCCGTGTAAAGATCAAGTACAGAGAGTCTTTGGGCTGACTTTGGTTGAGTGTCCACAGTCAGAGACTTCTCAGATCTGGGTGTTATTAGGGTCTAAAGATAAGGCACTGGGTGTGACGCGTCTGACATCATGTTGTTTGAGTGTTACCTCTTCACAAGGCCACAAAGCACATCAGTACAAAGAGGAGGTGGTGGGCAGAACTCGAAAAATGTGTGACTCAGTGCACTCTGGACACTCTGTGACGTCAACCTTTGGGAAGTCCATGAAAGCAAAGCGATTTGCAGAGGCTGCCAGGAGGTAAAGTTGGTTAGGTTCTTTTGAAGTTCTGTGAAAAAGTTATAGCCAATTACCTTTGTAGATAAATATTTGAACAACTAATTAGGGCACAAAAAGAGTTTAATTTTAAGTTTCAAGCTAATGTGAGGCAAACGCTTAAATGAAATTGTTTTAAGATGACAGCAATCCACTTAGGTCTTGTAATCTTCAAATAAGCTGTTAACTCATTATTAATTCCGAACATTCCACAAACTTTACCAGAAACGTGAAAGAAAATGTAAATGGCCTGAACTTGTATAGCTCTTTATTAAGTTCATGGACTCCAAATTGCATCACACTACAGTCATTCACCCATTCATACACACGTTCACACATCAATGGTGGTAAGCTACATTGTAGCCACAGCTGACCAGTGGCAGACTGACAGAAGCCAGGCTGCCATACACCGTCACCACCACTCTGGTAAAGTGTCTTGCCCAAGGACATAATGACTGAGATGGATGGAGTTGGGGGTTCAAACTGGCAACCCGCTGGTTACAGAATGAACTTCGACTTCTTTTCACCTTGAGTGTAGCCAGTCCCATTACAAATGAGCGTTTAAATCAGGATCTGTAAGGATAGCGTCTTATTCTGCTACCAGTTCAGCAAGTAATGTAAACTACCAACAGCCAGGGTTCATGCCTCTTGAAACAGAGGTTTATAAAAGGGTTATAACCCATTATTATCATAATTTTTAAAGAATCTCAGTTTGAAGAAAATTCTTTTAATTATGACTAAATTGAAGAACAGCTAGACTGATCAAGGCCCAGACCAAAAACTGACTGCTGCATTCCTAAAAACAACCCTAATACACTCTATTTTCAAAACTCAGCAGTTTGTGCAAACACTGAATTATACACTTTGACAATACCATCAGTGTTGCAATATTTGATTATTTACATAGAACACTATAGTTATTTGCAAGTGCAAATAGTGGAAGTAGCAATTACCTTTAGCACTTCTAGTGCAGTCTGGGTTACTTCCAGTAGGATTATCATAATAAATTTACCAGACTAATTGTGTTGCTACATTAATGGTGGTTTAAAGGGGGGAAAAAAATTACAAACATTTATGATGTTTCTGAAATTTAAGTTGTTTTGAAAGGATGCCAAACCTTTTTGGTCTTGGCCCTACTTAGACTAGCTGTTAACATGTCAGTTTAGACAAAATTAAATTTTATTTATGCAAACTGAGGCTATTTAAAGCGGTATGTACAACAGGTAAGATATTTATTGTTTGTGTTTTTACTGAACCCTAATTTAAGTAATTTGAACTATATCAAACTTTTTTGAAAGTCTTCCTGGGAATTTTATGATGTTTTGAAGAAAATAAATCAGTTAAATAAATGTTGAAATGTCTTGTTTTAGAGAATTCTTTTCTCTCTTGTTTTTGTGCCCCCCCCCCCCCCACACCATCCAAACCACCCAGCTGTTTATGTGTTTTATTATACCAATCTGACATTGCTGAAGTTGGGAGGGGAGACAGCTGTACTTGTGTGGCCCCGGGCGCACCCATCATTAATGCCAGCCTCGCTCTTCTCTTCCTCCATCCACCCCTTGTTCCAGATCTCTCTGCATCATTCCCTCCCACCTACATTGTTTCTCAAAACAGCACCACTCCCTTTTTATATTATTTTTTCTGACCTCATTTTCCCTGCCAGTCCTCCCACCTGTCCATCCATCTTAACTAGACAACTGCACTCTCTCTCTCACTCTTTTTTTCGCTCTGCACATCCTCACCTCCCCACTTCTTCCTGCCACTACCACAGAACAACCTGCATTGCGTTGGTGAAAAGCAGAGTGCCAGCTAAAATGCCAATCAAGATTTTCTTGAATAGATAATTTCCAACTCCATTCACATCTAATGGTCTGTGTGGGCTTTAATGTGAACCAGAAGACAATCAGCACCCTGTGTTTCAGAGCTGTTTGTCCGTCATCTATGTTCTTTTTAAATTACTGCCTTACTTTATCTGAAGGATTTTCCCATTTCTTAAAGCTTATTTCCACCTGTTCCCCTCCATACTGTGATTCTATACCTGTGACACTTGAAGGTTGATTTCCCACTGTGCGTCATTAACCTTTTCTCCCTTCTCTTGGTTAAACCCACTGAGTACATTCTGCTGTTAGTCTTGGAGAGTATGCTGCGCCCGCTCAAGTATGATGGAGGTTTCACCAGCAATCATAACGACACCCTTATTAGTTTCTAAATTGATACAATTCATCGCTGCCATCACAAAATGAGATTCCTAGGTAGGAATGGTGAATACTTTCTGAAGTGTCAGTGAAATTTCTATATGTGACAACATCATCATCTCATATCTGCCATGTGACATGAGTGGTAGACATATAAGGGGTGCAGTCCAATGACACAAATGGACACTGGTAAGATGCCTCCTGCCTCCAGGGTGGAGAAAGATCATCCTTGTGCGCACAATAAAGTCTGTCATCTTTTTTATTGGTATTATTTTTTTCCTCAAAGTGCATCTAATCACAATGAACGAGTTGTAATTAATGTTTCACTGTTGTATGTGCAGTCGAGGGCCGTGGGTGAGAGGATGTAGTGAGTGTGCGGTCTCTCTAACAAGCTCCCACTCACCCCAGCGGAGGCAGGCAGGGAAGGCTGGAGTGACTGCGAGGCTGTTAGAGCAAGTGGGTTGCGTTGGACGTGTCTATGTCTGTGTGTGTGTGTGTGTGTGAGGGAGAGAGAGAGAGAGAGAGAGAGAAAGAGTGTGCCTGTCAGAGAGTGTGTGTGTTGACTATGTGAAAAGGAGTGCATGTGTGTCCCTTTGTGTGTGCTGTACTGG
>JAVKLF010000132.1:13575770-13599718 GCA_034783495.1 Millerichthys robustus
ACACACACACACACACACACACACACACACACACACACACACACACACACACACACACACACACACACACTTACACGCTCCTTTTCCTGCTTTCACCACAATTCTACGGGGCTGTTTGAGATTCTGGGACCCTGCCACTGCTGAGAAATTCGAACCATAGGACAGGTGACACGCTCACTCTCAACTTGCAGTCTTTTAAAAATGCGCAGAGATGTGAAGAGACAAAATAGGGAAGCACAGAACCTAAAAAAGAGAAACATAAAAAAGAGCTCTGTTTAAAATCGTTTTCAGCAGCACTTCCTTTTTCTCTGTACCACTTTAAGCGTTACAAAAAGACGCATTCATGCCACCATAATGCTGCACTGACACAGGGTTCGACGTGCAAGAGGCTGTCTCTGGGTTTTTATCGGGACAAAAAAACAGAGTTTATTCTCACAGAAGGACATTTATATACATATTGATAAATTTATCACTCAACCCTTTATTATGTGTTTCATTTTGTTTCAGTAAACATGATTAAATATCCATCAAATGTAGCCATGTCTTTTAGTTCTAAAAGAACATAGATTAAGCTATGGAAAATGATTTAGCAGAAGAATAAAATGAATTTCATTAGACTGAAAACAGAACAAAAATGTTAATATTACATAATCATTGACTGGGTTTGGAACTGTGGGCTGATATTGAGCAGGAAAAGCATACATTTCACACAGCTTTTTATTTTTTTGTCTTTTACACACATTTCTACTTATTCTCTAAATTTGTACTTTTAATATTTCAGGCACTGCAGTTAACAGTCAATAAATGACATATTTTTTAGCAATTGGATTTGTTTGTATAGTTATTGAATTTTTATTTTTTATAATCCTGTGTGATGTCTTCAGTTGAGATGCAGGCATCGTCACTCTAACAACCCCAAACCTAAAACAATGACATAAAGTTTTTGTTAATGTTAATCACAAGTTGAGTCATCAGCTATATTTGGTGGTCTTTTAAACATTTAAACTTACACAACCTTAAAGTTAAAACATAAAACAACTAAATTATTTCTCTTCATGATTTTGTTCTACTTTTTTCTTTGATTTGACTAATTCTTAGTTTATTCATTTCATTTTGTTTTTTTCAGACCTAAATTCCCAATAGAGAAAATGTCATCTTAGTGAGTTCAGCTGTTTGTCAGTGTCTCTGATAGGATCGAACCATTTTACACATTTTTCAAAGTCTTCTGATTTCCCTAAAACAAAGTTTGCTAAAACAAAAACAAAGTGGAAACTCATCAAACCAGAACCAGAAGGTCTTGAGATGGTCCAATAGCAGGGGGCAGAGTTCTGCAGTTCTGTTTTGTTACAGAATTCATTTATAAATATGCTCTTCCTTTGTTTTAAAATCTGTTAGATTCCACTTTCCTAATTTATATCCTAATCATGAAGTCCCTTCATGAATGAAGGTGAAATGTAAACATCCTCCTTGTCTGTTCAACGTCTGCTCGGTGTTTCCAGTTCTGCTTCACACGCAGACAGATCTGCGATGTCTTGATGCTCGTCTACATGTACATTAAAAGATGGCTCTTGACCACTTCAAGTTTAGACATCACATCGTCATGTGAGCTTAGAAGCAGCAACAGTTTAAGAAAAGACAGGGAAATGAAATGTCACGACATACCTGACCCTTTAGCTCATTTCCTGTGCAGTTTTCAGGTTGCGAGTAAGCCAATAGTAGCAGGTGATTTGTAATCCTGTGTGTGCTTGTGTGTGTGTGTTTCTGTGCTTCCGTTTGTGTGTGTGACATTGCGCGTTTCTTTGATTGTGTGCTGTGCTGGAGTCTGCGTTTGACAGCTAATGCCGTGGTGAAAGACAGAGAGACAGGAAGTGGGCTGTGTGTGTGGCTGAGACAGTTCACAGGAGGGCCCCGTCTGGCAGCCTTGTGCTCGTCTTTCAAATCCCTTTAACATGATCAGAGCTGTGCTTTTCTTCCACTCCCCCCACCTTCACACACACACACACGACCCCACCCTCCTCGCCTTTTTTTACCTGCTTCTCAAAAACTGCTGCACAAACCCCAGCGCCGCTCAGGGAAGCCTGCCAAACACATCCCACAGATATTACTCCTCCCCTTAAGTAAACAGAGGTCTTCTTGTTTTCCTCCTCTCTGCCGTATCTTCCCTCCTCATGCCAGTTTGTGCAGGGTGTGTGCTGCAGTCATGTGTTTGTCGTTTGTGAAAACCTAATGTCTGTCATGACTCCTCGTCTAGATTTACTGGTTGTTTGATGCATCCGTGGAGTTGTAAGATGTATTCAATCGTATGTGCACATTTACATCAATTTAAGCTTTAGAATTGTCACTACTCCTCTTTAGTGTGAAATCCTTATCAGTATTGATATTGACTACAACATTAAAGACAACATTGTGTCCATATTTATGGGGGACAGATGTTAACAGGAATTTAACTCTAAGAATCAAAACACAACCCTTCCAGTTAAAATTAACAAAAGTTTTGAACCAAATGGTTTCTCAACTCAGCTGCGTCCACAGAGGCACTGTACTTTAGGATTATACTGCCACCTGCTGGTCAGATACCGTTCGTCTCACCTGTTTTCTGTCATTTGCTGTGCTAAGCTTAAAGCTCTGCTATATTTGCTTGAAGTATCATTGTTTACAGTCAAAAAATTCACAGACCTAACATTTCTAACAAATAAATACATATTATGTTTAATAGAGGTTTAGTATTTAGTGTGTTTCTTTAGTAATATCTATTAGGTTTAGTATTATTTTTCTTTTGGACATCTAGTTCATCACACATTGTTTCAATTCAATTAGCATTATTACAACTAAAATGGAATGACGTAGTAATTGGTTGGTGTAGACCCAAAGGTGCAGACAGGCAGCTTGAAATTCCATTAAGGTGTTTAAAACACACAGAATGATTGCTGACAGAGAGCAGGTGTACTGATTACAGTGAGTAACCAAAAGCGCTGATGGGAAAAAAACAAACAAATGAAAAAAAAAAAAATGGGAGCAATAAATTATGACAAAACTACTGTGCTGTGGTCGCATAACTCAGAAGCTGCAGGTTTGAGCCTAGGTTGTGTCAGGAAGTAAAACAATTGCCTAATCTGTCATGGGAGTTCGCTCGCTGCGGCGCCCCCTGCTGAACAGAGCAGCCTAAAGAACAGCTACAACAAACATGACTACTAAGATGGTCTTAAACCTCTCCAAGCTGGTGTCATCATTTCAAATGTATATCTTATAAAAATGAACAGCATCAGTTTACAAAACAAAAGCCTGAATAATTTTTAAGTAAGTATTACATTTTGACTATAAACTAAATATAACTCCTCACCACGTGAAAACAAGCAGAGGGAGGAAAAAAGTTCAAGTTTAATGCAGACTGTTAACGTTGTTCTTTAAGTGGCTGAACATAAAACAAATATAAAGGACAGATATTGCCACCATGAGGAATTTTGTTTCCTTTATTGTATTTTATTTTATTTTATTTTTATTTATTTTTGTTTGCATTTGACAAAAAAGAGTGACAGTATTATCTGTCTGATTAGGACCTCATTTAAAAATGACGCTCACCACCGTGACTGGAAAGAGTAAATCAAATTGCTGGATTTTTAGATGAGATGGTTTAAATTAAATTTGTTTTTCTGCAGCTTGTGAGATTCAAAGATTTTTATTCCTGTCTGATATCAGTTTGTTTTTTGTCTAAATTTTCATTTATTATTATTATTTTTTACCAGAAAACATAAGTGAGATGGTCAAGGTGAAACTTAAGAGACTCACTTTGGCTTCAGGTTTTAAAGTAAAACGACTCATTTTGCAGTTGGAAGGTTGTTAGATCAATTTTCCCCTTCTTAAGTTAACCTGTAGACGCCTGGAAAAATGTCCTTATTCCCACAGCAACATAGGATGCATTATTATTATCATCACAGCATAACTTTAATAGTGTATTTTTGTGTCCTTCTTCTTGTAGCTCCCTGTCCCCGTTCAGTATTGACAGCATACGACGCCCCCGGAGGTCAGAGTCACCTGATTCGAAGAAGAGGAGAATCCACAGATGTGACTTTGAGGGCTGCAATAAAGTGTACACCAAAAGCTCACACTTAAAAGCACACCGGAGGACGCACACAGGTCAGTGACACGGTGAATGTGTGTTTATGCTGCCATTTTACTGTAGGAAGTTTATTGAATTTTAAGACGAGTGACATTTTATGCTGTCAGAAAGTCGTAGTTTTGCCTGTGTGACCCGGCGCTCTGGGATTGCCAATATGTAGCTCAAATCTAAATGCACAGAGGCCAGACTAAAACAATTACAGAGTCAGGTTGAAGAACACTTTTAAAGGCTGGTAAACAATTTTCAGCTTTGGGAGACAGAGAGTAAAAGCCTACGAGTCCGTCACGCCACCAGCATCACGTTAGTGGGATGGGATCTGTAAGCACGTAGCTGCATCTTTACAAAGTTCAAGGATTATGTAAGGGCTGGGTCCAAGCTGCATCGTTGTGAAAATGTGCTTCTGATGCACAGGGAGGGTACAAGTGAGCATCTTGGGGGGGGGGCACTCAAAGACTTGGAAACACCTTTATTACGAGTACTAAGAGCACAGCAGTGTCATGATTACTTTCACCCTGAAGGAGGTTTTCCAAATTTGCTGCAATCCAGGCGCATTTAGCTGTTTTGTGGCGAGTGGAGTGAGTTGTCATCATGTGTTAGGGGAGCTCTAAAACACACATTTTACCACAAAAATACTGTCCAATGACAGACTTTTCTCAGAAAATCTTTTTTTCTTAATTACGGACAAGATACATCTTAGTTAAGATATTCATTTCATGGCATTAAACCTAAGAGCAACTGCTGTAAACATGCATAATATAATAACATTCCACAAGTAACCAAAATAGGTAATCGTTCCACCCATTAGTTTACAGCTTGTTGGCTTTTGCCCTGCATTAAAAAATACAACGGACTCCAACAACCCTGACATCTTGCATGCTAAAGTGGCACCGAAAAGTCTGATGCAATCTGTTTGTGCTCAGGGTACGCTTTGGGAAAGACTCTCAGCTACTGCCATACAAACTTTTAGCACATAGTTTGTCAAAATGACTGAGTTCTAGCCATTTTGGGGTTTGCTCAGGTGAGTTAGTACTTCAATCTGTTACATTTTGAGAGTTTTATTAAAAACTCCTGTGGTTCATGAGCTATTTTAGCTTTGAGAGTCAAATTAATATTTCTGCGTATGCACACACACATACAAAGACAATGACATGATTATCCATCTTTTTTTATGTGCAGCAAGCAAGAATGAGTGTAGTAGGAGTAAGCGCAAGAAAGGAATAAAGCAAGAATTATAGTTGTGTCTCGTTTCGCTCCTTTCCAGGGGAAAAGCCATACAAATGCACCTGGGACGGTTGCACCTGGAAGTTCGCCCGCTCCGACGAGCTGACGAGGCATTACAGGAAACACACGGGGGTAAAGCCCTTCAAATGTGCAGACTGTGATCGCAGCTTCTCCAGATCCGACCACTTGGCCCTGCACCGACGGCGACACATGCTGGTGTGAATCAGAACAAGAGCGGATAAGAGAGAGGTCTACGGAACAGACACACACACTCACACACTCACACACAGGCAACCAAGGGAGCAGGATCTTCCTTTGAATGTTTTTCAGCCGGCCTGGATGCCCACACATGCACACTCACACACACTCTGATCTATATTCTTCATGAGGTGAGGAGACAGAGGTGGAAGGACAGATGGACGGAGGTGCACGGAGCTTGCGGAGCACAAAAACAGGGTCACTTCCGGATCCTCTTTGGATTGGAAGGAAGCGATGGCAGGGTCTTTAAATGCCATTGGATTATAATAAGAAACTGTGTTCAACAGCATCATTTGTTATCGTTTCACGTTGATTTTTAAGATGAAGTCGCACTCTTTATATGAACAATCTATACATACATATATATATATATATATGTTTGCAACTTTCTTTTCAATACTGTTCAGACAGTATTTTCAGACTGCTTTTCCAGCATTCATAATGTGAAAGACCCCACTGACAACAAGAGAAGAAAAAGTTACACCTGGATTTGACTACAGGAAAAGACTTGGCTGGAGTTGGAATTACAGACAGTATTGTTTTGCTTTGCCTCCCTGTGAATTTAAACTATGACCAGAAGAGGGCGCTGTTTAATTACAAATGTTTATTTTGAAGGTTTTTTTTTTTTGGGGGGGGTAGGGGGGGGTAATTTTGTTTTGTTTTTTATGTGGCATTCGCTACCAGAGCTGAGGCATCCTAAACTTTCCCATAGCCAGCAATGTGTAAACCTCATCAACTCAAGCAGCCACAACCTGAAAGGATCAACTTTATCCGCACATTTGATCTGTCAACAGCTTTTGTTTCAAGTAATGGAAACTGGACTCACACTTCATCACACCAGCAACAAAACAAAACTTTGCAACACACGGACACTGGACAACCCCATTCTTCATCAGTGCTATTCTTTATGTTGAGCCTCTTGAAATAATTTTTTTTGAAAAAAACAAACAAACATTTTTTTGTGGATTTTGAGCTGTGATTAGCAATCAGTAAAAGTGCAATCTTAAATGATATATAAATATATATACTTTCAGTATGAAAATGTTTTGTTTTCTTGAATCTTGCTTTTTTTCCCCCTTTTTTTTTAAATGCCTGCTTGTTACTCATGTTTGACTTTGAAAAATACAACCCCTCATGTACAGTGAACTTTGAAACAATCAGAGGAGATACGTGGTATGTGAAAAATAATGTTAATAATAATAATAATAATAAAAAAACAACAACAGAGGCACCTTAGAGACTTTCATTCTGTCCGTACCTACTATTCCACAACAGTCAACTCAGACTTTTCTGCCTTTGCAGCGTGTTTACGTTTTAAAGCACAACACCACATGACCATAAGCCAATGATGCTAGCTGAAACTGTTACAAAGATAATTTAGAGCACAGAAGAGCAATACATTCTGAACTAAGTGACGAGAAAGAACCTGCTTTTGGTTCTGTCTGTTGACGTCAGAGTGTCCGGGTCGGCCTCATCCTGTTTCCGTACTCCCTTTGTTCCCATCTGGTCTGTCACTCCAAATCACAAAATCTAATGTCTCAGCTGGTGCTTCACTCCATTCAGAAAAAATGTTCCAGTTTATTTGTCACCTACAAACTGTCACTTGGTATGTTCTCAGCTCAGTTCAGACAGATGTTAGTATTGTTCTTTGAGGTTTTGGTGACAGACAGCGCTGAAAAGCACACACATACACACTGAATACATCCATAATACAGCCATTAAAGGAATAGTTCAGATGTTTTGCAGCGGCATTGTGTGGTAAAGTGAGAAACAATTATTATCTTATCCGTTGTAGATCGCTCTTTAATGAAAAAAAGAACGTTTATTCATGACCACATTAGTAGTGGGGCAGAATCGAGACCAAAGTGGACGGCTAGCCTTTTAAAATCCTTAAATTACAAAATTATTCAGAGATTCGTGTGAACACTTTACCTTTTCACCAATGTCAATTTGCATAACACAATTATTTAATGTCAAAACAATTTTATATTCCTGCTGCCTTAAAACTATTTAAATCACACACAAAAGAAATCACAACAGTTCATGCAAATGCTATTTAATAAAACTCTATGATGGTTTACGTAGAATGGAATTCTTTACGATGGAAGACATAGACTTTCATATTGTCACTGCTCGGATTAGCCATTAGCTTGTCACTCTGATCAGAATTATACAGTTTTTTTAAACTGTGGCCATTGCAAGAGTTATCGACACCAGGTCAGATATTAACTGCTCCTACTTTTTCCACAGACACCCTCACTTCAACAGAACTATATTTTATGTCCATGTTAAAGCAGTCACTGGCAGAGAAATATCACTTCAACCTTAATCAGGGAATTCAACTAAAAGTGTTGTAGACTTAACAACAAACAGTTTTGCAAGTTTTTCCTGCTGCTTTTTCTGCTGTGTAAAAGCTCCCAGCGTAAAATCTAAGAATCAAGCCAACCAAGTTATTTGATAGCTCTGCCAAATGCAGTTGTTGGATGGAAGCCAGTGAAAAGAAACGGTAACCTTTTCGATTAAGGTACCTTGAAATCCATAAACTAATACCAACACACACCAGCCTGCACACTTCAACACTGACTTTCAGTTAAGAAGTTCAATTCAGGAAGCAGTTTTTCACATGTACACGGTGTGTGTTTGCACGTCTGCGTGACAGACATCCCCCCCCCCTGTTTTTATCGAATGGCTATTGGTCACATATGTTATGGTTATTCATGTGTATTGTTTCCGCACGTCAGTTAGCCCAGCTGTATTATCCTTTTGGCAAAAGCATATCAGCACCTTGTTGTTTATGAGTTTCAGATGATTTTATTTCAAAGATGTCAATTTATAAACAAATATTCATCCTATTTTATCATCTTGAAAAGTATTTGGACATTTTATGATGGGGGGGTGCAGGGCACTTTGTGATTACTTATAAGTCTTTTCTGTGAAAAAAAAACTAACAAAAAAAAAGAACACAAAACAAAACAAAGCATTTTTTTGAAATGTTGTAATATATGTGACGGTGAAGATAAAAAAAGCTATTTCAAAGGTTTACAGCCTGTACATATACATTGGAAAAATAGGGCTTTTGATCAGTAGATGCAGGAAATACATTTATACACTTAAAGTCGTTTCAGAGACTGTAATATATCTAATTTGATATGAAAAGGGGCTAAAAGCGTTCATCGTGTAAATGATTCTATGTGGTGTTATATATAAAAAGTTTGCTTTGACTTTTTTTCTTTTTTTGTTTGTGATTTATGATCAAATCATTTTATTATTTTATAAGGCTGAAACAGTATTTGCTTTAATCAACAAATGATTTGTACACTGACCATATTAAGGTACTCAACTCCCTGTGTTGCAATTTTGGTAAAATAATAAAATGATTACAGCAATCAAGCACATATCAACAGTTCATGTACTTAGTTTTCAGTACATGACATTGCATGCCTTAACACACCAGATTTTGAAAAACAACAACAACAACAACAAACTCAATTAGACTTGATGGTATGTCTCTACAGGACAGGGTGTATTGTATTTCCCACTGCATCTCTTTCCTCTTTTTGAAAGCATAATTTTGTTATGGTAACCAGGGTCAAAGTTATGCAATAATAATAATGAATAGTGCCTCATATCACAAACTTTTAATATCAACTGCTCTGTGCAGCGTTTCAACTTCAACAAGTGTTCCTCAAATGCTACATTTTAAATAAGGAAAACCATAAATTGTTTGGGAGAAAATAAAAAGCGCAGACAACAATATGCAAGTCGGACCTCTGGATGGGGTAGTCCAGACCTTTTGAAGTGAGCAATTGTGGAGAAGTTATGAATAAATAATATTGCTCCTGTTGTAGGTGGTTAAATTTGACCAGACTAGCCATCAGAATAAAAAAATAAAATGAAAACGTTAGTTGTAGCGGTAACTCTGCAGAACAGGAGCATTTCTAGCAGGAATGTCATGATATTTTTCTAGACAAATCACAGAATGTGAAACTTATGATGGCGTAAAGGCCTAAAAAAACCATTTTGCATCAAGCATTATTAAATCTTAGAGATTAGAGCTGTTTTAGGACAGCAACAATCCCCCATATTGAACACTAGTCATTGAAAAAAATAAATAAATTCTCCAAATGGAGATTGTTCAAAGAGCCATCCACAGCAGGTAAAACGTTAATTGTTCATAACCTTCCACCAGAACCTTACGTCAAAAGATCAGAACCCTCCGCTTTAACGTTTCTCTTCGCACTGAGCCTTAAATCATTGTGTGAAATGCAGCATCCGCCCATAACTAATTAACAGGTTTAAAGCTCACATCATTATGTTGCCTGCAATAAGTCACCTCCTCTGAGTGGAACAAAACAGAATTAGAAAAGCCTCTGGATGTTTCAGATTTAGCACAACATTTAAACACAGTGTTTTTATGTAAGATAATAAAGAATCTTACTCACGGGAGAAAAAAAAACAACTTCCTGTGGTTGGAATTCCAGCAGTTGATCAGCGCTTTTGTTAATGATTTCACACTTTCTATCAGTTAAATAAAGTATTTTACTTTCTGTGTAACATCTGATTTTGATTTTGCTGTTTTTTGACAACTTAAATAGTGAAGCCAATGCTTATGTTTGAAGTTTGCTAATATTATGTACGGTAATTGTTGTTCCTGTATTTATGTAAAGTGAGTGTTGTGTAAATATATTCGGATCTTTTCATTCTTACCGTTTAAAGAAAATGTGATATTGCTGAGTTTTGCTTAGAAAAGGGAGATTTTACTCATAGAACAAGTCTGTAAAACAATTTTTTAAACCCTGATATTTTTGAAAACATCAAAAACAGATGTCTTATTACATTTCTCCTTTTTTTTTCCCCCCCAAAGGTTGTTTCAGTAAAAAGTCAGTGTTTTGCCCTTTTTCCCCCCCTCTGTAATTTTCATGGAGCTGTGAAATTAAAACAAGTTCAAACATATACATGTATATTAATATGAATGGAGGCATGAAGGTTAATAAAGTTGCATTTTGTATGTAACAGAGAGGGATGGAGAGAGTGGCTGTCTATGATTGGAATGGATGGTATGTGGTTTCAGTGTCACTTTTAAATGACATCTGAGTGCTCTACTTTCATTCAGTGGCATTTAGAAACCTTATTTTAGAAGCTGGAAAGCCTTTTTTAAATCCTAGCTAATATACAGTATTGTGGTTTACCTAAAGTCTATTTAGTCATTACAAAAAGTCCAAATTTATTTATCATGCATTTAAGAATAAAGCTATTCTATACTACATTTGGCTGTGGCAGCATTCAGTGTCAGGGTGCCAAGAAGTTCTTAAAAAAATGATTTATTTCTAATTCATTGGCCTTGAGGAAGGAGTACCACAGAAATCACATATCCTGGAGTAAAAAACAAAACAAAAAACGTTATTTTCTTCATTTTATGGTGGAAAGAAAAGTAAGTTCCTTAGCAGGGCCATGACAGAAAACAAATGAGAACCACTGGATTAGGTGGACTCCAAAAGTTAATCATCTTTAGCTTTACCTCCATAATTGACATGAGATGTAATATGCTCCGATTTCTGTCCTGCAGCCACTCTGAACCAGCTGTAGTCTGGCTGCAGCAGAAATTAGGAGACCTGTAAAAGGAGTCATTACAATAATCCAACTTGGTTTAAAGGTGTAAAATAGCATCTCAGAGTCCAATTTTTATAGTAGCAATTTAACTTCGATTTATGGATTGTTTTGTCAATATGGTGTTTAAAGTTTTGATTGCTGTTTATTACACCCAGGTTTGTGCTTCATTTTTGCACTCTGAACTGCATTTTTTTTGTTTCTGTTGTTTTGCAGCACTGAGACACATTTCTGTCTTATTTTAGATTAAGTTGTCAAACAAAATACAAACAGTTTCAGAAAATAATAGATTCAGGAGGTTTTTTTTATAATATCAGTTTCTGACTATCATTTATTTTTTAATTTTATGTCAGTTATGGCAAAAGTCTTCTGTTAGAAATCCACTTTAAATTTGATTTGAGTCCTGGTGATTGTGTCAGGGTTCCTTTCTTGTTTCTCGACACCAGCTTTGGGAATCACCATCCAAATCCAATCAGAAGCCAGATTAGACAAATCAGCTCATTGTTTGAATCAGCCCAGCCAAATATCTTGGTTAGCAGAGTCAAAAGCAGCTCCGAGATCCAGAAGCATAAAGATTGATTCTGTGTTTTCATGTAATTAAATTAAATGTCATTCACAGTTTTCAAACATGCCATTTCTCATCTATGGCAACACCAAAAGGAAGAGAACTAAATTCTAAAGAAATCTGTTTGTTATAATGTGCAAGATATATCTACAAATGCTTAGGATCAGCACTTGTTGGGAATAAATTTGGGCATTTATTATGTCTTAGCGTGCACTGCTTCTAGTAGCAACACAGCATGATATTTTAAGACCTGGTATGCCCCAACACAGCATGACTTGGATGCAGTTTCTGAGAACAGGTTATAGTTTAGAGGAAACACCGTGAACATCCTGTACCATACTCCTTTAGAGTTGGATCTGGGTAAATGTTTAGATCAGCTGCAAAAGAATTCAGATGATTACCGTCTATTATCACTCCACTAAGTATTTTATGGCGTACATCACCTGTGTAATTTATCACATCCTAAAGCACATACTGTGCAGATTACATTGAGCAGTACAAACAAAAGGAAAAAAAAAGAATAGTTGTCCTTACATGCACTTTACTTTCTCTACAGTCAGGACAAGATCAAACATCTTTTGAGGTTTGTGTGAATTCCCTGGGCCTCTTTGTTGGCACCTTAGCTATGACTCATGTCACAAACACAGGTTCTTTGTAAACAGAGATGAGGACATCATGTTTTGTTCGGCTGAATGGCCATAAAAGGGTTTCTATTATTAGTGTACCTCTGAATCATTTTTTAAACAACCTAAAAACTGAAAACAAACAAAATGATCCAGCGATGATCAGTGAGAAAAAAAAAAAGAATAAGGTCACCAGTAAAAAAAAAAAAAGGAAAAGAAAGAGAAAGGAAAAACACAGAGAGCACAATCTCGTTCAATTCAAAGAACTTTCTGCTTAAGGATATAATTAAAATCTGATCCTCACCAGATCTTACACATAAAGCATCAGATAAAAATCTCATGACATACCCCACAGTGACATTATTTCTTTAATAAAAAAGCCATAATATAGCAAAGTATATCCTTATGGGAATATGGAGGATAACTTACAGCTAAGTGCTTCTAATCATATAGAATAACTGAATATTAGGTAAGTATGAGCTCCTTTACAAAAGCAAAAATGTTGGCAATTTGATAATCTTTAGTATTCAAGTGAATCCTAATTAAATGCAAATATAAAAACAGACATCAGCACTTATCCTAAAGAGGCAAATATTGCTGCCAATCATTCTTGGATGTCATTTTCACTAATTATCTGCAGTACACCACTCAGTTGTTTAATTAAGATTTTTCACATGTAGATTTAAAAAAAATGCCACTCTTCTAAGGAGTTGACATAAAAAAATAACTATGAATATCAAAAACATGCTGTACATGTTGAACTTTACAAAGTTCTGTTTTAAATGTTGACATTCACGACAGCACTTTAAAATAAAAAGAATGAACTTGACAATGAAAAAAAATGAGCTAGTCATTAAATCTGGCGCAAAGTAAACACACAAGTGTCAACTGTGAAGCACGGTGGTGGAGGAGTAGTGATCTGGGCTTGATTTTGATGACACTAGACCTGCGCAACTTAAAGTCAACATTAAACTCTTCTGTATACCAAAGTGTTTTTAATTCTATTATGAGGTCTGCTGTAGAACTGCTACGGTTTAGAGGACATTTGGTCTTGCAAGAAAAAAACGAATGTCTCCAATAGAAGGATTGAAAAGGTAAAGGATCAAGACATTCAAACCTCAGACACCACTCAAAGGATGATTTAACGGACACATGAAACAAAGACTTAAATTATGTCATAACAGTTTTTATTGGTACCAAAAATGAAGTTGGATTTAGCAAGTCTTCATTTTGTCGATGACATTTACCAAGAGAGAGGGAAAAAAACAACAGTTTTGAAAGTTTAGATTAACTATTAGAGACTAAACCTGCTACGAGGCTGCAGTGAAAATTAAAATATGTATAAAAAACCTTTTTCAATTAATAATTTCACGTAATGTTAGAAGTTTTAAACACATTTAGATATTTCCCTTGTACCTATGCATTCTGAAATAATTCACAATTTATTATTCAATATTTTTTTCTGTGTCAAAAAAATAAATAAAGTCAAATAAAAGAAAACTTCCCACAATTTTTTTTTTTTTACAAAAAAATGAGTAGCTATAGATGCACTTGTAGAACTTTTATGGTTACAGTGTTATCTGGCAGTATTAAAGTCATGACAATTGTTCATGTACGATTGGCTATTAGCTATCAAATAAATACTGCTAATATAACTAATATAACTTGTGTAATTAAAAAAAACCTGCATATAAAATAATGTTCCTAATGAGTAGAAAATCAAAATTAAGGCTTCAAAAAAAGAAAAAAGAAGTACATTTGGCTAATCAGTTTAGAATAATGTATGCCAGTGTAAAATAAAAAAATAGGGCTACAATAATATAGAATCTTTTTACAATTAAAAAAAAAAACAAACTATGGTGAGCCAGCACTCCTGAGTGGGTCTCATCTTGAAAAAAAAAAAAATAACAAAAACATTTATTTTTTCTGTCAAAATTTTGTTCATATTTTGGCAAAAACAAAACTAAACAGTTTTGGTGTTTTTGGAGGTTTCTTTAGCTCTGGTGTCTCTTCATGTGGAGGGCCAGGTGGTCAGAGCGGGAGAAACAACGGCTGCACACATCACACCGGAAAGGCTTCGCTCCGGTGTGTTTCCTGAAATGGCGGGTCAACTCATCAGAACGAGCGAAGCGCCAATCGCATCCTTCCCAGGAGCACTGGTAGGGTTTTTCACCTTCAAGGGACAAAAAACCAATTAATTAATAAAGTAAAAAAACGTGAAGGGAAACAATTTCCTCCCTTGGGAATATGGTGTTTTTTCATACTCTAATAACAGAGTTTTAAAAGTGAACAAACTGACATCATGCCTTTTCTGTGAGCTATAAATCACTGCACGTCTACATGTTTTCCTCCCTTGCTTTTTTTTACCTAGAGCTGCAGGGTTTATGTGATTTGACAGCAGTGAGATGTGGGCCAAATGGAACGCATCTGCAAGCCAACTTTACTTCTCTGCCTGGCAGTGTCCCCACTTTTATTCTCAAATAAGATGTAGAAGATGTAGAATTTTAAAGGAGTTTACCTGTGTGAGTCCGAAGATGGGCTTTTAAATGAGATGACTTTGTATACACTTTCTTACACTCTGAAAAGGAAAACAAAGAACTCATTAAATGAATACTGCACCTGTCGTAGATAGTTCTTTAAAATATTTTTAAAAAGTGGCGCTTTATTCTGAACAGACTGATTAGCTAATGGCTAGTTAGCAAGGCCAAGGCTATAGTGGAGTGTTTCTGTCTCAAACTATCTTTAATCTCAGAAGTTTCATAGTGGTTCTTGCAAACACTATTTTTTTCATGTTTGCACTGCCTTCAGTTTTATTTTGGGTCCCTACCAATGTTCCCTGGTACCTATGTTCCACGGGAGCTATGTTCTCCTGGAGTTAATAATCAAAGACATAAAAGATACTTATCTCCCAAACAAATGAATGAATGTCTTTCAAAAGAAATGAGAAAAAAAGAACATACTTAATTACAGAGCAGGAATTTGTACTGAGGAACATAGATACTAGGAAACAAAGGGATGACCCCTTTTTTTAAATAATTTATCAGGCAACAATTATTATGTCTGCTGGAGTGCCCTGGCTACACTGGAAATGATATAGCTAGCTGCTATTTGTGCAAGCAACAAACAATAATGACTTATATAGAAATGACTATGCAATGAAAAACTAATTGCAATGTAAAGGTTCGTAAAAGGGCTTTCCGATGAACCTCTATGGAATTGTTTAGACTGAAGTTGTTTTAAGGCAGCTGTGTATTTTGGTCTTAGCCTTGCAAGTTATGACTTTGCGTGTTACCATCACCAGCACTTCTCACCTGGGACGCTGCAGTGATGAATCCTTCGCTTTTCGAGATCAGGATTATTCCTCCGATTGTATTTGACTGCAGCTGACTGTGCCAACAATGGGGATGGAGAACCAACACCTGATGTTGTCTGAACAGGCAACAGGGTTGACTGCTGGACCTCTCCAGCACCTGGACTTTGAATGAATCTAGCAGTGTAACTTTGATCTTGAATCAGAGTCATGTTGGAAGTCTGTCCGGTATTGATGGATCTAGAAGTTTGAATGGTTACCTTAGAGGCAATGCTGGCTTCATAGGAGGGAGGTGGGGAGAGGTTGTGAAGGAGCTCCTTGCTCCTATCTGGACTTGAAGGCTCAGAGTTTGGTGGAGAGGGTGGCCAATAAGTTGGTCTAAACTCATGGCCCAAGTGTGGATTAAATGGAAAACATTCAGTCTGCAAGCTGTTTGCAGATTTAGCAGAATTCTGACCTGGACCTGCATGAATGTTTTCGGTCGGAAAACTCAATGGAGTCATGGGGATGTGGTTCACCTGCAATCCACAAGTAAGCTTCTCCAAATCAGTGTTCAAAAGCTGAAACATGGAAACTTCCTGAAGGTCTGGCACTTCCTGTTTGATGCATAAGCCACTACTGGGAGTGTCCACTGCTTTTAAAACACCTGAGTATTCTAAAAGATCTGCTGGTACATCGTTTCCCTGACAGCTCGGGTGCATCAGGGAGTCTGATGGCTCTGTTTTGATCTGTGTCACAGTCCTGGGGAGGCCTGGGTGCAGGCCTGTGACGTCAGGAAGGAACAAGTTCATGTTGACACTGTAAGGGGAGGTGAAGTTTTCGGTGAAAGGTGGCTCCAGCATGAGGCTGCCATCCCTGCACAACATTTCGGAATTTACAACATCCTGTTGTTGCGGACACAAGTAGCCGTCTATCTCTGATTTACCCTGGGAGAGGAGAGCAAAGGGGAAATTATCAGGCTGAAGATAAATACAAAAGGCAAGCAATTGACTTATGGGGTCTCACATTAGTCTTGAAAATGTAGGATATAGATTACTACCCAAAAAGCTTTAGTAAGATCTCTGACTTAGACTTTATAGGAAAAAGAATGTCTTACAATCTTATATCAAAACAAATTACAAACAATCTGCTCTTTACCAGATTCTAAAGCTGTTCATGTCTAACCTCAAGTGAATAAAAACACTCAACAGCCATGCCATCATTTACTGAGCAAAAATTCACCCCAAGATCAGACTGTGTAATACTCAAAGACATTGCAAAAGACCAAAGAGTTCCATTTCAGACTCTATAAACCTCTTGTAAGCAGGTTAAAAGGTCACAACGGGACAATTAGATAAACACTAAACACAAATAGTTCATTTGGTAAGGTTACAGCACAAAGCTAAATCTAACCTAGACCTAAATCTCCTAAAAAACATGGCAACACTACTTTGATTGGCAACTTTCCATGACAGGGTGATTATTTGGATTTGTTTCGCAACCACAGGACATGGACATCTTTGATGAGTCAATCAGGAACTAATCTGTAGACCAGTGTTTTAGAGCGAAATCTGTTGGACAGCTGAAGCTTGGGCCGAACTGGGTCATAAAATAAGAAAATGTTCCCAAACACAGCAACACATCTACAACAGAATAGCCGAAAAACAAAAATGGTCCAGTCCTGAACATTTGAAATCCTGTGGCGGGACCTTAAACAAAGTTTGCAAACCCATGAAGTATACAGCAACAATATATATATATAAAGAGTGGGGCATGTTTCCTAATGAAATACTTCAATAGAGAGCAATTGAGATTAAATTTAAATAGTTTCAGACGAAGGTGAAAACATAAATTTTTGTGCATACTTGTAGTGAAATAATTACTTTCTTTTTCCAGAGAGACACACCAAGGAATCATAAAACTGACAAAACCTGTGCAAGGTAGGCCCTAAAAATACAGTTTAAACTGTATGTCTGGCCTACCAACTCCCCCTCCCATATGGAAAAGCTCCAGCCTTGGAATCTGTATAGAAACACTACTGCTGAAACTAGAATATCCAGTTGGTCTGTATCCTCACAAGTTTCAGGATTCCTTACACATCCTAGCTCTGGTTCACCCTGACTGTCAACATCAGGGGCGAAGATCTCAGACTCTGGTCGCTTCCATTAACCTAAATCTGCGGGCACGAATCTAAATCCCGTGAAGCTGATCGGGGAAGACGCCTTCATCCTACAATCACCTACCAGACTGTAGCCATGCATGGATGAGATTCCCAGGACAGCATCCCTCCTCATCCTGTCACAAAGCACTTGTCCGTGATCTTCACCTCTCTGGCCGTGGGCCGTCAGCAGTGTGGAGTGGAGAGGCGGCGCGTCCCGCCGAGCAACCCAAACGCCATCATTATTATTAGAATTATTCCTTACAGCAGCGGCCATAAACGCAGAGAAATCTCTCCTGAAACGTTGCCGGAGAAGATCAGCTGAAATGGTGGCGATGTTTTGGAAACAGTCTGCGCGCGCCAGCAGATGTCAGACGCTGACTCCCCTCTGTGTTTTGCGCTGGTTTGTCAAATTACGCATCTGCGCGATGAGAGCGCGTGTGCAGGGCGAGGCAGACGGAAACGAACACCTCCTATCAGAAATACAACCCAATGAGCGGTAAGGACAAACTAAACATTGAAAGGAGGAAGCGCTGAGAGTTACAGACTTTGAAGAGATATTCCGCTTATTTTAAAGTGGGGTTCGGGAGAAAGACACAACAAACGTGACAGTGGTAAATTTTTTGTGTTGATTTGATTTTAAGACTGTCATATTTGCTTGTGTACCTGGGGGTGCTGCCCCACCTATAAAAAACTAATGTGCCCCACAAAGTAGTTCCTCCTCTTACTCATTTACTGTGTGTTGTTTAGTTCTGTGGGTGTTTTCAGCACAACAAGTAAGAAATATTGTGATTGGTAGATTAAAGTTCTTGTAACAATGCTTCTTGGCAACAAAACTTGTTTATTTCCATTTTAAATGGGGACATATTTGAAAGGAGCATGCAATTGTGGGATGAGCAGTGCAGTAAAGTATGTGGGTTGAAAATGACAAATAACTGACCTATATGTCAGTCAGGTTTTTCTTCTTTTTACAGATTCCGAGGTGAGAGCCATACATCCAGAACATTAAAACGTGTACACATTTTACAAGAAAGTGGGTGACTAAATTTCTTCTACTCACATTCTTCATAACTTTTTCAACGAGAACCCTATTTCAAAATGTCGAAAGAGCACTTTAATAACAAAGGCGGTTTGTAAGTCAGAGTTTCAGTCATAGGGTCATTTTGGGTAAATTCCATTTGATGTGGTTTTGCAGATTATGTTAGGTTAATGACCTCAGAGTTTTCAGTCTTCACAGCCAAATTGAAACCAAGGATTTTCCTTTATTTTACATTCAGGTTCAAAATATATTCTCAACACGTCTTCACTGCTTTTCTCCAGTTAATACAACAAAGCTTTAGGTCCTGGTGTGGCATGTTAAAAATGCCGCTGCGCCACGGTGCAGCTGTCCGTCAGGACTGTATGCTTCATGCCAACATTCCTGCAGCAGCGACGCTCAGCATTACATATACTGTGTTTAATTTTTTACATTCAGCAGGTTTGATCTGTGCCTGCAGTTATTTTTAACTTTCTATTCAAATAAAGGTCACTTTAACCCTCATGTACTGCTCTCACTTTCACTTTTCTTTTCTTTCAAGTCTTATTGAAAACGAAAAGAAATAAATAGCCATACAAACATGGCATTCTTGCATGTGTTTCTTTCTTGAGATCACAGCAGCACTCCCTATACTTCAACTACTACTTTGCTAAAACAGATGTATGAAATATCAGCTGCACTGGAGCTGTGGTCAGCTACGTCAGGAGAAACAGAGGCGGGTTGTTTCTGTATAAAAACTTAGTGAGTGTACGTTGAATTTTTCATGTGACATTTATACAGCCACTCCCATCCACTTGTTCCTGGAGGCAGTTCTTGTCCTCTTTTTAAAATCCTGTAACTACACCCATTACAGGCCTGACTGAACACGTTCTGAGGACGAGTTACCCTGGAGTTAAATAAGGTCACACACTGGAGCATATTATAGTAAGACAAGCAATATTTACAGTTTAGACAACATTTCATTTTATACACTGCAAAAACTAAATGTACTTACGCACTGCCTTTGATATTGACATGGTAAGCAACATGTTATTATTTTTATTATTTTTTTTAGCACAGATTTGAGCTCACGTGTCTTAAGTCTCTAAAGTACAGGTCAGACTATTGGCAACCTTGACTTTTGATTAGGGGTGTCTCAATACCTGTTTTTCTCCAACCGAGTACAAAAACAAGTACTTCAGGTTGGGTAATTGCCGATACCAAGCACAGATACAGAGTTAGAATTTAAACATCACAAGACTTTAAAAACACATTTATTTTGTTCACAACAAGGTCTTATTCCTCCTTCTAGGCCTACAACCCCTCTGACTACAGCGTGATATATACTGTTGTAACATTTTAAAATAAATAACATTTTTGTTCAACTTGTATGAATTTCTTATAAAGCATGGAAGTGACCAATTTTTCATTTGAAATGTAAACAGCAACACATTCATCTGGGTATCGATTCTTACTGGTATCGGTAACTGTCCAGAGTAAAGTAAAGGGTTAGTGTTAGATAAATCAAATTAAATTTAAATTTGATGCAAACAAAGCCAAATGTCTCAGGGCCTCTAAAGAAGAATTTGAATTCTTGAGGGAATACATATCACCTGCCATGTTGTCAAAGTTATAAACAAAGTTCTTGTGGGATCTGTTAGTCCTCGGAGAATGTTTTGAAATTGACTCAACTATCACCAGACTAAATCTCGGCTCAATAAAAAAATGGCATAAAAAATGAAATAAAAAAAACAATGATGTGTTTGATAATTACATTTCATAATGATAACAAACATCTAGATGAGACTAACATGTTTGCTGTATATCATTTGCCTCACAACATTTTGACTAATGTTACCTAATGTTGCATTGTGCAGCACATTTACATTTTGTCTGTAGCTTCAAATTCAGGTTATTTATATGTTTTGTTGTATTATTTTACTTTACAAGTGTTTTTTTGTCATTTCAAGTCATTTTGCTACATTTTGGTACTTTTTGTACATTTTTATGATGGAATATTTAAACGTTACAGGTTTCAGTTCAACTGATTTTTGAGTGAAACACTTTCAACACTGTAAATTTAAAGAGGGATTCACCACAAATAAAGAAAGTGAAATCTTCTTTCATAATGTAGCTTAGACAAGCAAAAAAAAATCTGAAAAGATATCCCCAAGACTGTCGATCGTTCAGTTGGGAGCTGACCGATTGCCTGTCATGAGCTGACCTTTCAAAGTGCAATTTAAATCCACCAACGTCTGAACTCCAAGAGGAGCAACTGTCAGTCTTGGCCACAGCTTTATCCTGTACGACGAATAGGGTTTGTACACCCCACCCCCCCCCCCACCCCACCCCCGGCCCCCATTCGTATTGAAACCTCATAATGTGTCCAACAACTGCACAGCAGCGGACAGAGAATGTGTGGTATGCGCTCACAGCATCACAACCCATCCACTGCTGTTTTCTCATGGACTAATATGGCCAAAGATAAAATGGGACGGGAAAATAAATACATGCATCACACTGGTCTTCTTCTTTTAGTATTACTGTTATTATTATTATTGTTGCAGAAACTTTTAAAAATTAAAACAACTGCAGCACCACATGTCTATTTTTATTTTTTAGCTAATAATTCTCATTGTCACAGATCCTGTACACATTTATGCTCTGTGATGGACTTGCAACCTGTCCAGGGTTAGGGTTATTAGGGTTGACTCAAAATGAAAGTGTTAAGAGAAAAAAAACCAAACCTTGAAGTTTTGCACATTTGAGGTGAAACCGTTGAATGGACTTCACTCTTCAACAAAAAGTACATTTAAATTATTACACCAAACAGACACATCCTGGTGCTGGAAAACATCATAGTTTCTTTTTATTGTGCAAAGCACTGTGGGGATAAGGCTGATGTTTACATTTGTAAAAACTACATTACAACTACAACTACAAACTTTCAGCAACATGAACTGCAACATGGAAGTGTAATGTTTTTGATGATTTTTAATTTTTTTCTCACATGTTTAAAGATGTTGTAATGAAACATTGTTTAAATGTTTGATGCTATAGCAGACTTAAAGTTCTCTCTCACACACACACACACACACACACACACACACACACACACACACACACACACACACACACACACTGAGATCCCCCAGAAGCGCACACCAGCACTAATCTTAAGTAACATACTCTCAGGTAATACGAACAACATGAAATCTATTTATTAAACATTTTATTCCATGAATGAATTTATTCTAGTGTTATAATTGGTCAAACCAATACAAATACTTAGATTATAGCAAAGGTTTTTTTTCTTTTAATTCCCAAAAATGTATACTTTTCAAAACTAATTACTAATTTACTAATAGCTATGGAGACAAATGATAATTTGCTAAGGTATAGTTTAATAACTTTTGTTCACAGTGCTTTATAAAAGCTGTTCACCTTCAAAAGAATTTGGCTGATTTTCGCACTTGTACAAAGCAAAACTTGAAACTCAGCCACTACAAAATGCCTTATACTTCTAATGAGTAAACAATAAATAAACAAAGACATTAATAAAAAACTATTTGGAAACCAGATTGTTAATGGTACTTATTGCAAACTAGAAACAACAAATGTTACCCAGAACCTTTTTAATTAGTGCAGTTTGAAATGTAGCAGTTTCTCAGGAATTTAAATATGCACACCTGTAATGAGGGTTTGCATTCAATGTAAACATTAAAACACTTTTGGATTTGCTTTCTGAAAACGAGCTTTAAAGTTCGGACATTTGTCATACAAATTCGTCCTTAACCATCTCCCGGTTGGTGCTTGTCCCTCCCAGCAGAGGGCAATGGTCAGCTACAGGTGAGCCTCTTTCTTTCATACATGTTTTGTTAAATGCTGTTATGAAGCCAAACAGTAGGAGAAAACTGCTGCAGTTTTTATTCGGTGTACATTTGCCTTCTGTATTCTGTGCATTTTGAGTATAAATGGGATCCTGTGTTTTCAAAGTAAGCCTTTTGTGATCTGGACTGGCTTGTGTCATTGCAAACAAATGCTTTTTAAAACACTCATCTCCAATAAACATTTAAATAAGCCTTTATGGGTTGATCCAAGGACAATTATGTCTGGAAACCTGCTTAATGCATATTTCATTTGACTTTCTATATTCTCTTTTAAACATCAAGCAGGCACTCAGCATTATAATTCATTTGATGTCGGTTTTACAAAGCCTGTCCTTGGAAAAAAAAAGAAAAAAAGATACATTGAGCCGTTTCTTCTTTGCCTTTGCTGCTTTTTTTTTGTGTCAAGTTTTGCTGAGTTCTGAGCTTAGCTTTCCGGCGCAGCATTTATCTGATGTGACATGGTTTCATTAGACATTAGTAATCATTTCCATACAGCACACAACATTAGAGGACTCCTGTTTGGAAAACAGCAGATGAGGCTAATGCCGTCCTCTGGGGAGAAATTCAATATAATTTGTTAATTAAATGGAATAATTTAATTACAGTAACTTCGAAAGCATTCATCAATATAATTGTTTTCGGAGCCACCATTTTAATTGAGGTTTAAGTGAAAACAAGTCCGTTTCTAATGCTGGTAATGTGCTGACATAGTTCTCCCACCCTCCATTTGTTCCCCTCTCTGATCTTCCAGCGTGCCCATTCCTCCACGGTGTTCTCGTTTGATAGCCGGCCACGGCACGTCAGCAACACCAAAACATTTATTACAGCCGTTTAATTTAACCTCTCTACAGGCACCGACAAGAAGAACAGAGATGATACAGAGGCGGCCTGAATGACTCTCGCTGTTCGGCCTTCTAATCTGATCCCCGTCCACCCACCCCCCCTTGCTTTGGCCTCCCCATTTCATAAGACTCCAAACATACCACGACCATTTAAACTGTCTTGGATTTCACCACAAAGACAGCTAAAACAGTCCAATTCATTCTTTTTGGGGCCTTGAATAATAAAACATAATTTTAGTCTAATCTGCCTGAAGAATGTTCCGTGTTTGAAGTTGACAGGGTTCTATCTTCTGTGTGTGTGTGTGTGTGTGTGTGTGTGTGTGTGTGTGTGTGTGTGTGTGTGTGTGTGTGTGTGTGTGTGTG
>JAVKLF010000132.1:13634317-13655712 GCA_034783495.1 Millerichthys robustus
GTCCAGGGTGTCCCCCGCCCCTCGCACTGTGACTGCTGGATATGGGCACCAGTGACAACCCCCCCGTGACCCTGAAAAGATGACGAGGGGTAAGCTAATGGATGGATGGAAAATAAGAATAATTAAGTGTTATCAACAAACAAACAAAAAAAAAAAAACAAGTTACAAGTTTTTGAAAAATGTGTAGCAGAGACTCACAGGGATGTCAGTTGAAAGTTGAAGCCAAAACAAGATGTAGTCTGACTGCAGTAGAACTTTAAGTCCATGCAAATAAATGGAACTAAAAAAAATGGTTGTGAAAATTTGAAGGTCATGGAACTTGATTAAGGGGTTGCAGCCCCTACATCCCAAATACACAGACTCTGGTTTCAAAAATGCAACATAGCAGAATCTTCTGCCTCTGTATTTTGATATGTTGTTAATGTGGACTTTTTAACCAACTAGTGGTGAGGCATGTGTATTTCATTCTTCAGTTATAATTGTGTGAACAAAACAAAACAAACAAAAAAAAAATACAATAATAATATCTACAATGGCACAAGCAGGGCTTTATCTGTGCAGGGAAAAGTTCAAAACACCTGCTATCAATTTATATATTCATGTCTAATTAGAAATACGTGATCATTTGCTGTATGTATGTTGGTGTATTTGCGCATCTTAATGGATTCAGTATGTTTTTGGTGTGCAGTTTTCCTCTTGTCCAATCAAGACACTCATACAGAGGTAAAGTTTGAAAGTTAGATAAGTTAAGTTCATTATTTCTAAAGCTCGGTCTAGAGAATGAACAGAATATTTGTCTTGTCCATTCAAAACTCCTGAAAGACAAACAGTTATGATTCTTGTAACTGACGTTGATTTGTTTTAAGGGATTTAATTTCCCCTCGCCACTTTCAGTTGGTGCCTCGAGTCTGTCAAATTTGAGTTAATTAACTTTCCATTTTCACGTCTGTTCAGCTGTAATTCCTGCACAAATAAAACAATTGTATTATATATACCAAAATGGACAGCAAATGAAACAAATATACAAACTTGGAAGCATTGCACTTACACAATATTGAAAATGTTGGAACAGGTTTGCAAAACAATCTCTGCAGTCTGACTTTAATTAGTGACCTCACATCCACATCATCTGGCAACGTGCCACTTATAGTACTGCAACCAAGGAAGGGTTTATACACTGAATTTTTAATTAAAAAAGGGCTTTAACAATTTTTTTTATTGTTTTTACAGGCAAAAAGTTTTATTTAGTTGTGGAATTGCAAAAAAACTACATTGAAACATTATGGCCAAAATAAATAAATACATAAGTAAATAAATCAAGTTTAGGAGGAAGATATATCATTTTTTTCTTTTGAATTTGTTAAAATTTTAAGAAAAATGACAAAAAAATATAAGTGTTGCCAGTCAACACAAATAAAAATAATTTTTGATCAATAATGTCAACTTCTAAATACTCTTCAATTTACAGTGACTGGTCTAGTTTGCAGCAGAGATCTATTAAACAATATTATAAATCTGTTTTTCAAAGCTTAAGGTCAACCTGATGCACATGTTTTAAACTTTTATTGTGAAAAATAGAAAAAATATTCTCTGACTTTTATTGCAGGAAACCGTATTTCTAACTGGTTACAATTTTTTTAAATTTTTTTGTTATCCAGTAAAAGTGCACCCATAACCTTTATTTATAACAAATAGAAGGGGCACAATGGTGTTCCTCAAGCTTATGCTAAGTTTCATTAATCTTCTAACCAGTGGCACCTCCAATTTATATTTTTTTAAATGGGGGCACTAAAATTCCAAAAGCCAAAACATAATTCCAGGCGATTTGTTATGTAGTCGTTATATAGATTCTTTTTAAAAAAGCAGCAGCAGAAGTTTGGGAAATATCTTCTGCTATATAAACTTTTCTTGTAAAAATTATTATGCTGTTATTGGTATACTACTTAAGGTATTGAAGTATTGAAATATGATTCATATAACTTTGATATAACTCAATTCAGTTGGGTGTTGACATATTTTATTTAGGTACATTGTTTTTTTGAGTGTTGAGAGGATATGTTGTCTATTTTTTCTCAACTTTGCAACTTTTTGAAAACAATATTTCTAAATTTCTTTCTCAACAGTCTGACTTTTATCTGGAAATAATGTTGAATGTTACAGCATTCAGACAGATATATTTATATCTTCCTATATGTTTCTTCTGAATGCTACATAGCAAATATGGCAAATATGGTGTTAATTTACGACTATTGGTGTTGATGTAACACTAACTGGTGTCAAATTAACACTGTTTAGTGATAATGTAACACTGCCATATTTGCTGCGTAACAGACTGAGATAAAATCAAGAAAAAAAAAACATTTAAAAGACACATTTGAAAAAAAAAAATCAGAACCCATGAGAAAAACATGAGAAGGAAAGTTGTTTTTACTTTGAAGTGACTGCAAAAGTTATTTGATGACTTAGTTAAGAAATGAAGGCAGAATAAAGTGCGCCTGTGCTGCTTTTACACTGCTAAGCCAAACCTGCCTTGAAGCTGAAAATAATAAAAAGTGTACAAAAAACAAACAAAAACAGAGTAGAAAAGTCCGAAGTTTGATGTTTCTCTTGCAACAGTCTTTAAGCAGAGCTGAAACACTTTTGTGCTCTTCAAAGCCTTCCACTGTCCCCTAGCTCCTCCCTCTCTGTACCGTGTGACAACAACAACTCATCCACAGAGCGGAGCTGCACTTTTCAGCTCATTTTCCTCCTGTCATTCCTCCTCCTATCTTTGATCATTGTCCCGCTGCCCCCCTCCCCTCCTAAAAGATACCCCCTCGACTCAGCACGCCTTTTTTTTTATTCGGTAGCTCCTTTTTTTTAAAAACTTCCCAACTTATCTGAGGAGCTAAACTCTGAAGGATTCTTTTCATTCAGCAGGCTGGGTTTTCTACTTTGAACTTCGGCTCCTCTCTTCCCCCTCCTCTCGCAGGTTGACCATGGCCGTGCCGGCTGCTCTCATCCCACCGACCCCTCTCGTCCCGCCGCCTCCGATCTCCACTCCCTCCGCCACCACGTCCCCGCCGTCGGCCACTTCATCCCCGTCCCCGACCCTGGCCCCCCAGTCGGGTCCCGGACAGAGCCTGTTCCGCTCAGAGCTCCTGGCCAGCGCCAGCGGCGGCGGAGGCAGTCCGGGCATCCCGACCCCGAGCGCGGCTCTTCCCCCCGGCAAGCCGGTCTACTCGACCCCGTCGCCCGTCGAGAACATCCCGCAGAACAACGAGTGTAAGATGGTGGAGCTGCGCGGCGCCAAGGTGGCGTCGTTCACCGTGGACGGCTGCGAGCTCATCTGCCTTCCCCAGGCTTTCGACCTGTTCCTGAAGCACCTGGTCGGCGGGCTGCACACGGTCTACACCAAGCTCAAGCGGCTGGAGATCACACCGGTCGTGTGCAACGTGGAGCAGGTCCGCATCCTCAGGGGGCTCGGCGCCATCCAGCCCGGGGTGAACCGCTGCAAACTCATTTCCAGAAAGGACTTCGAGACGCTGTACAACGACTGCACCAACGCGAGGTACGTGGAGAGCGCCCGATGGGTTTCAACGTACACACACACACACACACGCGCGCGCACACACACACTTGCGCTTACAGCCGTGCGTAAAGGCGCAAGCAAGGGGGAGACATTTCCACCCCCACTCCTCCAGGCAGAACGCTTCCAGATAAATATCTTCTAATCTGATAATTGTTGGCACTCGTGTGTGTGTGTGTGTTGGGGTGAGGATATAGTGCTGAACATGCACGTGTCAGATTCATCCCAAAAGGTTAAAATAAATGTGTGTGTTAGGGGTGTGTGTTGGACTGAGATCAACGTGCCCGGGGACAAGGAAAAAAAAGAAAAAAACAGAAAAGTTATGAGAAAGTTTTTGACACGTGCATCACAAAGCTGTCATGATGTCTAATATTAAACAATTAAATTAATCAGAATCAGGCTTGTTTATGGTTGGGAGTCATTAATAATAATAATGATAGAAACAATAATAAACTTTTTTTTACAACACAAATATTTGGCACATGCCAGTTTTCCTTTCAATTTTGAAAACTTTTTAAATGCTATGTTTTGGAATAAAACCAAGTATCCTAAATGCCACGTGAAATTGAACATTATTCATATTATTAAAAGTTTGAGAAAGTACGTAAACTCCTCTGTATTGCCAGAAATGAAGAAAAAGGAAATTATTTAACTTTTATTTTCTACGGTTTTGCTTTATTTTCCTGTTAGAAAATAGATTATGGAAGGATAATTCAGCTCAGTGAGAACAAGAAGGTAAATTAATGAGGCATTTATGACTGCAAGAGAACTAAGGGAAAAAAAAAAACATTCAGGGACTCAGATGACAAAATACATTAAAAAAGGAATGTGTTAAATAATAGAATTTCAGTTTTGTGTATTTTAAACTGGAATGATTTAAGCAATGATTAAAAACCTATTTTTAAGGTCTCTTTTTTATGCATAGCAGAGTCTCACAGGACGGCTCTGCCTGCTCAAATTTACCATCTCACCTGTCGCTATGATTGATTCCATATTGATCCCCTTACCCATAAATGAGCTGGAAATGCAAAAGTAATGAAAAGGCTTCTATCAGTATGTGTGTATGTGTGTGAGAGTGTGGCCAACAAACACATGCTTAAAGTCCTTTTGAGTCACTCAGTTTAACAGCATCCTTTCATTTTACTTTTTTTTTTTTTTTAATTAACAGTGAGAGATTTAAACTGATGTCAGGTGAATCACAAAATCTTGTTTTCAATGTGTGCGCACTTTGAAAGACACACAAGTTGCTCATTTTTAAAACAGTTTTCTGTCATTGAGGTCTAATCGTGCATTGTTAAATCAGGAGGTCAGAAGGTGTAAATTAAAAACACACATTTATATATATATATATATATATATATATATATATATAATTTTTGGATTTTGTATTATTGTTTTTTTTTATTTCATTTTTTGTGGATAGTACCATTCACTTCCAAAGTACATGTTTTTGCTACCAGCCTTTATAGTTTCTGTTTATTTTTAGACTTTGACTTGAAACGGCCCCACAGACCTGCACACTGCATGATGAAAGATGCTGCAGCTTCAAATTCCCATTTCAGCAGCAATTGTCTCAACAATTCACCTGTGCACTTTGGTGCTTAAGCATCATTTACATAAAGCATCTAGGGAGCTACCCCCCCCCCCCCATCTCTTTCTCTCTCTCTCTCTTTCTCTCTCTCTGTCTTCCGTAGACTGACTTGTACAGTGTGGTGGCGTTGAGCTTCAGGTGACAAAGTATGTGGTTGAACTCTCTGGGTTGTCAATGGGGGGATGGCCGGCGATGGGGTTAAAGGATAATGCAGTACCTCGCGTCGCTTTAATGACGCTAAAGTGCTGGGCTATTACGGGCACACGGACAGGACTGTAATTGTCTCTGAAAGCAGCCAGGTTTCTCCCGGTGCTGGGCTGAAATCAATCACTCAGACCCCGGCCTGCCTAGCCTTGCCTGCCTGCCCCATTTGGAGAATTACATCATTGAACAGCGAGGAAGCATCCGCTGGATAAAAGGCTTGTGCTGCTTAGAGAGAGTTTTGATTTTATTTGCAGGGATGTGCGCTTTGCTCTCGTCTGTCGCTGGATTCGCTGCTGACAAAATGATCGCTCCCGAGTAAACAGGACGCAGGTTGCCCTGGAGTTGAAAACAAGTCTTCGAAGTTGGATTTTTTTTCCCCCCTACAGTCAGATAAACCATATCAGAGTTCACCGGTTTGCTCAGGTTGCACAACAACAACAGCCTGCTGCCTGGGATAGTTTAGCTTTTCATCTATTACCACTATGTCACCGCTCTCTTTTTTATATACAGTGGCACGGTGATAACAATGAAGTGAATAATACTCCCAATACAATGGCTCTTACTATTTCACATGCAGTCACCCCCACCCCCTCAAACACACACACACACACACATCTCCCCTGCTGCATGCAGACTATTGTGTTAAAACACTGGTCTTCAGTGTGAATGTGGATAGCATCACAGAATCGCCGGTTTAACCTGCTGTTTGAGTTCTGAAGTGGACACATCTATGCCCCCCCACCCCCCTCTACACACACACACACTGCTTACTTTGGCACAGTCACATTAAAACAGCATTATCTGATCTGCATGCAACATGGTTGTTGTTGTTGTTTTTAACTTTCTTTAAAAAAAAATCTTGTAAATATACGGAGCGTTCAAATGATCTAGTTGCTAATCCTACAGAAAACACCCAGAAATATAATCATTTTCAACCACTTTCCTTTCTGAAGGACTCCCCTGCCAGATTACTAGTGTTGGTTCTTGTTCTCAAACTGATCCAGGTTCAGGAATCCCCCTGACAAGTCTACCCCCCAAGCCTCCCTCTAGCTTACATTATGACTCTGGCCCTCCAGGAGCCCTCCAGGAGCCCTGTGTTCCAGCTACTTGTTTTCCTTTTCATTTTCCCTGCGGTGGGATGAAAAAGGTTCTTATTGCTGCATGACACTTGAACTCTCTGAAAGGTTATTATAACATGGGTGGAGGTGATGGGCAGGGGAGTGGGGTTGAGGCGTGGAGATATCGCATATCTCTCATTGGCCTGCTTTGAGCGGGCCATGCTATCTGATGCTGGGGTGCAGAAATACAGCAGTTAATTGACAATCATTGTCTACCCCTGAAGGTTAACCACACGCTCCAGACTACGTCCCCACCTCTGGGAACCGGCTGGGCTTTTCACTTACATGCCCTCCTTAAATAGATTTTTTTTTCCCCCCGGCTCATTTCTGTCAATCGGAACCCAGTCCTGAAACGCGTGACGGGCTGACGCAGACGCTCTTTTTCTGTTATTTAACAAATGTATATAATTGATGCTGAAGTGACAGGACGCGTTACTCGAGCTCTCACCTCTCTTGTTCCTACTTCAGGAGTGTTTATGCCTAAACACACATATTTGCAAATGACGGTAATTGTTTTGTTTAGCGCTCAGTGTGAGCTGCCACCGAGGGTGCCAGCTTGTCTCTCTCTCTCCCCCCTTCTTCTTCTCCTACTGAGCCTCTCTTATAATATATTTGTTTTCTACAAGGCACGGATGTGTTTACAGGTACTCAGGGGAGATTTCTGGATTCCATTCAAATCATTCCCAGTCAGAGTGGGTGCTAAGATACCCGTCACCCGGCAACCACATCCAAGAGGGAGCTCGGGCGATAATAACTTCAAAAACAGAGTGACAGATGCCTGATTAGAGGAGGAGAAGGAGAGAGGGGAGGAGAGATAAAGATAGGCAGAAAAAGAGCGAGAAGAGATAATGGTATACAAAGCCGTTTAAAATCCAAATCTATTGAAGTACTTTCTCAAAAGCCAAATTGGCTCTTATGTTGTTTGTTGTTTCTTTACTGGAGTAAGAAAAAAACACAGCATTTAAAAAAAAAAAAAAAATCCTTCAGTGAGGATCTGCTAAATTTGATTAGGTACAGTACATGTGCTCAAGTCAACTGTGCAGTTGGCAGATGGTGGCAAGGTGTTGTTTTTTTTTTTCCTTTTTTCTTCGCAAACAAATAGTCTCCTTGAAAATTAGAACCGCTTTACTGACTTGACATTCACTTGAGTTGGATGAAAAAGAAACAAATCAACACATTTTCCTTTTATTTTGTTGAGGGGGGGTTTTCCCATTTATTTTAGCATCGCGTTCCTTAAAAAAGAAAAGAAAGAAAGAAAACAAAGCTGAGCCAAGACACTTAAAAAGCACAGATTTCACTTGTTAGAGAGGCTTTGTTTGACACTGTCTAATGTCATTTGTGGATTTGGAGGCTATTTGCATGGCAGAGAGGCCCCGTATTGTTAATTTGCCTCTTGGATGCATTAGTTGTCCACGCTCCTATCTTATTTGCATGGCTTTACTGGATCTGCAGAAGTGATTGATTTGCCAATTAATTCCTTTCGCTAAATGAAATGCTTTAAAAACCTCACATTAAAATCCATGTTTTTTTTCTTCACCACACGGATTATTACTACATATTAAATTATGCATTTTTCTTTTAAACAAAATTCACTTATTCTGTCAGGTTTTTAAACCATTGGAAGTCGTTCCAACGCGAGGCGTGTTACGCGGACTTGTTGAGTGATTGTTACCTGCTGATTTTACGCTCGAGAGTGGCTACCTGACAGATGTTGCGTCCATTCTCCTTCTTCAGACGGCGCTCGTCTCTCACTACACACCCCCCCCCCCCCCCACACACACACACACACACACACACACACACACACACATATCTTACAGCAGCACATTTAGAGAGCATGGCGGAAGTCACTGACGCTTGTACCAGGATGTTAAATGCTACTGACAGAAGTTGGAGGGAGCAGATGAGATTTCCTGATTGGAGAAGGAATGCAGGCCCTAGCCGGGCTCTGTCTAATATGGTCACATAGAGAAATTGATTTTCCTCAGAAATTAATTAATTTTTCATATAGCCCAGAGCTGGAGTTTAAAAAAGAGTGCGTACTTGCTGGTCTCCTATTTTCCCTCTTTTTTAAAAAAAATTATTGCCTAATCATATTAATACTTTTGCCCCAAGGATGAAAAGATAATTGTACAAATGCATTTGGAAATATGTATCACTGAGTATTTATGATTAAATTATGCAAATAACTCGGCTCCCATCCTTCGTGGGCACAGATTGTCTAATTAGGATTGATATGGCGAATAGATGTTGGGGAATCTGAATACAAGCATGTCCAAAGAGCAGAAAATTGAAAATGACAAGGCTGGAATCCTTAAAAAGTGTGTTGGGTTTTTTTTTCTTCTCTTTCTTCATTTTCCCTCCCTCTCTCCCTCCCCTTCTCTGTCTAATTCAGCGTAGCTGTATCAGGAGTTAATTTTCCCCAGCTTCATTTCTCGTCTGAGCTGACAGGAAAAGGAATCCATCAGGGAAGCGGTCTCAGATGGGATTCCACAAATTTCCCCCCTTTTTTGTTGTTTTTCTTTTTTTTTCTTCCCCCCCCCCCAACTCTTCGTTTTTATTGAGCCTATCAGAGATGAATCTTCTCCTGAGTAAACATGCAGATGTTATTCCTCCAGTGTCAGTGTTTTTGGTGCGCTTTGCTCGACACAAAGGTCTCCTCCCTAATAATTGAAGTATACTAAGAAAGGAATGTCCCCAAACAAAAGGCCTCTTTGTACTTTTGGAATTTCTGTGAAGAAAAGCCCATTTTATTATACACCCCATCCCCCTTATATTTATCTGAAAACAAGGCTACGCGGTGCACAAACAATGGCCTTATATAAAAGGAATATTTGACCATCAAGAATGAATTTAAATATTGTTTTTGGTTCAATTTCATTACAAGTTAAAAAATGTTTTTGACATGTATCCCCACAGAAATGTCTTTTTTTTTTCCATAGTGAAACAATGTTTAGGCTTTCCCATTCATGTTCATCCCATTGCTGTGCCACTTAAAGCCTTGCTTTCAAACTTCAGTTGGGTCGGAAGCAGCGCAGACTCACAGGCAGATCCACTCTAGACTGATCCAAGCATTACACGTAATTTAACAACAGCCGTGTTCCTCGCTGGGCTTGATGGGACATGGCAGACAAGCAACTCGGGGAAAAAAGGGCGAAGAAATGACAACGCTTCCCACTCGTTCTTCCTTTTTTTTTCCCCCTTGCTATGTTTCAGATGAACGGCACAGCACAGGAACAGTTCCAGTGCCTCCAACGGTATCTATTAAAGGGCTGATAGTTATCTAATCTTTACCTGGTGCTGGCTGGCAAAGCCCTGAAGCTAATGACACTTGAAACTAACAGCACACTCTACGATGGTTCAAAGCATCTGCTCAGCCAATATCTCCAGATGAAACACTAAGAAAACAGCCCCACAGCCATTTATGTGAATCAGAATAGACTTATATTAGTTGCATTGTTGCACTGAATGTGCAACAGTAACATGTCTGAAATAAGTTCATATTGAGCAGCAGGTTAGGCTGAATTAGGATGATCATTATTAACCATTGAAAAATCATTACATTTCCAATTCAAATGGCACATCTGGCAAATAACTGAACACTGTTCTTCATTTAATAAATATATGGGTCATAGCTGAACAACATATCTTACAACACCAGATGATATTTGACATTGATTGTCAGATTGCTCCAGATCTGTCTTTCAAATGAGTTAAAACAATTTATAATTTAGCGGGTTAAATCGCAGCCAAAATCAAATTAATAATCCTCAGGTCATCATTGCCTTATTGTTTTATTAATTTGACAATCAAGACAAGAGTGAAGTGACACATTTTAGTGGTAAAACATCTTAAAAAGCTCAGAATACAAAGGAGTGGCACTTCAAATAAAAAAGGTTTTATTTTTTCAAACATTCAATCCACCCCTCCTTACACATAAAAAAGTTACAGTGTATCAGGCTATCACAAAAAGTGATTCTTGTCCTTTACTTGTACAGTACCATTTATTATTGCACTCAAATGACTAAATTGATTATTGCATTAATTTGATGCTTTACCATTAGAGATGGGACAAATAGCTCTCTGAAGGGACCTGGCTCTTAAAGAGCCATTTGTTTCATGGAGTCGTTTGATTTTGAATGAGTTATATCATCTTTAATTGTCCAAAATTGTAGATTTTAGTGACTCTTTCATTATTGAAAAATTACTGCCCAACCCTAAAAGAAATATTTGGGGTTCTCTTCATCACAAAGTTGAAAAACTCAGATGATCTACTCATCTGCTGTTACAACCAAGCTTCAGAGTTGCTGTTAAACACAGTATGGCTTTTAAACAGAATAATCTTAGCTGTTTGACACCAGGCAGCTCATTCAGTTTGCTGGGAAACAATCAGCTTTGCAGTTCTTGGTTTGATCCACTAAGAACCACACCTTGAATTGCTTTGTGCTAGCACACCTGTAGAGGTTATGAACAAGGTATCAATATCACCAGGTCAACACATTTTCATCTAACACTGACATCTCCCTTTTCCTTTCACCCTCTCTCTTTCTGCCTTCTCTGTGTCTCTCTGTAAGCCAAGTGAGAATATCGGCTGGAGTTTTTTTATTGGTTGCGGTGCTTGAGTTTCTCTCCTCGTAGACTCAAATGTCACCGTCTCCCTGATGTTTCTTTAAAAATCGCCTGTGCCACCACTCGCTGTGGCGCCTGGCTATTATTACCCTCCTCTTAAAGAGTGACAGTCGCGCCCTCGGAGATGTGACACAAACCTCTGTGGATGGAGGTGTAGCGCTGCGTCAGTCCAACACTTGCGGCCAATCCGAGAGCAGGAAACTGATCGCTGTACTCCTGGTGCACTTTAAGGTCAGCAGAAAAGTCAGCGCAGCTTGTTTTAGAACTTCAAAATCAGACGTTACCCTCACTTGGAGGCAGAGTAATAGAAGTTGAGCATAAAAGGGGAAACAAATAAAGTTTATACGTAAAGACAAACAAGTTTCTTAGTTGTCAAACTTCTTCTATGGATATGCTTAAGCCTGGAAAGCTTTACTTTAGTTACGTCAGTGTCAGCTCCTTTAAATCCACAGTCATACTCAACATGGATATGTAATGAAGCAACCTTTAGCTGAAATGCTCTGTTCACATACACTAACCCTAATATTCGGAGCAAGTGCATGTGTTCCGTTTTGTGCAAGTGATCGCTCAGGGAGAAAGAGTACGTGTGAGTGTGAACCAGAGACAGACGCCCTCACCCAGCTTCACATATGAATGGTCTTGTGTGAAAAGGAGGATGAATTGAGTCAAGCTGACATAGCATGCCAATAAGCTTTGTCTCATTTCCAATGCCGTATTCATTTGTGCCACAGAGAGATTTATTGCATGATTGACAATTATGAGAGGGTGACCTAGTTCTTTGTGATGGAACAAAAATGGTTTTCATCAGTTGCCTTTGCTATTTTTTTTTTTTTGCTTTGTCTGTGCACATGTGACACTGCCTGGAAAAAAAAATCAGAGGGGATAGCATCCCTTCGGTGAGATACTTTTTGAATGGTACGCCCGCTCCCCAACTATTAAAACTGATGCATTTTTCCAGTAATGGCTTCATATATTTTGCATAGAATCACATCATCCGGTATGTCTGTCGCGCAGCAAAAAATGAATTTCCTACCCCATTAAGCAATGTGAGCTGTCCAAATGGATCATGTTAGTGGAACATTTTTACAAATGCTCTTCAGTATCTAACTTTGTGTGGAAGTAAAAAAAATAAAAGTCGAACAACCTTTTTCTACTACTGCTTAATGTTCTGTAATATTGCTTGCATTATGTCTGTTTCTTGATTACTCAAATCCCAAATCCACTCATCCTCCTCTTACGGTTGTGACTGTCAGGAAAGGTCTTCATTTGTGCCATACATTTCCCCGATTCCTTTATTTGTCTACGGTTCATCCTACCTGCCTATTAGTTGTGTGTTTGTCGGTGTGCGGCTGTGTGAGTGTGTGAGAGCGCCCAGTCAAGCTTAGATTACTATGACGGTGAGGAGGGAAGTCTCCGCTCCTCCTGGGACTCCTGCTTGACTGGCCCCACAAATGATACAAGCCAGGGTTTAGTTGGGAGTTAATATCCTGCAAAATTGTCCTGCACAGCCTCGGCAGAATGTGGATGATTAAATGACACAAGCATATCAAAAACATTTTTCTCAGACTAGTGGCTGTTAAGTGTCGCGTCGGTGCAGTCCGTCTCCCAAGGTTACCATTAAAAAGAAAGGAATATTCAGTTGAAAGTGGTTGTCATTGAGCTGTGATTGTGTGTGTGTGTTTTTCTACGCGTGTATACCTGCTTTAGATATTTCGAATAATGCCTTGTTTGAGTGGTAATAATGTCTCAATAGGATTTCAGGGTCTCATTGAGAGGTTTGGTAGAAGGTTGAGAGGACATATGCTAATTGTGCCTGAGAAGACATGTCTCTCTCTGAAACCTATCCCACTAGAGTCTTCCACTCATACACTGGATGCCAGACTTCCCCCTAGTGACAAAAAAAGGCTCGAGGCTCCAAAGTGATCCATTTTATCCTATTTTTTTCAAAGGATGCATTGCTTTGTTTTAACCTCAGCAGGAAAGGAGATGAAAGGCAGCATAAAAAAGCCCAAAGGTCTTTCAGTAGTTATCAAATGGCCTTTCACTCCTGACCTTTAAGATGCCACGGTAAGGTCTGGAGACAAAACTACAGTAGAAATTCGGATATAATTTTGTGAGATCAAACACCTTTTTGTTTGGTTTATTTGTAGTAAGAAAACCCTTTCACAGCCAATCCCTTAAACATGAAAAAAAATATTACAAAATCTGTATTTTTGGAGAAAACATACTTTTTTATCAGCAACTGCACCTATCAAACACTTTACAACTAAACTCATTTGCATTTTTCCCAAGATGTGGTAAGATACATCAGAAAAAAAGTTTTCTTTATCAGAATTTCTGTAATTATTAGAGACTAAGCTATGACTGTCCAAACATGTTTGGTTATGTGCAAACAGTTACAATTGTTTGCTTCTTATATTATCAGTTTTTTTTATTTTGCATAAAAGGAAACCTTTTTTTTACACAGAAACTAAATTTCTTATTCCTGTATTAGCTGTGTTACGTAGACTACTGTTAGTCTTCATTAACAATGTTATCTATCTATTAATAACACCTATTTTTAATGTGCACTTTTTGTACTACTGAATTACAGTATCAAGCTCTAATTTACACACAAGTATTATTATAATTAATGTCTATCAACATGGTCACTGTGTGATGTGGGAGGTTCAGGTTTAAGTTATTTGAAATGACAAGCTCCTTGAAGTTTACTGACAGGCCTACAATATCAAGCAGCCTGTTATTTATTTATTTTTTTTCTTATCACATCCACAGATGGGCTGACTACAGACCAGGCTAATCATGCTCTTAGATGGTAGACTGTTATCGGGATTCTTGATGGCATCCAGCATTCCTGTCATTCTCAACATTCTGTTGAGGGGCACTCGCAGTCTCGGGCATTGAGTGTCAGTGCCTGTGGACCCTTAAGGACTCTGTGTGCGAGACCCTGTCGAGGCCTGCTGGGCCGGGTCTGTTGACAGTTCCTTGGCACAGTTGGCTCAGCAGGAAGGCATCATGCTGGAGTGACAGAGTGGCTGTAGATGAAGGCTGTCTGGTCAGCGAAGAGAAACAGAGTTGTAGGAGATTAAGATTCACCCAGAGGTCATTGTTTTCCCATCGAAGGCCCCGAGCCTTATGGCCCTAGCATTGTTAAAGGGAAAGGTCAGGTCCACCAACCAGCCTGATCTCATTTAATGACCTGCACAACTTCTTCCTGGAAACCTGACTGTGCTTTCTCTTAACTACTGAGCAGGGAGGATAAAAAAATAAATAAATATCAGCTTTGAAAAGCTGAGGTCGGCCATATCCTGATGTGAACTGAAGACCCGAATTAATTGAAAAGAATATTACTGTGTACTGATATGGAGGGATTGCAGTCATGTTTCTTCATAAAACTGCTCTGTGACTTCATGTTTCATTTTTTCAGAGTGCTGCTAATTGTTTCGCTGAGCACTCCAGTTGGTGTGTTTTACACCATTTGCAGTGAGCGGCAGGAGGTTTGCTGACAGATCCTACCAGTGTCGAACAAATCCTCACATTTATATCCACCCAGTACTAAACGCTTATGTATGGCATTCATAAGGTCGTCTGAGCCCCGGCACGCTCCCATAAGTCTCCGTTAGCTGCAGTGATGGCTGGTGTCAGGGATATCTGCTGAATGAAAGGAAACACAGGCAGATAGCGTTTGATCCGTGATGGAGATGAGTCCACATAGAAGTAGAGCTAGTGATTAATAACGGTGCACGTGGGTAAAAAGGATGTCATCCTCTGGACGTCTAATGAAAGCTCTTGAACATATCTGGGAGAGGCGATATGTTGACAGTGGATGATGCAAATGAGGCTAAATGTGAGAGGAAACCTGAAATGAATCACCCTGTCGTGTCTTTGGTGTTTGCGCGCACCCGTGTGTGTCTGTGTGTGTGTGCCCCGACTATACAGCGAGCCGTTTGCGCCGTACAAAGCTCGGTTTGACACTCTCCCTCCTTTGTCTCAAACTGCTAACTGTATTTAATTTCACATCTTATCGGGCCCGGCTTTGTCTGTCTGTGGGTCTCTGCACAGTGGAGGCGACCCCCGGAGATAAACTCTGTCAGACTCTGGGGTGATTTATTAAATTCTGATTTCTGTGAAGGACTTTGATGTCGAGGGGGGTGGGAGGAGAGGGTATGTGTATATGTGTGTGTGTGACGTGGGGTGGGGTGGGGGGGTTGAAAATATGTCGCAGGTGTCTCTGTCAGCTCCGGGCACTGTTCTCTCTCCATTACCGGCATTGTTAGGTATAGAGAGGCAGGAGAAAAGAGAGAAGTAGGAATTTATGCTGAATTTCCTGTCTTTGTTGTGGCAATGGTGGGCTTGTTTTTTTTCCCCTCCTGTTCCTGGTCAGAACAGTGGTATCACGTCGTACATGTTTGGACTGGAGATAGCAAGCAGTGTCTGGAACATGGTTTTCACTGAGGGGGTCGACCCAGCTTTGGTTATGGTTCTACGCCAATCTACTACCGAACACCTGAATGTTACTCTCCATACAAAAAACAAAACAAAAACAAAACTCATTTGACCTTATCCTCCTACTTTATCCCCACCCCCTCTAGATTTAAATAAAACTTGTGTGACACTTTTTGGCGATTTCAGCAGATTTCACGGGGCAGTTATTACCCAATCTCCTCTCAACGCTTCAGTTCGACACATTTCCAGGTTAAGCCCACTTCACAGGTCAGTTGTACCTATGCCCAAGCTCAACATGTTAATTTTAATAGATCTTTTTTCCGATTCAAATGCATCAGCTCCTCCTTGTCTCAAAAGCCACTTTACATTTCTCTTTCATATCACCTTAATCTAAATTGATGTGTTATCGTACACGAATCTCGGAGGAGAGGGATCAAATGACTGGCTGTCAGTGGTGCGTGGTGAGCTGTGTTTTTGAACATAATTTTGTCCTCTGCGTCATAGAATAAAGCAAAGTCACAGGGTGCTTTTCGTACGACCCTTGCATTTTTTGTGAGGATTGTTTTTCAAACTGAGAGCAGAGCCTCAAAAAGTGATGCGTCGCTTTCTCTTATATCTCTAAAGCAGGCTGATCAAAAGGGAATATTAGCCAGGGTGCTACTGCCTCCCGTCTTTTGCGTTACTTCCCTCCTTTTTCCTGAGTGGCGCTTCAATTCGCAAAAGCGATGAGTGGATGGTTAGGAGTTGTGGATCCTGTGTGTTTATTTATTGCTTGTGTGGAAGAAGTTAATAGAAGACTGGTATGTGTATGAGAGGACTGTGTGTGTGTATGTGTGTGTGGGGTGGGGTGCTGTGATGCGTGAAGGGCTGCACAGAACAGGACTTCTTGTCTTAGATGGTTAACTATAGAAAGCCGGACTGAACACATATATCAAACTGCACAGACGTGCAAATGCACAACTACCCACACGAATCCCCTTGCTTTATATCAAATAGTTTACCCCACACCTTTTCCTTCTCCTCCTATTTTTCTTTTGAAAACAGGGCATCTGCCACTATGAGGGTATGGCTATTAAATCACGCAGTGAAGATGAGTTTGCAAAGACAGAAACTCGATCTTATTTGTACTTCTCCGAAACAAAACACTCAGAACTCAGCAGCGCTGCCCTCGAATGAAAAAAAAAGAAGAAAAAAAAAATAAGAAAAGAAAAACAGCTCAGTTTAAACACAGGCAGAGTTTGTTTGACTCGGTGTGCAAACCCAGCTCAGCGGGTTTTGATTGAGCGGTGCTGGGGATCTTGGGCCTGACTCCTCTGATACCTACATCTCCCCGTCTCCATTGTTCTCTGCAAGTCAGCATCTTTTGTCTTTGCCACTGATTTGTCTTTTGATCTGTGCGAGTGATTTATCTGCATGGCATCGTTTTTCTCTCTGTTCCACGCCCCCCCCACCACCCTCAGGAAATTTGGAATGAGGCTGGCCTAACCTTGCCAGGACCAAACAAAAAGCCAGAGAGCTGATCTCATGTATTTTGATGCTGTTTGTGAAAACGACACGGCCTAGACTTTGAGAGACATGGAGAAAAAAAAAAAATCCATTTGGAAGTGGTGTGTTTTAGAAACTCTAAAAGATTCAGTTGTATTAAGTAGATGTAACGTCTTCTGCAGTAGGCCCGTCGACTCAAAACAAAAATACTCGGAGAGCGGAAACTCTGCTTGTTTCAGCTTAAATACCGAGGTGAGGCTGATAGAATGGGGATCTCAATGTCTTTAGACTGCAACAGTTTTTTTTCTCTGTTTGCCTGATTAAAATAAAAAAGAAAATAGAAAAAAATAAAACACCTGAGTTTGGTGGTGGTAGGGTGGGATTGGAGCTGACAACCCTGAGGGGATTGGAGCTGTTTTTCTGGTGTTTTCTTTTCTTCTTTCTTTCTTTTTCCCACCCGCCCTCATCTGCAGCTGTTAAAACCTTCTCCCTCCTCCTACCAGCTGCTAGAGAGAAAGAGACAGAGAGACACTTGCAGAAAGGAAAAGAAAGTAAGAGAAAGGGTAAGAGCAGCTCAGTGGTAGGGGAAGGTAGGAGGGTGGCAAGTGAGTATGCGTACGTGTGTGTGTGTGCAGGGTGGGGGACACACAACCACTCAACACCTGCTGCCCCGTGAAGGGAAAAGGTGTGCGCAGAAGAGAGGGAAGAAGATGGAAGGAGACCGAGATAGGTGGTTAGGGAGAGGCGACACAAGCACAAAAGGCTGAGAATGTGATAATGTGGGAGTGAGGTCTGTGAAAAAAACAAAGATTACAGGGGAGACAGGTGTGGGGTAGGGGTGTATGCAGGTAATATCACACATTCCACATTTGGCATTCAGAGTGCTCCCTTATGTGAAAAGTAGGGTTATCTTTAGTGCTAATCTGGGAAAATATAAATAGATATCTTTGTTCCAGGGTCAAGAGTCTCGTTGCACCAGATGTTGGTGTGCTTTGATCAACATTGTGTTTTGGGGGCCTCGGCCCCCACCGTGTGCGACTGAGATCTCGCAGAGAGGAACATTTTTTTTTTCCTCGGCAACGCTAATTATTTTTCCATCGCCACTCCGCCACTGGCGAAGGACTGTTCACGTCCACACCGGCCATCCGGGTAGCAAACAGAGCACGTAGCACGAGAGAGAGAGAGCGCAACACTGTTTGCACAATTAATACTTCACAGATAGCATTTTCTTCTTCAACAGCTCACTCCTCATTCGAACAAATCCGGCGACGTGATCAGACATGTGCGATAGAATCTAAATTTGTACACGCACCGTTATTGGATGCATTTAAAACAAATAAAAATGGGATTGTCGCCGTATCACTGGCGAACCACCACCGCCTTTCTCTTCTGTTTGGGACCATGTTTTCAATTGGCAGACATTATCTATTCAAGAAATAATAAAATTAATTAAAGAAATGTCTCTTTGCAATCTTGATAAGGCTGTGTTTTTTTTCCCCCTCCTCCTTGCTGTTAGGAGACTTGCCACAGGCTTGTCTGAGCAGAGGAAGTTATGAAACTCGTACTGCCATATCATTTGCACAAGGAAGTTTCAGCCTTGTTCCTCTGGCTCTGTTGACTGGAGTCCATAAAACAGCTTTATTAAAAATGACACGATTCCACTCAGTATTTGCTCAGTGGCTGCTCATCTAGATTAGGTCACATGTTGCTGTGTTGTGTGGCCAACAATAGCCGGAGTTTATGACAGATAGCAGCTGTCTGGGCTGACTGCGCTGCGATAACATATTGCATACTGTACATCTCTAAATCTGCTGCCGCCCCATCGAGATAATATGCTTCTGTTTTCAACAGAAAACTGTCTCAACCACAATTCAAAAGCACGTCAGCACTGTTCCAATTTCCTGTAACCAACTGCACATGATAGTAAATCGTGAAGGCGTAGTGACACGGCGAAGGCTGCTCTAACTCCACACTGTTCGAGGTTTGGTTCAGAGAAATTGCTGCAACAACGCTAGTTTGTATTGCACAAGTGTACTGCTCGAGTCAAATACATCTGTGTGGCAATAGGATTGTGTTTCTCAACCAAAAGCGTCATTTCAGCTCGGTGAAAAGGCCTAAAATCTGTACTATCAAGATAAGGCAAAGTGTCTGCAATGGATTCAGGAGTGCCTGTGTGTGCATGCCCATTGATGTATAACACCACTCCATAGAGGGAATGCTGTAAAGGAGGGGTGAGCAGTCAGAATTATGTTATGGTTGCCTCCTGTTTAGCTTTTCCCAGAGCCCCCGGCAACTGGAAGGCATCAAGGACACCTGGGTGAGACTTTATTAAAGTATGAAATGAGAGGTCAGTGACGCGACGGTCCCACACATGACATCCTGCTGCTGGCCCTTTCTTCACTGCCTCCTCCCCTCAGCCCAGAGCTCTGATGACTCCGCTATGAAAGTCTGTTTCATTAATCCCCCTGAGGGACCCCTCAACTGCTCTTTCTGCCGCTGATACAAATTCAATTCCTGATAGGTCTGTTAGATGGAAGCCGCATCTATCAGGGCTTTTAATTAATGTGGCACCACTCTCTGCGTAACGGCAGTGTTTATCTGAAATTCATGACCAGGGTGAGGACGGACGAGATTGTTCAAAGATGGCTTGTTTTCCCCCTCTTTTTTTGTGTTGAAATGTGAATTTTAATTAGACACGGTTGTTACTCTAAGGGGTTGTAAAAGGAGGCTTTGTGCTTGTTATGAGGAGACTTGTGTGTGTGTGTGTCTGTAACATAATACAGGCTTTCTGTCGCACCTTTTCAATGTGTTTATTTTACTTTATTAATGTTCCAATATTTTGAAGGGCAACAACGTTTTGAATAGGTTCAGGAAATCACCGGAAAAAAGTGCAGTTTGCAAAATTCTCCGAGCTCCTCTGTAAATCCACTGGCTGACAATGGGCTGGCCCCGGCAACTGTTTGTGTTGGCTGGTTATTTCCAGCCTAATAGCTGTACAATATCATTGTCAGGCTCTTATCATGGCAGCCACAGCTCTTTCTGACACACTGACACCTCAGTGGTATGCATGTGTATTTACGATTGGGCACTTGTTTGCATCGGTGCATTCGTGTCTGGTAATTATTTTAATGCCACCGTGGTTTGTACTTGTTGCCATAAATATATCAAACGGTGTCAAAATGTATTTGTCTGAGAAAATATGACTTTTTTTTTCACTTGTTTAAGAAATGCACCAATTTAATCTTTCATCTCACATGTCCTAAAGAACGATTTATAACCAATTTGAAATTTCATCTAACGTCATGGGAATTTACCAATAAAATTGTTCTGGTTATCAAACACTTTTTGAACTTGAAAAATTCAAAACAAAATAAAAAATACAGTAAATCTAGTGCTCTATAAAATCTTTAACATTTTTACCCAACTCCACTTTTTCCACTTGCACTTCTTGAAACTAACCATATTTATTAATCTAACATGTGTGTATTTATTAATCTAACGTGTGTAATTATAAAGTCACTGAAAAATAATTTAACAAATCAATAGTCACATTTTTAAAAAAAAGAAATGTAATGTAATTATTTCACTTTTACAAATACAACAAATCGCTTTTGCAAGCTAATTAAAAGTATTTACCTGTATTTTAAATAACAAAAATCATTATTTCTGTGTAAAACATAAAATCACACATCTTACATCAGAAAAGTAACAGTAAAAATGTTTCATAATTAAACATAAAACCTTCAAACAGTTACCATTTGTGCACACTTACCAATTGAACAGAATCGTAGCACCTTTTTAGTTCTGTTTTGGCAGAGCCCCTCCTTGTTTATCATAAACAAAGTTTTTTTTCTTTTTTTTCTGAAAGAATATGTGATTCCATACACAAAACAAAATGTTGGATAAACACATGCAGACGTCTGGCTCGTGCTAGCTTGCTGCTTCTCCCTGTTTCTGATTCGAGTCAGACAGGATGTGGTCATCTCGTGTATTCTTACGCGTGTGTGCCGACAAAACTTACAGAAAAGTTATTCTCCAGATTCATAAAAATCGCTGGGGTATCGTTCTGCCCTAAACGTAGGAATTTTGGGTGTTTCAGTGAGCCTCGTCGATCAAATCTGTGTACATTTTACCTTATTAGCACTTTGCAAGTCTAACACAACGAGCTGGTTTCAAACCAGTCACCTGTTTAGGTTGTAGCTGGTACTTATTATTATTGAGCAGTAACATATCTGTAAATCAACAAGATGGCAAAGGTGCAAAAACAAAGCTTTAAGCCTTGGGTTTACCTGTCATCAGTTGTGCTGGTTAAGGGTGGATGATGGATGAATGATGACTGCGCCATAATATATAT
>JAVKLF010000132.1:13666314-13680483 GCA_034783495.1 Millerichthys robustus
GTGGGGGGTGGGGGGGGCACAAACATGCACACATAGCCTCATATTTACAGGCAGCTACGTTCCTTCAACTTGATTTGGATCCACTTGCCTTGTGACACATGCGGAGATGATAATGTCAGTTTTGGCAATTTGTCTTCTTCTACTTTTCTTTTAGTTGGAAATGTGAATGCTAAGAGCAGCCTGGCACTTACACAGCACATGCCATGTTTACAAACAGTCCAAATGGAAATCTTTCACAACACTATTCTCATTTTATGCATATTGTCACTTGGCTCAAAATCCATTGGACTTCTCCACAGAACAGATGCACCCGACTTGTTTTAGTGCTTTTTTTTGCTACATTCATCTAGAGCTCTGCCCAGAAAGCAGCACACAATGGGAAATTACTTTTTTCTAGGGATATGACACATCATGGCTGTTTTCATGGATTAAAAGCATAGAGTCAAGATGTTATATCATGAAACATATGCTGTTTAAAATCATGGTCCCACTTTGCTTCATGTGGTTTTTCTGTCTCCTTTTTTTCTTTTTGCATATGCTGTCTGGTTCTGCTCCTGTTTGGATCTTCTGATGAACAGGTTAGTCCCTTTTATATTAGAAAAGATAAAAAGATAAACACTTCTCCTATTAAGTTCTATTATTTGATATGACTTACTAATTTTGTTTATTATTTAGCATATGTGCACATTTTTATATGTTTTTCACGTCTTTGTCTTCTTCAATGTGTTGCCATTAAAAACTTGGAAGGACTGTAACAAAAGATATTGCATGTTACTTTTTGTTTCATGCAAGGCAAGAATGGCTGTGTCAACTTTCAAGTTCTCTGTAAATTTTAAGTTGCATTATAATCAAAATACAGCAGAATTCCTGCAAAATCAACAGAAATACTTTATAAGGTGAATGGAGCAGGTGACTTCAGGGATTGTTCACTTTCACTTGCCATTGATGGTAATAAAGGTAAGAGCAGGTTCCATAACAAGCAGAACGTAATAACCATAACAGCCATACTTAAATGATTTGATTGACTCACGCTAGACCTCATTGCTCTATTTTAAACCTAATGGAGTCTGGGTATAATTTGGCCAAGCCTTGATTGACAGCCCCTTTCTCTATCTCAACAGTAACCCCTGACAATGTACATTAGAGTTGGATTAAAGCAAGGTGCTAACGCATATTAAAAAATTAAGCCAAGCCAGTGGACTGGCAAAGCCCTCCACACCACCCCCTCCCTTTTTTTCATTGTACCTTCTTTTAGATGGTCTAGCATTAAAATTCAATGGCATCAAGTAGTGATAGGGACTTGTTAATACAGCTGCAAACTTGCCCTTGTGGAAGAAATGAAACGACACAGAGCAGCAGGCCACAGAGGATTGACCGAGAGGACATTATACTACTTACCGACACGCCGTAGAGCCTTGGAGTTCTAAGGCAGGGATACAGCATCAAATATAACAATGTAGCCTTCATAACTAGGCACTTAATTTGTCAAAATGCCTCAGTTTTGTCTGGGACATATTTTACAGTGCCTGCAGCCCTTGGCATATTTAAGAGCACCGTGGTAGATTTTCCTGCGGCAGAATACCAGCCTTATTGTAATGCTTCAGCTGCTGTAAATAGTAGTAAATCTTTAGTGTTGCATTTATTCTAGCATGACACGAGAGCCTCCCAATGATTGAATGTTACTTATTTGATTCTGCTTCCCTTCGTTTGGGGATTTTGTGAAGAGTCTTCTCTGAAGACAATGAACTAACAAAAGATTGTTTTAACAGCTGCATGTCTTTGATTACGCGTTTCTTTGAAGTATCACTTTAAGTTAGCCTTTGAACTTGGATTGAGATCAGAAACGCATCGAGCTTCTTTTTGATGTAAGAGGAGGGGATTTTATTGTTGAAATGTTCATAAACTGCTTTCACCCATTTAGCGGACAAGCTCAAGTGTTGATTTTTGAATTGTTGCAGGAGAAAGGAAAGGAGATGGTGGAGGGGAGGAGAAGAAAGAGGGAGGGTGGTGGTTTCATGTTTGCATGTGCCCAGCGACAAAGATAGCAAAACAACAGCTTTTATTCCCCTCAAAGGAATAGAGTTCTTGGATACAATTTTACTCCTAAGTCCAACGTGCCACATTCATTTGTTTATCTACATAATCTCTGAATCAGTTTTCCACTTCTAAATAAGTTGCACACAACCTGAAAACTTTAACCGTTTTGTAACAGTCCCACTTAATTATCCTGTTTCATTTGGCAATAGTAATAATATGCACTTGAGGTACTCTGTTGTTTTAGAGAAAACTGAAATTCTATTAAAGGATTAAGTAATTGAACACTAATCTAAAGGACTTGAGGTTTCTGTTCTTTGGTAATGCCTTTAATCTTGGCACAGTTTAAGAAAAGGCAGTGAAGGAGAGAGTTGCCAAGGGGAAAAGCAGATTAGTTCAATTTCATGTATTTTAGGGGAGAACTACACTAGCTTAGATGGATTACTGTTAAATCAATGAAATAAAATTTAATGATGCAAAAATGTTGTCCATTTACATAAAGACAAAGCTTTGCACTTTGCCAGTGGAATGAAAACTGTCACAGGAATGCCTTGTTGATACAATATTCTAAAAAACACAATAAAGTCACAATAATAATTTGGACACTAGAGCCTTTAAACTAAAACCTTCACACGCTATGTGAGTTTCGAAATACAAGACACTATCAGCTGTGGGCCATTGTCCTTTTTACGTCAACTCTAGATTAATCATGCTCCAAATCCACCCCTATTGTTCAATTTTACTGTTACAAGTAACAATAAAGAAACAAATGTTGAAGAAATTATCTGCCCTATATCTGTCATTGTCATTGAGACTGGCCATAATACTTTATTTATATTCTGCTCTACAGATACATGGTTTCTGTTGCTCATTGATTCAAGGGCAGACAAATACCCCCCCACCCCCCCACCCCCCAATACTCCACATGACCCATATAGAGCAATGCAAGAAATTCATCATTTATTAGAATAAAACGGTTTGGGACAAATAAACTGGACTTAACCCTACAGCTAACCCAAATGACATTTTGAATGTCAGTCCACCTCGTTTCCTTTGTGCCAACTTTGATATAAATAGGCACACATGCAGGGGTTTAAGAAGTGGAAGTTGGAAGAATAAAAGAGGAAGAGGAAATTTAGATATTTTTAAATGATGTCCTACATTTTGTCAGCTAAAATCAGGATATTGCCTGAACGGGGGAGAAGCCATGTTCTTCAGTTGTCAAAAGGCAGTAAGTAATGATTAAAATAGCAGTGTGAAACGCGGGGAGATTAAAGTGATGCTAATGATAAGTGAGAGAAGAAAAGGGCAAGCTATATTTTAATTCCTGGGAGAATGGTTAATGACTTCTATTGCCTGAGATTAAACTAAACCTGTCTCATCAGCTTTTTTTGCTCGCTGAGGAAAAAAAAGCCCCCTGCACTTTAATTTATTAAACTCTTTTAAGGAAGCACATTGATCTACATAGGTTAAACTTTTAAAAATTTGGGCAAAAGAAAAAGACGCCCCATAAAGCTGTCATGCTGGGCAAAGCTGTTGAGTTGCTCAAGGCATACTATAAAGAATTCATTATCTCCAAACTGCCACTTTTAATCAGAAAATATCAATTTTTAAAAAGGAGAGGTTAGCTCCTGTTTAGGGCATCATGTTTTACTGGCAAACTAAATTATATTGATGTGATAAATGTATTTTTAAATTCTCATCTTTGTAGCCACTGTGATATTGATTTAAATATTTCTGTTTTTCTTTTTGTTTTTGAATTGCAAAAACACATTATAACAACAACAATGGGTCAAATTAACCACACTGATATCATAATAATAATAACAGATATCAACAAATAAACTGAATTTGTCATGCTTTCTAGGTTAATACATTCTAATGTAACTTTAGGAATGTACAGGACATAAATGACTGAATTATAAATAATGAGATTTTGGTAAAAACAGACATTGGAACAAAGGTGTCGACTATTGTAGCTCATAGTTCTGATTTATACACGGCCTCAAATGCCTCGTGTCGCTAACATTACATTTACTTTAGTTTCCGTGTCCACACCAAACGCAAAACTAAACAACACCTGCCGCACACAAGTCACTATTATTACTGCAAGTGTGTGGATGCAATCTACTAAACATAGGGAACCAATTGTGAAACTGTGTGGACATTTCCTTACACTGAGGAAATAAATGACAAACTTGTGAAAAGATTAGAAAACCATGCACAAGGTAAACTAATGGGAACTTATTTAACAACTATATGAATGGTTTCCTAAACCGAGGGCACTGAATGCAAAATTGTGTCTATAAATTTATTTTATTAAAAGAACCAATTAAAAAAAACATGCACACATTTTATTAAATCGGGGAACAGATTGCTAAACCATGCACTAAGCTAAGGGAACTTTTTTATGACCTCTATCTTTATTTTGATCTTTGGCACTTGGCAGACTCCACATTATATACTGATACCACCCTTTTTTTATATAACTGGCGTTAACACAGAGGCACTGGTGACCTCTGAATCAAATATACGGACCTGCTGATGTACTACAGCAACTTAGCACTGTTCATTTATCTTTGTTTAGTCAGAGCTGTTCTAGCATATCCTTCACAAAAGGTGTGGAGCAATGCCAGAAGTTGTAAGGCTCACCACATATTTCTGACCGCAATTAGCATGCATTCCGACCCACTGAGCCCCTCACATAACAGCGCAGTCCTTACAGAGCCCAGTGTCTTTATCAGCACCTGGGTGTTAGGAGTCACTGCACATTCAGCTGACAGCAGATAATTTTTGTTTTTATACAGATGTCAGGCTGAAGTAGGTGGTGTTTTCCATCCTTACAGTAGTAGTGTAGGCTCTCAGATTACAGAAAACCTTTTAGTCCTTTTTTTATAAGCCTATTTTCCTTTTGTATCTCTTCATGATAACATCTGTTATATCAGGTTTGTAATAGGTCTGGTATTTAAAGTTCTGTTAAAAAGTGTCATTCCATAGAGGACAAATAACAACACTACAGCAGCGCAGAATCCTGTATGCCTCTAAATTCTCACTGGATCTGTCAGCAGGAAGCAGGCAAGCAATTAATAAGCCTTAAATCTCTAAGATCACAGCACAGCCAAATGGGGAGGGGGTGTGACTGAAGAGCCATTCACAAGAAATTTCTGCAAATGTCTCTAAAGAAATAAATTCCTTTGCCAACCAATGTTTAATCGTAGTAGCTTTGATTCTGATCAATACAGTCAATGGCTACTGCTGCCGTGCAGAATTTGATCCAAGAGTTTCATGCTAATATTCATGCCTGTGTCAGACACAATGTAATCTCTTCTTCTGGATCAATGGCTCTTTTCTATAGTCTCATCGCTTTTCCAGTGTAGGTAGTAACACTATTCTTGAGCTGCTTAATCTGTAGCTAAAGAAAAAAAAAGAAGCTTTGAATATGCTGACGTTTCAGTTCACATTATAATTACCATTCCAAACGTACAAACTCTGTTAAGATGAGTTTCTTAGCAGCCTACAAAATGTTGACTATAAAATTGTTTACCAATACCTTTTAATACAACAAATTAAACCATTTCTCCGGAGTGCAGCAATTTAATCTCCAGAGTGCCCCAAAGTCAAAAGAAACTGTCTCTTTATGATTTTGTTGACATATTCAGGATGAGCTGAGATTTCATCCCTCCCACCACACCCCCTTGTTGCATAAAGTAATATCAGTGTTTCTAGGGACAGATTACAATAATGCATTAAGAAATCACATTAATAATGCACATATTTTTGTCATGTATTTATAACTATCCCCCAGACATCAACATGTCACAGTTGTTGTTAGATCCCCTTTGGTTTCAATTAAAAAATCTTGCTGAGGCAATAAAAATAGCCAATTAAACTAGAGCAGGCTCTTCGGAAGTACAATCGGTATGATTCGATTAACCTTGAACATCAGTTCGAGTTAAAAATAAGCCGAAATGTATATTAATAACTGTCCACTATGTTCGATGTTCAACTTTTACCATCCTTGTGTCACTCATTTTCTGTCATTTATTGGTTTTCAATGCATTTCTTTTAAACAGTCTTGTCTTTGAGACTTTTTTTGTACTTTCTTTTCCCAAACATTGAGTTTGTGGCTCAGCTGTATTGGCTGTGGTGTGTCAAGCATTTCTCATCACCACTCGTCTCGTCATCAGTTAATCCACCTGGTAAGACGGAGCTGAGCATCCAAATGCTAAAAATATGCCTGACACTATTGTTACACCTTCCTGCCATTTTTAGCACCCAGTTCCCAAAACTCAGACCGGTGTGGGTGGTGGTCGGCAGAGCTGGTCTTAGTAATTCGTTTAACAACATTTAAACAAGGGGAACAAGTTCCATGTTTTTTTAGTGGCTAACAGAGTACAGTGATTCATGCCACCTTAGAGCTGGGAAATGCCCAATTTATCTAACAGTTTGAATAATTTCACTCTTCATTAAGATGTTTCTGGACTTGAACGCGTCTCTGTGCCGGTCAGTTCTGCTTTGTCTCTGGGCTTTTTTTTCCCCCACTCACTCTTCTCGCCTTCCCCTTTTTTTCTGGGCAGCGATGGCCGCCCTCCTCCTCCTCTCCTTGCGCCCTTGGCAAATGAAAGGTCAAAGACGCTGCAGTGATTAATGAGCAGTAGACTCTGGGATCTCTCTGTCAACCCCCCGCCTGTCCCCTCTTCCCAGCCCTGCCCTCCCTGCTCCTTGCATTATTTCATCTGCTAATCGCGCACAATACGACTGCTTTCGTATGTTGCAGGGAAAACGGTTGGGTATGTGTGTGGATGTAGACGTTGGCTGAACTCCAATTTAAAGTGAGTGCATTGTGGAGAAAGAGGACAAGAGTTTTTGTTTTTTTATTCTTCTTTTGGAAGGGGCGCAAAGAAAAGGTGGCGTAGTCTAAACGGTGGGAGTTCCACTCAGCTTTTCATCTCAAGATGTTGCTACCGGGTCTAATGATTTTACTAGTGTGCTCTTGGCATAAAAACTCAACTTCAGAAGCTCTGCGGTTTTACTGCGTAATTGAATGTGAGCGTCACAGCTCCTTTCACAGGATAGATGACACTTCATGGGATCAGACCAACTGTTTATTTGAAAAAGTAATGAAATATTTACTCTCCATTGCAGGACAGATTAGCAGCAGTAATTGACTGTGACAGAGGTCTGTGCACAAGTATATGCACATTTTTATCGTGAGAGAGAGAAAGAGAGAGAGGGAGAGATGAGAAGAGAGTGAGTTTGAGGGCCCCTCGTGTTTGAATGCAGATCTTCAGCGTACAATGGGCCTGTTAGTGAGGCCGAATTTCTGCTTGTCACTTTCTCTCCACATGTTGCTTTTTCTTTCACAGATAAGTGGACCTAATGCTGAACAAATAGTGGAAATCAGAAGCCACTGAGAATCATTTGCCTCTCCTTTTCCCATGGCTCCCAAACAGACACCCAGACAGAGGGAGTGATGATGAGAGAGGGCCCGCAAGATGGAAAAGGAGGGGAGATAGATTTTAAAAAAATAGCAAAGAAAAGAAAAGAAAAACTCAATAAAAAAAAACAATTTTGTCACCACAAGCAGATCCAATTGAAAAGTCTCCTGGACGTGGAAGAGCAGGAGTTGTCAGATTGCGATGTAGCAGTGAATAGATCCGAGCAGGCTAAATTGGCATCAGGTGTGGGCTTCCCCTGGCTGGTGATAGGCTCCCACATTGTGCTGGCGAGACATTTGGCCATTTTCAAATATAATGGGAGAAATGAATGCAAATGAGTGAGTGGACTGAAATGTATTTAAATGCAGATTGAATGGGGGCCTCTGCGTAGCGTCTGATAACAAGTTGCTTTAGGAGAAGGGCCATATTGTGTTGGATCATCCATCCAACCCCCACCGCTCCGATCCCCACACCGATCGTCTTGTTCTCGCTCTCTCTCTGTTGCACTTGTGTTTCATAAGGGGCCATTGTTCCCAGGGTAAACTCTCTCAGAACTATTTACATTACTCATTTATTTGCATTTCAAATATTTTGGGTCCTTTATTCTTTCCAATACATAGCCTACACACATGCAGCATGCTGCCTTGTGACATCCAGTAAAGCTATAATAGCGAAAGGACAGGGGTTTTGGCAGAGAAGAACCCAGAAGGAATAAGCCGGAAAAAGGAGGGGGTTCAGTCATTAATGATAACGTTGCTTATGTCTGTAGCCTCATTAGAAGCTGTATAGCAGCGAGGGGCATGTGTTTCACAAACAAGTTCCCCCTGCCCACTGCCGGTCGAGCACTAGCCCACGGCGATCCATCTTCTCAAACGTCTCCTTCCCATATTTAAGGAGCTCTCGTTACAGCGTTTCCCGGACCTGTGAATTTATGGTGCACTCCAAGCGGTTAGCATAATCGCTAGGAATGCAGTCGTTTGAGTGGGAATGTGGGAATTAGGGCAGGAAGGGGAAAAAAAAGGGAAGCATTTGGTGTGTTAATTGAATTTCATAAGAATCCACCGCAGCAGCTTTGCCTTGTTCACAAAATGGAGATGCAGGATTTGCTTTAATTTTTTTCACAATTTTCTACTTCGTGTTTTCTTTAAAGGTTTTCTTTATTTTTACAAGCTTTGATGTTAGACAGGAGTGATAGACTTACCTTTTCCTTCTTTTCTAATCACACTAATAGAACAAGTGAAGAGCAACTAGAAGGTGTGTTCTACTCATCAAAAAAACCCAGCATTTTTCCTCATCTGCATTTAAAATACAAATTTACATGCAATTAAATTTGATTAATTAGAGACACTAACCTCTGCCCATCTTGTGTATTTGTATCTTGCATTTCAAAGTCAACCATTCTGCTTACTTAAACTTGCATTTTCTAAGAACAATAATTTGGTTTACATGCAGCATATTTTGCAGCATAAATTACACCTTATTATTTGACATATTGAACACTTGATAATAATGACAATCTTAACTTTAGGTTGTTTTCTTAAGTTTGGACTCAGTGAGTCATAGTTTAAATCTATGTAAGTACTAGTACCAATGAAATAAAATAGCCTTTGGGATAAAAGTTATGCAAAGTTTGCCCTGTTAGCAAAGGGGTGGCAGCTGGGTTAGCGACTGCAGAGATGCTTCAGTGTCCAGAAGTTTCCATGTGGTGATTAATAGGAGAGGTAATGTAGTGGGGAAATGAGTAAACACTCCCTTGCTGCTGGCTTTGTGCTTCAATGGCTTGATGACAAGGGCAGAGCAAGGTGAGAATTAAACAGACCTTCTGAAGAGAAAAAGGAAAAAAAATACAGAGGGTGGGTAGCAATGGGCTTGGAGGGAAGAATGAAGCATGACAGACCTGGCCAGTGAGTGGGAGTGAGGAAAAGGGCAACTGCGTGGAAAAGAAAGGGAAAAAAAAAGAAAGCAGCTTTGACAAAAGTGGAAGTGGAAGTTTCTCTCGAAGAAGAATAATTAAAAATGCTCAAGGGAGGGCAGTTTTAATTTCACATGTAAGGGGCTAAAGATTTCATTTAAAGGCGCAACAAGCGGAGAGGAGGTTAATAAGATGAACAAAGCAGGGAATGTGAGAACATACAGTGTGAGGAAGCATGCTGGACTTTCACCTGACATGTTTTTAATTATTGAACCTCTGATATTTCTCTGTTGAAGAGAAAGGGCCAAAAAAAAAGAGAAGATTAACTGATTAATGGTCGTGGTAACCAATTATTCACTTACAGGGAAATAGATTTTACTTTGCCAGAGTAACACTTCTCTTCAGTGTTAAACAGCACACAGTTTGATATTGCCTCCAACAAGCTAAAAGCTTTTGGTTGTGCTGCCTGTTTCAGCAGCTGCCTACTGGGAACACCACCGGAGCATTGCATAATGTCTCCTTCTAAAAAACAAAAAAAGTGAACTTGCTTCTGTAGTTGAATGCACGCTCTTGATCACTGAAATCTCATTCCATTAGTGCTATCTGAAGTTGATGTATTCCAATTATCATAATAAGATCAGCTTGGTCCCATACTCCATCGGACTCCAGACTCTCTTACTGCTACAAAATGATCAAAAGGACTTTGTGAACTAGACCCAGAGTCCCAGCTGTGGGCAGATTTGTTCAGTAGTGGTGAAAAAGAAACTTTAATTGAATATGATGTATTTCTTTTTTTGTACTTTTTGAACTCAAGCTTTAAGAAGAGAACAAATGAACAAGAGACATGGCAGGACGTCTTATCGTGAGAAACTGACCAAAAAAATAATAATAAGATAGAATCAGTGCTGTTGAAGACCGCTATTCCTGTGTGTGATTCCAGCAGCAGACTCAACAGGTCCTGATGTGTGTCCACTGCTCATCACTCCCTTCCATCTTCTCTTTATTGAATCTTAAACGTTGTCATTGAATAATGATTGTTGCACTTCAATCCCCAAAATCCCTGTTCTCTGCTGCCACCACGTCACGCTGAACACACACCGCGTTTGACACTTATGCATTATATGTTTATCAGTCTCTAATGAAACACTGACAAGTTCCCTGCACAAGGGAGGCTGTGTTCCATTAATAGCCCTTAACGAACCTTGGGCACTCACAAAAAGACTGGTCCTATTGCAGCTGACAGCAGTGGGGCCCTCAGTCCCGGCCCCCTGGAGAGTGAAGATATTAAGCGTTAGCAACGTCTGCACTCCCTCTTTCAATCTTTTTTCCCCTCTCACTCCTCCTCTTCTTCCTCCTTCTATATGCATCTATCTCCCTTGGAAGCAAAAGGTGTCTCATTCCATTTCTTCAACCACACGTTACTTGACCACGGTGTTTAGCATCGAGCCTGACAAAGAGAATTGTGTCAGTTAATTTGTCAGGGACCATTTGTGATTGATTTCTTCATCTAGGCCTCAACAAATGTTTGGACTGTGATGACTCCCCTGAACCATAATTTACTCTCACTGCAAAATTAAACTCCAAGCTCTAATCACACAAACATGTACAGTCCATTAGAAAAACGGTGACCATGCTTTTATATAATTGTCAAGCGGCTTTGCAACCTTTATTATTCACTCTAGGTTAATAGGTTGTGCAGTGTCAACAGAAGGTGATGGTTTGGGCTTTATTGAAGGCATCACAATCTTGAAAAGGAAATAACACCCAGAAGAAAAATAATGTATGATGTTGTTGGAGTTTGCATCACAACAGACGTACTGAACCAAGATCTTTGACAAAATTTGTATTAGGTAAAACTAATTACAACCTCAATTTTTAAAAATGACATGTGGATTGTATAACATGTTAATAAAAACAGAATGCAATAATTTGCCAATTTGCTAATCCACATTTTATTCACAATGTAACAGTAAACATATCAAAAGTAAACGGAAAACGGGTAGAATTTATTTTGAAAAATGTAATTTTGCATTTTATGCCTGGAACACGTCTCAAAATGTTTGGGACCGGGGCGACAAAAGTCTAGAATTAATTGGTATGAATAAGAAATTGCTGGAGGATCATTTTGCGACAAATTGAATTGACTGAAAACAGGTCATTAGGAGTACTGGGTACTAAAAAACATATTTTAGAAAGACTGAATCTCAGAAGTAAAGATGAGCTAAAGTTTACCAGGCTGCAAAATAACTATAAAAATAGTGCAACTATTTCAGATTATTGTTCATTAATGGAAAATTGGGGTGATTTTAAATAGCTCATCTTCTACAATGCATATCATAATGTGGTCAGCAATCCACACTGATTTTACCCCCACAGACAAATCTTTAAATTATCAGTCCAATCAGAATCAAACTTTATTTCTCCAAACGAGTTGTTCCAAGAGCTATCTTCAACAGGTAAGACGTTAAATGTTTATATTTATGCCACGGAACAAAAAAAAAAAAAAACCTAGACTATCAGCCTTTTTAGAAGTATTGTCATAACTGTTGAGATATAACGTTTTAAATTAGTCGCACCTATTTCCTTCAAAACAGTCACCGATTTGACAAAAAGTTACAGACATGTTTCAATTACCAAAGAAATTAAATCCTTGTTGCAAATGAGTTTCAGTTATTTTTCACCCCTGATTTCCTCTAAAAAGCTGCATCTCCCACAAGCTGCCTGTGATCTCTCTATTAGAATGTGACAAAACATTTTGGTCTCACCAGAAATAATGGTCTGTAACATCCTCTAAAGTGATTCACAGTTTATTTGCACGTCCTGTCGGCGTGTTGAACAAGGGGCTTACGAGCGCATCACACATATGGATAATTTTAAGCAGATGCATCTGGCATGGCTACCATGCCATGATTAGTTTCCAGAGCATTTGTGAGTGTGTAAACCGTTGGCGACACGGATGAAATATAGCCCAGGTTCACTGGGAGTGCACAGAGAAGAAATGTTCCCCCATCTGTAATACACTGTGTAGACTAATATCAGCTCCTTTTCTCTGATATTGCAGTGAGATATCGATCTGGTGAAATTGTCCCATATTGGAGCTGTCTGTTGTGATATTCATCATGCTGTCACCTCTCCCCAGCACCTACGCGTTATTAGAAACCCGGGTTTGAAGAGGTTGAAGGGTTTTAGTCTCCGAGATGTAGCAAACAATTCATCATGAGCAAGGGAGAGAAAAGAAGGAGAGAAAAGAATTCAGGTGAGCTGATGCTTGGATGAGATTTATGTCTAGTCAAGCTGCACATTAAGAATTATATCATCAAGCGCGAGCACACCGGCAGCTCCGCCGCTATCTGCTGAGCTGGCCTATTTGCTTTCCTGCCAGCCTTAAATGGAGTTTTAGCTGCTGCGAGAAATCTGAAGCCTAACAGGATGCAGCGTCTCACCCAAACAGAGCTATTTGTAAAAGGCAGCATGTTGAAAGCGGTTGTCGTGTGTCTCGGGTGTGCCTGACGTTTTATTTTGCTCTCCGTGCCAATCACCGATGAGACATAAAGCTTGTAACTGCCACCTTCAAGTCTGGCCTGCTGCAGGGTGGGACTGTTGTTTGAGCTCTTGTTATTTCCTCTTTCTGCCGGCACTCTGAGATTCCTCCGGAAGGATCAGAGAGATGTACACAGACAAAATCCAATTCTTCCGTGTCTCGTCAAGGAGTCGGGCTTTGATTTGTCTTTAACTCAGTACAAATGCTCGTCTGGGAATGCGCAGGCTGGGGGCTCCCTCTGAAGTTGTTTCGCTGTCTCTCTTTCTCTCTGCGAGGTGTGTGAGCTTGGTTCTGCTCAGTTAGCCATGATGTTATTGTTGTTGTTTTTTTTTAAAGCATTTAAAAGCACAGCTGGCCAAATTGATCAGGGCTTGCGTTGGAGTGAACTTGTGCTGCATAAACAGGCCTGCTCGTATCTAAAAATGCAAACACTCTCACAGCACTCAGGGGAACAGACACCAACCATCGAGAAACAGACCCGAGCCCTAACCTTTTTATGTATACAGAGAAACAAGAAGAACCAGGACATTTTTTTCTGCTCTAAAAATAACATTTCTTTTTCTTCCAAAATCATTTTAGAACTTCTCAAAGTATCTACATTTACATATTATTGGGGAAAAAAAGCTGAAAGCCAGAGAAAAAGGAACACAGAACAGATCATTTTTGTTTAATGTTTCACACAGGATTCCAATCCTCAGCGCAATTAATGTTAATCACCATGGCCTTCCTGTTTTTCTGGAATTTGGACTGTTTGTGAGAGGTTTTTTTGTAATGCGGTCTCTCCTCCCTCTTTTTTCTTGCACTCTCTTCCTCTTCCATGTCTGCTGTTAGTCCCTGTGTCTCCTCATGTTATGATTACATCACCCTTTTGTGCCTTTTGTGTCCATTTGGACTTGAAATTAATCACATCCGGCAATCTGGTTGTACTATTCTCAAAGTTCAAACGCTTTAGGAAAGAGTCATGTATGGAAAAAGATGACGGTATGGTGAGTGAGATGGAGCCGATCGAGCATGTTCAACACTCTTATTATTTGTAGAGTACAGTGTATTAATTGCTTATCGGTTTTTGATTTCGGAGTCATTTAGAGTCAATCGAACGCATAATTTTCACAGCCATTGTTCTTTGGGGTTTGTTAATTGTCGCCCTGCTGGCAGAATTAAAAGCAAATTAAAAGCCTTAACTGTTGACTCCATCTGAAGTCACTCTCCACAACAATTTCACAAAACAATAGGGAGGATTAATG
>JAVKLF010000132.1:13688497-13699221 GCA_034783495.1 Millerichthys robustus
CACCAGAGAACCCCCACATTATGCCCCACTCAGTCCCTGGACTCATGTCTCCTAGCATGATTCCTCCCACAGGTATGATTTGGCCTGTTGCAGTTGCAAAGACTCTGATTTACTTTGTCTTGTTTATTTTTCATTTTTTTCATCTCTTTATTTTACACACACACACACACACACACACGCACACGCACACACACACACACACACACACGTACAGCCTCCCTACAAAAATCCTCCCTGCAGCTTGTCCTCGAAATGGCAACCAGTCCAAAGTGACACATGCACCCAACCCACCAGACACCAGCCGCTCACTCGTTTACCAAAAACAGATCCTCTGCTCAGCTACCATCCCCACCCTCCGGAAACTAAGAGGGGTAGAATAAATTGGACTGGAGATCTTTTCTCTCAGATTATTCCAGTAGATGTTGCATTTTGCCTTGAGTGCATTCTAATTAGTGCGATTAAATCCACTCCACTGCTATATGTACATAGGCAGTGGTGATGCTAAAGCAAGCTTATCGCCACAAGAATCAACAACAAGCGTTTGTGCCCTAACTTAGCCCTGGGCCAAGTCTTATTGCAACTAATGCTTTTGTTCTATTTGTGGCTGTTTTCCATTGTCCACACTTTGATGTTGGTGGCTCTAAGTGCTCAGATTTGCATATTTTGCTGTTTTACTTGATATGTATTTAATGAATTTGTGCCGTCCAAAGCAGCTCTTAGAATGCTCATCTGGTGTACAGTAGACGGCCTATTTAACCAAGCGTGAGCTTCACAGAGATAAACCACCAGAGCAGATTTTCCATTTTGATACAGTATTTGTGTGCAATGATTTCAACAGACCTGCAATTATCTTAACAAGCAGATTTAAATTACAGGTATAAAAACAAAATAAGTTCTTGTTTTTTGTTTTTATCAAAGGTAACAAAGGAGCGACTATGAGAACAATATTAAACTCCATCCACGTGTTTAATTCAACAGAGGCTCACAGCTCTGGCTCATGCTTTGAACTCTGGGAGCAGAGTGAGGTCGCTGGCTATCTGCTCTATACTATAAAAGGCAAACCTAAAGGCCGAAGTCAAAACAGAAGGAGGACAATGATGAGAAAGACGTGTTATTTAGTAGAACATAAAGCAACAGAAAAGCCTTTTGATATCATCCCCCCTTTAAGCCCAAAGCTACTCTGTGATCTTGACATTTAGTTGGGGTATTCAGTGGACAGAGATAAAGAGATTTTTGGTATTCTTTGCAACATTCATAGGCTTTCTAACTGTAGTGAAGCAGATATTTTTATTAGTGTGCTGTTGCTTTGATGAAAGTATTAAGCATTAAGCATCAAAGAAGTTAGAGAATGTGACAGATTAGTAATTAAGTGTAATTGACCACACACAAGTTAGCATCTAAGTAGGCGACTAATTGATCTTTCTGTTATGTTTTGACTGATGATTAAAAAAAAACAACACTGAGAAACTGTCTTAAGTGGTTTTACTATCATGTCATGTTACATTAGTATTTTTTTCTGATAAAGTGCTTACATGCTCTTACAAATGGAAAATGAATGGATGATTTGTCCTAACCCTTTGTTAATTTGTCTTGATTATTATCATTATTGAGCCAATATGAACTACAGAGTTAGAACATGAAATGATTTATTCAGAAAAAAGTGCAATTTGTGTCCTGAAACTTAAAGGAAGACATGCAAAAAGTTCAATACGTGATGTTAGTGCTTCTTTTCAGACAAAAGATCACAAGAACAGCTGACTGTAGATAAAGCTTGGCAAAAAGTATGTGAACACCCCTCTTAGCAAAATTTAGAGGAAGGTGCCCCTTCTTTTAGAAAACTGTTACAACCAAAAAAGAAGCAGGCGATAATGTCTACATCACGCTACATCAAAGCAAAGCAAGAATGACTAGTTCAGATGAAAAACAGGTGCTCAAGATCCGTTTTTTTTTTTTTTTTTTTTTCAAATCAGCTGTGTGGATACATTCTGGGTTCTCACTGATCTACAACAGTAGAGAACAAGAGGTGGATAAACAGAAAGCCAAAAGGATCCCAACTTGCATTCTTTGAAGCACTTTCTGGTGTCTAAAAAAATACTGTTAAAGATGGCACCATGTACCTGTTGAGTAGCAACAGCACACTAGTACTGTTTTTCAGCTCTGTATTGGCTTTTTGCAACAAATTTATGTTGAATACATAAAAGTTACTTCAGATTAGTATCATTGTGTTTATGAAACACAATGAAAAAATGTCTTCTTCATGTTTACCAGGACCAAGTGAGAGTGGATGTTAACATATGTATCTTTACCCTTGACACAACAGTTAAGGTTTAAAAAAGGACAACTTGATATGCTTAATTTTCCACTTAAGGAAGTAGGAATATGTTTGTGAAAGCACATGAGCATCTGATACATGCATTCATGGCCTCTCAACGCGAAGGTGGGAGTGGGGGGTTATGCTGGACTCTTTCCAGTTGCTGATGCATTACAGGCAGATTGGCCCCCAAATCGGATTATTTGCTGTGGACTGACACCATACTGAGATGACATCTCCTTTAGAGTGGAGAGAGGGTGGTTTGAGGTGGAGGGGGGTGGATCTCCGCTCACACTCTGACCACTACTTAAGCACCAGCTTCGGGGTAATTCATTTATGTTCTGGATATGGCTTCGGCCTTTTGAATAACGCAAGAGTACTGCATTTACCATTAGAGAAATGAATGTCACCTACATGTTCCAGAGGAGCATCCTGTACTTCACTGATAAAACTCACACTGTACATTCACAGTGATGGCCCCTTCTTAATATTTGCACTATCTCAGTATACAATTAGCACGTCATTTTGTGTCGTTGAGTGGATCATAATCCACTGCCACTTCTATCAGGTTTAAAATAGATCCAGTGTGCAGCAGGTAATTTAGCGTCACTTCATTGTGTCTCTGCCCCTCCTCTCTGGGTCTGCTGCTTGTCATAAGGTTAGCACACCCTGTAATTGATACTAAATTTGTCATGATGTGGATGGCACAGTTCAAGTGCTTTAGTGTACCTAAGAGTGGCGTCGTTCCCATCCCCGGTTTGTCATCGCCGTGCCGCCACCAGTCCATGCATAAAATTAGACGCCAATGCTCGTTGACATGGAGCGTCTCCCTTCCATTTATCCTGCTCGTCCGAATAAATAAAGCCTTTTTTTTCCTAATGCGGAACAGAACAGAAACACAACAGATAAGCTGCAGTCGCTTATAGTACTATTTTTTGAATTTAAGTGGTAAAGAAGGTGGTAAAAGTCAGTCTTTTGTGTGCTGATGTGAAGTTAATCTGATTTTAATTTAATTATACAAGTTAGTTGCAGAGGGCACAGGCATCGGGGTGTTTGTTGTAAGAATGTTCTGACATTGGCGCAGGTATGGGGCAGCTAGCATGTTAATTAATGATGAAGATCCTGACAATATGCAGAGGCATGACAGCGTTAAGCCAGTCGGCTGCTGCTTCCTTTGCATATTAATAGATCCTTCATTATTATTTAATATGACAGCTGCTCCAAGGGCTACCATCAGACCTTGTCTCTGTTATTTGCTGTTTTGTGCACCCCATGTGACAGTGCCGTGCTTTTCACTGTTTGCTGAAATGTTCCCCTTTTTCTGGCGCGGCTCTCTACATGATGCGCTGTTTGTTTGGTGCTCAGGAGGATTCCGACACGTCTAGGCTCCAATATCAGAAAAAGTATCTGAATTTAAAGGTGACTTTGAAAGAATATATGGCCCTGGATTGTTTTGTTTGCATAGCAATGAATGCAGATTAGCTGGAGTGGGACCAGTTGACGTTTAGACTCCGAGTACCTAATATAGACCTGTTGGTGGGCATCAGCGTCTCCCTGGCCTTTTTATTGCATTCATTGGACTGAGATGCACATGATGTGAATTTGACGATTGATCTGCTGAAATGAAACAATTATCAGAGCAAAGACTTCGATATATGGACTGTAGCTCTCAGAGAGTATCCGAAGGTTGCAGCGGAATGATGAGTGGGAAAAAAAATGGAAACGCGATCATTCCATCCATTTCACAATAATATAAATCAATGCCTTGGCCTTTATTTACTCAGTAGGAAAAAAAAATCAGATCGAAAAACCTTCTCCCATACATGGATGAATTTCTCTTTTCCTTGTTTTATTGCTCCTGAAGTTTAAGCTGCGGCGCCATAAAACACAGCTTTCTTACAAGTTGGGGAGCATCACAGAGCTCCACTGCGGCACTCCCTGTGAACGGCACCTGATTTGTGGATAGAATTTATCACACAAACAGCCCAGAGGTGATTTCAATATTTACTCGGCAGTCTGTTCTGCATACGTCTCATTTGGAAAACAGTTGACTCTTGCCCATTATACACAAATGAAGGCTGACCTTCAGACTGGGCAGAGGCCACATTCATTATGTGAAGAAGTATCACCTTCTTATGAGGCAGTGGCGTTTTCGTCCCCCCTCCGCTCTGCTTATGCATATGGAACAGCAGCCAGGGCCCACTGCAAACGAGAGGGCTCTTGCTGACATGATGTATACTGTACGTCAATATGGTACTGATGTATTTTAAGATGCAAACAAGGCTTTAAATTATATGCACCTCCATGTCAGCGGCTCAGAGTGGCTCCCACCATCTGCCTATCAGCTGGCGGATGAGAAAAAAGGCGGCGTCCAGGTTCTTGTGTCCGTGTCCGCATGCATCTATTAGAGGCACATGTTTGAGTTCTACCTCTCCTCGTGCTTGTGTCTCCTCCTCAAAGCGCGTGGCTAATAGCTGCTTTGAGTCCCATCACCGAGATGTGACAGCTTAGCGCCGATAAACGCCGACGTTGCTTTGTTCTGCGTCAAACGTGAGGCAAGCCTGCATATCAAGTACAAACAGTCCCTGTAAAAAAAAATAGAAAGAAAGAAAAAGGAAAAAAAAAGAAGTGGGGGTGGCAGGTGTTACCCTGTTTTGTGGATATGGGCAAGAACAGTAATAGGTACGTATCTTTCTCTTGCCGCGCATCTTTGATTTTGTTACTTCATTGTGGGACTCTCCTGAGACAAGCAAACGTCGGGCCTCGAGGAGCTTTAGCGCTGCCAGTCCCTGCTGTTTGAGAGCAGCCTCATGAATAAAGATTTTCGTCACGTTCGATACACTGGAACCTCGGAACTACCACAATGACAAACCAGTGCTTTATGATCTCTACAGTGAGACCAGCATATGTAGGTCTGTAATCTCCTCTTCACTATATCAATCATATCGGGTTCATGATGATTAATGTGGACGGATGTGTTGGAGTTCGCTATTCTTGTCGAGATTGTGTCGGAAACGGGAATGATTGTTTAAAATGCGATGACGATAATCATTCAGAAAAAAAGAAAGAAATGAAATAGCCACAAGCATGAAGGGACACATGTGAAATGTTCTCAAAGCTAATTTGTCGCAATTTTATAAGTGATATAAAAAAAACAAATAAGCAACCATAATTGCTTTAAAGTTTTGTTAAAGCTGAGATAAAACAAGAGGTGTATCAAGTCAAAGCTCACCGGTGGTAAAAAGAAAAAAAAGCAACTTTTAGTGTCGTTTTGGATAGTTTTATCTTCAAAAAAACATGGTCAGGTCCTTGGCCTGCACATTATTTATATAATTTGTCCAAAAACTCTACTCTCACAAGTTTTCTTTTTAGATAGAATAGCTTGCCTCCGCCATATAGTTATGTTTTATTCATTGAATAACATATAATTATAATAAAACACCTTAAGCACTCGCTGCGGTTTACTGTTGAAAAACTCACTTTGACTCTCGGAAGAAGGTTCTCACTATGAGGTGAAGTTTTTATTTCATTTAGTATTTCAATCAAAATTGGGTTCCGAGCTTGTTGTCTTTTTTTTTTTTTTGGGTGGTGGTGGTGGTGGGTGGGGTGGAGGTTAAAGCACTTGAATATGTAAAAAAATTAGATTCACGGATTCATTTTTCCTTTCCAAACCTTGCTGTATCACATCGTATCACAGCACCTCAGTTACATCCATAAATGCATTGTGCAATATAAGTTGCACATACAAGATGCTTACATTGTTCACTTTTATCTTGACCACATCTGTTTGCATCATGGAACAAATGCATCAATATCGAGGCGAGGATTGCCCAATCTTGGAAACATTCATAAAAATCATATGCTGCCACACACACACAAACTCATTTCATCAGCATGAAAACCTGCTGTGAAGACATCCCCCGTCAGATGATGAAAAAGTAAGTTCTGATCTCTTCGGAGCTCATTCGCCCAAGTAGATGAAATAATTCAACGCTCGTTGTTATGAAAGTCCTTTTTCTTTGTGTTCTTGGTTCACCGAGGCAGGTCTCTGAGGCGTGTGTGTTTTGCAGGTGCTGTGCCTCAGCCTCAGCAGACATGTTGCATATCTGTAAGCGCTCTGTCTCTTCTGCCTCCTCTCACCAGGCCTGACAGCAGCCGCGGCAGCAGCTGCCAACGCAGCCATCGCGGAGGCCATGAAGGTCAAGAAGATCAAGCTGGAGGCGATGAGCGGCTACCACGGCAACGCCAACCACCACGGAGCCGATGGAGAGAACGGAGACCTCAGCTCCAGCGTCGGTAAAAGATGTACTTTTGTACACTGTCACAAACACTTTTAGTCAGGTTAAGGGAGGGCGAATGCTGGCTTCAAATTATTTGTGATAACTGTACAGACTAAGACTTAAGATGGGTTGTTAAAACGATATTTCAGATCATTTGAAGTGGGGTTCTATGGAAAGGTTATGAACAACTTATATATTATCTGTAGATAGCTCTTAGAACAACCTCAGTTTGGAGAAATATACATCAACTTGTCTCAAAAATGTTGACCAAGTCCAACACTTTTAAGTATAAAGTGTTAAAAATGGCACCATTGTTATTGACACAAACTTTGACAAATCTTTACACAGAATTTTACAGATGGAGACCCTGTCAACGCTTTTTAAACTGCTGTTTTTATCTCTACTACAGTTTATCAGCCTCTTTTATTGTAGATAAACTACTAAAGTAACAGCTATTTAAAATATATTGTCTTAAATCGTCTTCACAGATAAATATGTTCGGAAACAATGACTTCATAAAATAAAAAAAATAAAAAAAAACCTATATCACTAACGAATTGTTTTTTTTCCTAACAATTATCTAGGTTTCTGTCAGTTTTCAGTCTGAATTCTGAAAAGGCTCAGAGGACTTACTCATACAGCTCAACATAAACCAAAGATTTGCATGATATTTTCAGGATACTCCTGTTTTTGTATGGCGTGTAAGACGTTAAGCTACTGAGTTTTTGCTGCATTTGTGTGCACCAAAAGTATAAGTTTGGCATAACAATAGACATCTGTTTTCTGTCTGAAGTCTTTTTATGTTAAAAGGAAAAAAAAAAAAACTACAAAAAAAAAATACAAATAGCTTAATTGCTGAGAGAAGCTGTGAGCACAGTTTACCAAAGCTATCAGCTTTTTAACAGGATCTAATTGAATTGCTGTGAGAGGTTTTTTTCACTATGTGCCATTTCAATTAATTATTAGCACTAAAAAGCAGAAGGATTTCTGTAATATCACACACAAGCACTTAGTGAATTAAAGAGAATGATAATGTACGTTAGCACAGATTCATGAGCTTTTTCAGAATTATAAACCAAATGTGGCTTTGGTTGCTAAATTGAGGTTTTTATTCATTGACTGTAATAAATGGCTGTATGAATACATTTCTGGAGTGATTTTCTACGTGGCATAGCTTGGTGGTGTGCGAGACGAAAACAGGATGTGTTTCAAAGACGATTTAACAATGCAAAATGCATAAAGTGTGAGGTCATCACTCGGAGAGAATGGAGTGCGTAAAAAAATAAAGGAGAATAAGAGCCTGCGAGGTCACGGAAATAAAGATAAATGCAAGCACCAGCAGCAAGGCTGTGGCAATGGAGCTAATAAGAAGCTGTTTTATCTTTTTACAATTTAAATTGTAACCTTGAGTCCACAGCCAGCCACACAGGCTCCCAGAAGAATCATAATTTTGGCAAAGGAGGGAGGGGGGACAGTTCTAGGTGCAGGGGCCGCAGCATTAGCTCCCTGAGTGAAATATATGGCGGCGACGCCTCTCAGCCCCATCCACAATCAATTGGATTCTTTTCCTTTAATATTTACTCGCAGCGATGAGATGCTCGTCTGCATGGTGATGAACAGTCTGCCACTGGCGTTTGAAGGTGACCTGTCAGTGGCTATGGACAAATCTCTCGCTCGCAGAAATGTAGAAAATAAATCATTAGGGGCAGGCAGTCAGACAGGGGCCCCTTCTCTCTGCCTCACTCTCCTCGGATTTAAATCAGCTCAGATTTATGATTTGAATTAATGCTTCGTTTGGTCAAAGGAATGCTCGCAGAGACAAATGATGTTTGGTACTGAAACCATCCTAATATTGATTACTGGGTGTCGCGGCAATCTCTTGTTTATATCAAGCACTCTCCTGTGACAGTGTGGCCAGCAGGAGTCATCCTGATAATACGCCGGAGATATATGGCCTGCTCTGCACTGCAGAGCCATGAAAGCGAGCAAACAGCATGCTGTCGTTTTCATCTCTCCACAGATTTCTAACTCTTATGCGTATTTTGTAATTTCACACACACACACACACACACACACAAAGCACAGACTCACTGGAAAGCGTGACGGCAGAGTTATTTAACATTCTCAAAGTGCCTCGCTCTGATCTGATTTATGAGTCTGGCCATTTTGGAGTGTGAATACGTAGCATGTTCAGCTCTTGAGCTTATTATCAAATTGCAATCCAAATATATAAATCACTTGACTGATACAGCGTGGATTGGGCAGAAGGGGGGAAACCGGTCCTGGCTGCCGTTTTGTTGCAACTCAGAGAGCTGACTTGGGAATTACTTCATGCTGTCTTTTTTTTTTAAAACAGGCTCACACCACAGCTGCTCGGAGGAAATGGGCCAACATTTTTGTTTTAACAAGCCGGCTTAAAAATGGATGCGTTTATTTAAACACATTATGTTACCACCAACACAGGAATTGATATGATAATGAGCCCACTTCTGACAATACCACTAAGGATGCAGATCAGGTCAATCTAGAGAGCAGCTCCCTACATAAAGCCATTGAAGGGAGAAAAAAGAAATCCTTCTCCAGCTTGAAATACAGGTGCTACGTCTCAGTCTCTGTCTGAAGCAGATCTTGTACTGTGAAGTGCTTCGAGCCGGCTGGTGAAGGACACTCTGTACTGTTTGTGGAGTTGGATAGCTCACTGCAGTCTTTGTGTTGATGCAAATTGAACAGGCTAATGTTTCTCTTTCACATTAAATATTAATTACAATTAGACCTTCCTGTTTGCATCAGTGTTATTAATTATGGGATTATAATAAAAACAGACAACAACAAAAAAGTCAGAGAGGAAAATATGTATATGTGGGAAAAAAGTGACAACAACAAATTATCATGAGGGGAGGTGGAATTAAAAGGTGTGTGTGGTGGTGGTTGGGGGATATTCTTTGATTTCTATTTATTTTTTTCCCCCTCACACTCTTTAGTCGCTCACAGAGAGTCCTCTCAAAGCACAATGTGAATTGTTCCCGGCCTCTCAGGAAATGCCACAATTACAGATCACAGACCAAGCAAAACACGTGTGGTGCTTGGCCTTGAGGGGGATAAACCGCCCGCTGTTCTCTCCCAGTGCATTGACCCCAGCCGCAACCTTCATTACTGGCAGAAAAATTATTGCAGCTGCCCACTAACAAACACCTGCCAATTTCAAGAGAAGGAATTGTTTTTTTTCCATCTGCTGAAGAAAAATAAAGTGTTTACTTTCACCCGCAGAAACAAGTAAAGTGGGTTTGTCCTTTTTTTTTCTTCGCCTCTTCTCCCTGTCTCACTTACGTCTCTGTCTTTCGCCTCGTGCCTGTCTTTGGCCACCGGGTGCTGCCCTGCCACTCATCGGACTCCTCACCACGCAGCACTAATGGAGCTGAAATCCTGTTTGTAATTAGATATGGGAATTCCGCTGTCATCAGCCAGATGATGCCACAACATGCCGACCAAACAACTCACCGAAAAACAACACCACAGGAAGAAGCACAACAGTTGCTGCTTTTTTTATGTTACTTCAAATTTTGACCCATGGCATCTCACAAGCCCTAGGAACATTGGACATCAGCACATAAGTATCTAGACCTCCTTAAAAGTGGATAGAGTCTTGTGTTGGACAGGTAGTGACAGGTACCTGGAGTGTTGCCTTGCTCTGAGATTTAAAGAACAAAAAGGTTCAGGGTGAGAGGATGAGGAAGGGGTCATCAGGCAAATTTGCAAAAAGCCCCCGCAGTCGTGTTTGCCTGTGTTTGTGTGCGCCACTGTGTGCGTGCATGCAAAAAGTGAGGGCCTTGGCCCCTGAGAGCGCTCTGTGAGGAGACCACAGCTGTACGCTCCCAGCAGCTAATTGGTCCTTATCTAGCTGTCCCATTCATCTTCATTTTTTACCAATTACTGAGCATTATCTGTGTTCTCAGTTGGGTATGGGACTTAATCCTTTTTGGTTAAGCTGGTGCTACAGCTTGCAAATTTCCAAATGGAAGAAAAGGGGATGGGTGGTGTTAGGCTGGGGGAGGTGGGTGGGAGAGTGTGTGTGTGTGTGTGTGTGTGTGTGTGTGTGTGTGTGTGTGTGTGTGTGTGTGTGTGTGTGTGTGTGT
>JAVKLF010000132.1:13699321-13719301 GCA_034783495.1 Millerichthys robustus
GTGTGTGTGTGTGTGTGTGTGTGTGTGTGTGTGTGTGTGTGTGTGTGTGTGTGTGTGTGTGTGTGTGTGTGAAGGGGAGGTGTTGTACAAAGGGGCAAAAGTCAGCGCTAAAACAAACTCTGAAACTTCCCGTCATTCCTCAGTGGTACAGAGCAGTCGATAAACAATGACATCACATGAAGGAGAAGATGGGGGGAAGAAAAAATGGAAGAGATCAATTATTGGCGTTATAATTCAAGTCCTTGTTTGCAAACGTTGCAGGCTCATTGATTAGGCTGTTCTTGTTGCACTCACCATTATTGACTCGTTAAAACCATATTTTCTCATCATCAGTGGTTTTGTGCGCATAGATAACGGCGCATTTTACGGGCGCTGGCATTAATTATTCAGCACGTATTCATTTTAAAACGCAGCGAGTCAAAATCACTCTGTTTACTCTGCTAACGGTACACGTCTAGTACATTGCTGGTCCAGAAGGTACATCAAGACGCTGCAATCTGGGGCAGTTAGCCTTAATTTTCCGAGATCAATGCATAACTAGGCTCCTCTCTATATGGGGTCCATGCTTGACCGTGTTGCAGAGCTGACTGAAGTCAGCTTGGATACTGTGCACTAATTACCGGAGTGTTTACTGCTCTGTTGGAAAGCATTTGTAACATTTAGGTCCTTACGAGTGAGGCTGTGTGCTTGTGATCGTATGAGAAATTGGACATTAGGATCTATGTGAAGAAAATTAAAGTGGAAAAATTATATTCATCACATCTAAACGGGATAAAATCGGGTCATAAGCCTGTGTATGCTTAACTTACATATGCACGTGAGCAGATAAAGGCATGCACACAATAGCAGAACACACTCTACTTCAGTACTTTGATAGGGATCTGTTTGGTCACACTCTTTGCGCCAGCTGTCAGCCCAGCTCCGCTGCTGCGATTTAATTAGTCTGTTTATGTCCTTTCTAATAATAACGCTCTCAGGGTGGAAGGACACATCCAACAAGCTAACCGCACACTCCAACCTGCTAAGCTGTGCTGGTGCCACCAGCAGCAGCGCCGCTAGAATGTGGGCCATGATGGAGGATTGTTACGACTTCCTGTGCCTCCAGACAGAGCAGTGGCCCTCGGGCTGAGATCTAGCATCACCCCCCCCTAATCAATCCTAACCTTAACCATTAGGGTATAAAACATGCACTGACCTGATATAAGTGTCTAGGGGCAAGTTCATCCATCTTCCTCTCATGCGCTCTTATGGGAGCTTTTGTCAGCCGAAGCTCTTTGGAGAGACAAGATTGTTGCCATGGGCTGAAAAGACTCCAGTTCTTGAACTTATCGTAGCACCTTTTTTTGCTGAGACTTATAATGTCCGATCTGTGCAAGTTTGTTTGATTTTTTTTTTTCTTGGATAGACAAAAAAGGGTCTTTTAAATCTGCCACTGTTGGTGGTGACTGAGTCAGACACACTGAGCAAGACATGGATTGGCAGAGCAGGCAGGCAGCCTTCCAGTCTGAGTGAAGAGCTTGATGGGTCTGTGTCTCTCTCCCGGGCTTTGGCCCTCACCGTCTCTCTATTAGTCCGCCAGGCTCATGGGAGCCAGGTGACAGATAAGTGAGGGACGACACACACATTTTAATAGACATTTCAAAAGATAAACCTGATAATCATTTCTCTCTTTAATGAAGTCTAATGTCCTCGTTCTAATTCCGGTTGCGTCGGCTGTTAAGCATCAGCGTTAACACTTGAATATGCATGATTGGGAAATTGTGAGGCGCGTTGATGTAGCTACAAAATACACAAACGCAGACAACTGCAGAAATAGATTACAATAACAGGGGGGAATTGATTAAACATTACTTCCATAATGATCCGTATCGAGTTCTATCATCTTTGAGTGGCAGCCGAGATGCAGAGAAGAAGACATTCAAGGAGGAGCGAGACGAAAGGCGAGCCACGGAAATATTTGTTTGATTGTCTCATGTGGTTAGCTCACGATAACGGGAGGGGAGCTATAAAAAAAACAACTGACCAGTCGAGTTGTCATCCCTCATCAGCATTAGGCCCCATTCATCATTAATTGGATAGATTAATTTGGAGCGCTTTGATGCGGGAGGGATGCATGTGTTGGGCTGTCCCCTCCTCACTATTCTCTGTCAGGTTGAATTTAGCCAGGGAAGGGGGTGACCTTTGAAAGTGAAGAGATCAACACAATTTGAAAAGACAATGTCACTTGGTGTAAATGTGATACGTGTAATAAATGACATTCAACCTTTCAGTGATGATAAGCTTTCGCAGGTCAGAGTAATGTGAAATATATGTGGCAAGTGATTGCGTTGAATGGAGGCACTTTTCACATGATGGTGCAACATCAGAGCCTTAGATTTCATCATTTTGCTCTGATTATGTGTAAGAGGACACATTAGCATAGAGTAATGATATTACAGTGTACACAATAACAGTAATGACTCTATGATGGCAACAACACAACAACCTCTTTTGCTGTGATTACACTGTAAAAAAATGTCTTATTCTGTGGTATACTGTGATACAGTAATCAGAAGGACAATCAAAAAACATTTACGTTAAAAAAAAAATTGTTCTGCAAAGGCACTTTGTTAGTTGACTGAAATGAAAGGTGCGTTTTCTTTCCTGGTTCATATCTTAATTATGATATGGGAACCCTCTTCCAAATAGAGCTATCTGCCAAAGTGAACCCAGACATCTTCACCATCACAAAGCCTCTCCTATGGGACCAAGATAAAGAGGGAAAGCGTTAACAAGTTCAAACAGTGTAAAGGAATTTCACAAATCTGCATGCCTTTCATTCTGTGAACAAAGGAGCATAATGCTGTACAAATAATGTAGAAATTTCCTAAGTAATCACTTTGCACAATAATTTAAATAAAAGTCTGCTTCCCAAAATAACTTTTAAATGGTTATCTTATTAGACACTGTCCATATTACATAACAAGCAATTCACAAAACAAACCTTTGTGGGCTGCATTTACTCTATTCATCTAAAATTAGATTGTGGAAAACCAATAACTTCACATTCTATTTTGTACATGCCTACTAATTTTATTGTGTTGAGCTAGTGGTACAAACATGACAATGGTGCTACATTTTATCATTTTGTAGCTACATTTATCTACATCTACATTTGCCCCTATCACCATTCTTAAGTTCAGTCAGAAAAACTACCGCCAAAGTAGAAATTCTAACATGGAAAGTTGGGGTACCCTGACCAACTCTGACCTTAAAATCTTGCATGAAAATGTGGTGGCTGACAGCAAATGGCTAAATGCGCAGGAAACTAAACATGTCACTGTAAGAAAAATGCACTGCAAACACATGAATGACGAAAACTCCAAAGCGCACACCCCCAAAAAACCAAATTCAATGTGCACAATATCCCCACCTTGGCTTGACATGGGTATTACACATTTTGTTTATTTCTGCCTTTTCATCTGAATAAGGACAGGTCTTCTAAGCTGAAAGAAAATTATCCAGTTAAAGACACGCCTAAAGTAGTTTAGCAAGGATCTCAATCTCTGCAGTGCCACCGCACAATCTTTACCCTGCACTGCACTTTTCTCTCATGAAGTGGTTTTAATTAAGGCATGCAGAAGGTGGTGATGCTAATTTTATAGTTAAATTGGATTATCCAATGACCACATGCAAACTGACTCCCAGCCCACCTACTCCACTAACGCGATATGACGGCAGAGGGGGCTGTGATTGATAACGCTCGTCAATATATTTCATTTCAGGAGCTTTAGTCAAATGACAACTGGTTGTCATTGACTGAAAGCAATCTTTTTAAAAGGGGAGCTTTTTCTAAGTATCAGATGAAAATGATTCCTCTGTCTGCTTGGGTGTCACTGTCTGCCGGAGCTTTATTGATTAGACTTGAATATATTGCACCCGCAGTAGTAACAGCTGCTGGTAATATCTCCTTGCTCTCCTTCTGCTCTCTCCTCCTTTGCTAGCAGCCCTTTTCCTGAGCTTGCGGCTTATTGTAAGTGCTCGGGTGTTGGGCCTCTCGCACGTATTCCGTGTTTATCAAGAGTGATGTGTGACAAATGTAAAGTGAGCCCGGTTCCGACCCAAATTAGAAGAGCAAGCGCCGTTTCCTAATGTGTCCTGAAGGTTTGGCTCTCTTGGCCCCCTGCCCCATTCCTGTGCATGACTGCGTTAACTAAACCCACCATTGTCCCCTCTCCCCTCCCCACGCTTTATACGCTCTGTTTTATCAAGCACAAGAATGTTGGCATTGGCTGGTAAAGGTCATTTACGGTAATGAGATTTGCCACATGCAAGCATATGGCCTGATTATTGCCCTGTTCGTTAGCATTTTCAGCAAAGAGACAAATAGACATCTAAAGACGGGAGGACTAGTATCGGGTGGAGCAAAAATTAAAAAAAATAAAACATGTTTAGCATTTTTGTCTTCAAAGATGGGAAGAACTTCTTTTGCAACAGATCTGTCAGAGAGATGATGGATCTTTCAATTTACATAAGGAATGCATGCCACCGGAGCAGAGGATTTAAATTATACTATAAAAGCTGCATGCCTTCGATTTTATACACTTAAAGGACAAACACCTCTGTCTGTCACCGTGATAATTTCCAACACATGTTACACTCCAGTGGTTTGCGTTGGAAGGCAATTATGTTACCCCATCAAATCAGAACTGTTTTCTTATCATGGTTTCGCCTACATTAAGTGAGGCATCTTGGCAAGAAAGTTTTACCTACCTGAATCATTGCAAAGTGCTTCTTTTCATATCCTCACATATTAAACACCTTTTGTTTGTTGATGTGAATTAGCTTGAAATGTATCCACTCTTCATGGCCCTTTGAATATAAAGCTATATTGTTTGCATGTGTTTTCTTCCCCTCATTTGTGTGTTCGTACCTCAGCACAGCATCACTGTCTTGAGTGTGTGTTTTTATGTTTGCCTACCTTTGTTATAGCACTCCATTCATGTGTCTGTTTTGTGTTGCGTGCGTGCATACGTTGAGTGCGGAGCAAGGAATTTAACAAAGACAAGATGTTTGCTTTATTATCAACATTAACTATGTAAACACAAAAAGCTTCAAAGTTTCATTCAATGACACTGAAGGGCTGTGGGTGGCTACATCAAAGCTTTATACCTTTCTCATTCCCCCCTTTTTAATGAGAAACAGGACTCACCAGCCTTGACTGAACCTGCCATCTGTGTGTGTCTGCTTTTTTTTTTTCTTGTTTGCATTTAAATGCGTATGGTTGTGCGACTGTGGGAAAAAAAGGTACGTTTCTGGGTACATGTCTTAAGTGGCACCATGACAGCAGACAGCGTGTTTATGGAGGCTTTTTTTATGTTCAGCATAAAAAGTTGTAAAGAAACCTCCATCTCACAAAAAATGGGCTTCAGGTTTTAGAGATTAACAGTCATGATAAAGATAAATAGCTGATTAGTGCCCCTTAAATGTCTCGAGGCTCGACAGATACTTTTTCACGAGTTCCTCATTTTCTTCCAGGACTGGTGTGCAAAATCCTCAATGCGACCACAACAAAGACTCTCCATGTGGGTTGTGCCGACGTCTCACCTTTGTTCAAGAAACGCAAACACAACATGGGGGCATTTTTACAAGAGCAATTAGAAGGGAAACGCAGATTGTTTTGCAGCATGCATCGTGAAAAGAGTTGGTCTTATTTAACTGCTTGACTGGATTGGTCCTGTTTGGTTTGACAGATCAGGGGGAAGGGGGCATCTCAACACTAGCAAAACCAAAGGCTTAGCATTGAGTAAATCAGCCTTTTGTCTTGTTCAGTTCCAATCAAAGGATAACCAGGAATGTTTGTTTGACAACAGCATTTACAATGCATTGTTCAGAAGCCCAGAGCCTCCCAAACAAAGACAGATAGGCTTTAAACAAGTCATTTAATTAGCACCGAATCCCCAGCTTTGGCTGCGGCAACCAATTATACATTCCTGAGGCATGTGCAGGTCCTATTTCACATGTGCGAGGCAGATCCTCTCCAGCCCTGTCTCTTACAGTACATCTCTCCCCTTCCATTTAAGAGAAGGTAAATAGCCCAGACAGACAGCTTCATTAGCCAGCGTCTGAAGAGCGCGGGGCCGATTGTCGCTTAAATAGTGCGCTTTTACTGCAAGCCCAGCCGGCGACCTCCGATCAATTACAGCTGACATTATTGTTTGTCGGTAGTTTTTTTTTCCTGGACAGAGGGAGTAAAAAGAAAGAGAAAAAAAAAACAGATCAGGCTTGAGCTTTGGCTGGAAATGTAATCTTCCCCTCACTTTGGTTCTTTCTCTCCACAAACAATAAATCATTCAGTTGAAGAGATAATAAAGTGCCAAGTAGGAGCTAGTTTAATTTTTGTCAGGGGAAATCTGTCCACAACAGAGTTAAGGTTAAGGGGCTGCTTGCTTTCTCAAACCGTTTTCAATGACAATGGCTTTAGCTTCTTCTCCTTTTTTCCCCACTTTCTCCTTATTTCCCTCGGCAGGATTAGATAGCCGGAAAGACTGAGGTTTTGTTTTTGATGAAGATTAACTGCAGCCCAAATCAGTGCAAGATATCATTTTATTCTTTGTAATCAAAATAAATTACTGCTCTCTTTTTTAATCGTTTTAAAACATTCAATCTTTTTTTGTCATTGCTGTAATTCTTTTAAGTAACTGAAATACCAAAAAGCTTGATGTAACAGCTTTTTAATCATGCTGTTACCAAGGGCTGTTTTAATTCATTCAATTCATCCTTTGCGATTCGGATCTTTACCTATCCAAGCGTGAACCTTGCAAGCACGGCACAACATAATAGCTGAGCTGTTTATATTGGTATTAAGCGATTTGTAGTTTTAATGATGGTAAATAGGAGTTCACCTTTGTGGGTCCCTCAGGCTTACTTCAGGTAAATTACTTCAAATGTATTGTTTATGCCCTTCAGGAGAGACGAGGGGAGCATGAGGAGGGGTGGGGGATTGTTCAGGTCTAAACTTCTGCATGAAACGTAAACAGAAACTGACAGATATGTTTCCAGTAGTTTGCCCTCTGGAATATATGCACAGCTTCTAAGTGTTTATTGAGTCTAAATAATGAAATTTGATTCTAATTTTAAAATCAAAAGAAAATCAAAATTTCACACTTCAATAATTCTGAATTAAGAAGGTGTCGAAGAATAGTCCTTTTATCAAGCCAAAATGGAAAATAACTGCATGTTTAAAACACTTAGCTGTATTTTGACAAAAAAAAAGCCAGATTCCTTGAATAAATGAATGTTCTTCTCACCTGGCTCCTTTCAGTTACAGACAAAAGAGATTTGGTGGACCCTTGTCGGTCCGTGGCACATTCCCTTACTGCTGCTCTGAATGGGTCTTTATGGAAGAAACATTGCTTTGGGACGAGGGAGTGACATGAAAAGGGCTGGACGAGCACTGAAAGCGAGACTAATACCCCTTCAGAGTGAACAGAAGTCCAGTGTTCTTGAGCCAAGCTGTCAGTCATGACATTCATGTAGCATCGAGTACAAGAAATAACAAAGAGATAAGACGGGGGAATGTTATTGCAGCAACAGAGAGGAGCCTTGCGTTATTTTAGGTGACTTTTCACCTCCTTTGTCACTCTCTCTCAATATGGTGTAAATCTGTCTGTGTTTGATTGAATGGGTGTTACATGTCTACCTCAAAGGCAGTACAAGTCTCTTCACTTCGGCCTTTGAGTGGCCTCAAAAGCCTGATAGGTATAGCCTAGACCGTACCAAGTTGTCCTCCTACGGTAAGTGCTCCCGCAATCAGGCCCTCTGTGGTGTTTTTTTAATTGAGCTTAGCCCGCTGAGTGGTAATTGATTCAGTCTGAGCTTGAGCGGAGGCGCTGATACAAGGTGCTGCTTGGCTTCCGCCTTGCTTTAATCTTCCCCTGCTTTATATTGTTTGGGTATACTCGCCACTGAGAAAACTGCATGCCATCTTTCTTATGGAAATCAATGCTTCTTTTGGATTGAGGTGGAATGACAGAGAGGAGTACTTCTCATGTCCTTTCATTTTCAACCAGTGTCCTTCTCTTTAGAGGCTCTGCCATGCAGATCTCCTTGCCCTTTGGCTACTGATGTTTTGCAAGAAAAGAGGAGTGGAGTTGTTTTGTGGAAGGCGTTGTGTGGTGTGCCATCTTTTTTCTTTACTCTCCCTCTCTTTCTTTTATCTATTTCTTTTTTTTTTTTGTACATCTTGAATTGAGCTGCCAAGACAGAGACGGGAAGAAAGAAGTGAAAAATCAACACAGGGGCTCAATCAGATTCAGTAGTGTCTATGAGGTTTTCTTGAAAGCATTTGAGGAAAGGCATCTGAGTGGCGAAGGAACGAGACCCAAATGTTTCCAGTCACTTTTGATCCTGCCAGTTCAAAGTCTACACACAAGCGTAGGGGTGGGGGAAGGGGTGAAACGGTTGAGGAGGGAGGTGCAGACACCTAGCTTTGACCTTCTGTCTGTACTCTTGTCCTTTGAAAGTTACCTTGTTTTCATTAAGGCATTCAGAAGCATGGTGCAGGGCCACTGTTTGACTAACTGCTACATTCTCCCACCCCCCAATGGTATTTTTATTGGACATTCTTTACATTGCTATTCTGCTAATGTCTTCAATTTTCCCAATTAGGCCACCATTGCCAGGCAGCAATTGAATAATTTAAAACATTTGTAAGATATCTCTTATGTTGAAATGGAATAATTTGTGAACACAGAGAAAGAAAAAAAGATACTCCCTTTTATAATGAGACCTACACTCTTTTTGTTCAGAGTCTTCTTCTTTTTTTCTTGCTCTGCTCTTGATTATGAGCCGCTATAATTAGCCCAAAGTCATTGCCACACTGTAGACTAACAATACGTGTTTGTCATTAGCACATTTAACTAGTCATTTGGGTAATGGCTTCCAAGATTGGCCTTGTTTTCAAAGGGATATTTTTTGTGTGTAAATATTGAGACAATTATCCATAATGTGCCATTTTTTATTCATCATAGAATAATTGATGTATATTTATTGCAGATGACTGTTTATCTAAGTATCATCCAAGTTATTTTTTTATTTTTTTATTGCAGTGGTATCTATTATTAACATGTGCATTTAAAAAAGCATGTGTATAATGTTAACATAAAAAACTAACCAATTAGCTTTAATTATACTATTCTGTTTCTAAAGCAGTGGTCGTGTTATTGGACATCACTATTCAAAGGCGATGTCAGTGTTTTGCATTACTGGCTGATGAATTAACACCAGCAGCTTTTCAGTTTTCTGCCAGAGATTCACAAGTTTCCCCATGTGAGGATCTCACTTCATAATATGCATCATTGAATAACCAACAACCTCATCATGTGTCTCAGGCCTGGAACTCCCCTTCATGATGATGCCACACCCCCTGATCCCAGTCAGCCTTCCCCCAGCCTCTGTCACCATGGCGATGAGCCAGATGAACCACCTCAGCACCATTGCAAACATGGCTGCTGCCGCACAGGGTCAGAGTCTGCCCTCCAGAATGGTCACCTCTGTTATAAAGGTAAATTTTAACACTAATCAGTCATCCTCACTTTATTGCCATTATGTTTGCATCAAATGTTTATTTTGGGTGTGTTGGGTTTGTGGCTGCTGGGGTTGCAGGAACGTTTGCCGGACAGTCCCTCCCCTGCTCCCTCCTTAGAAGACAACAGGAGGCCTGGCAGTCACCCGTCATCCCACCGCAGCAGCAGTGTGTCCAGCTCCCCAGCCCACACAGAAAGCTCCTCAGACAGGATATGTAAGCTATTCTGTCTTTATATTGCACTTACTGTATATGGTAAATATCATAAAAATAATAAAGTTAAACTAGCTATATAGACTATTAAATAATGAAGGGAAAACTCTCCATGACTCTGTTGTCCTTTATGTAGCGGCACACCATAACGGTTTGTCGATGAACCAAGCCCTGCTAGGCCTGTCTCCAAACCTCGCACCCGGTCCTAAAGAGGGAGACCTGGCCCACGACATGAGCCATGAAGTGAAAAGGATGCACACTGACAAAGGTGAGTCAAATTGTGATGGAACTCAAATACTATTAATCGACTTGAAATAACAATGACGTCACTCCTACTATGAGCAGGTCAGACAAGGTGCAATATAAAACCAACAATCAAAGTAAACAACAGAGGTGACGTAAAGAGCTGATGAATAAAAAACATGCAATATAAGAATCCCACATTTGTTCAGTGTCCTATTAGAAGTGGAATAGTTGTATTAAATTCAATTGAATTTGTTTTAAAGTATAGCCCAACAAAACAGCAATAAAATTCCTTTACTTTTTTTTTGTGTGAATTTAGCTTTTTATTTTTTATATACAGAAAATAAATGATACTGAGCTTAGTGCACAGAGCTGTTTGCTTTCATCAATTTGTACCTTGAAGTGAAAAAATACCTGATAATGGTACATCAAAATCTCACCGTCATCTAATTATTTGAATTCAATATCTTTTTGCTGTTTCATCAGTTTGTTTTATTAAAATAACACAATCAGAAGAACAATTTATTCAAACAGAAATCATTGTAGATTAAATACAAACATGAAGCAAATAATAGATTTTTGTAATCTCAGTTGGTTTTAGTGGTGCTGTGTGTGATAGAGGGTGGGGGGGAGGCTGATAATGATATGAAACCCACTATGGAAATCATGGGGCTGTATGTTCCCTGATGGCCACGCACATGTGAAGATCGGTGTTAGACCTTCACACTCAGGGTGCGAAGCAGTGAATAGTAATAATTAGCAGGATCACGAGCCGAATTTCTGGGTCACCAACTGTCTAACTGTGTGCATGTGGTTGGAGTCTGTTCATATGTGCCATGCTGAGGAGATTCACACAAACAGACTAATGCAAACAGGGGGAAAAAAATCAACTGATTCTTTCCTCATCTCTTGCTGAAGTGCTTCCTCTGTATTTAGATAATCAACCCAAATGACTCTAATTTCTTTGCAAACATTTGGAAAAAGGAGAATAAAATGACCCACGATCCCCGGGCAGTTTGAACTGGTTGACCTGAGCGCACCCACCAGCGAACACGTGCCGTATTATCTTTGAGATTGTCAATTCCTAATATGTCACCGGACTTGATTAGGATTCTGAGCTCTCCAGAGTGCGCGCCAGAGGTCTCTGGCTTTGGAAAACATTTTTATAAAATAACCCATTAATGCAGAGGAGTGCAACTAAATTAGTTACCAATTTGCTGAGCATGAATTAATGGAGAGCTTCTCCCGGCTCCAACAGTTGTAATTTTCATAATAACCCCAGACCTTTATTTGGCAGGTTGTTTAGTTTTTTCGTTTGAAGGTTTTCATTAGTCTAATGAGGACTGTGCAAGGGCGAGCAGTCAGCACAATTTACATGAGGAAGCTATCATAATAAATGAGGCAATTTGAATAACATGCACAGGTTTATGCAGCGAGATAAGAGAGATTGTGGCTGCAAAGATACAGAGGTAACCAATACATTAGAACCAACTAATAACCAAAGTAATTCCAATGAAAGCTTTAAGTGAAAGGAATAAAATTAATGATAGAAATATTGAACTGTAATGATATGATACACGATGCATTAGATTAATAAAACAAACGCGTTGCCATTGTTAAAGTGGGAAAAGGGCCTCGCCATGCACCATGTTGTTTATGGTGAGCTTTTTAATTAGGCTTGTTCGCCGCATCAGTTTGTTTAGATAAATGAGATAACATTCCAGTGGTTTAATGATATCTCTCCACTTGTTTGATCTTTATGATCCTGGCAGAGCATTAAATTAATCTCTTGCAATGCACTCTTGGAAACCAACTCGGTGGGTGCGGAGGAAGGATGCAGCGCCCTGGCTCATATGGAGACGATTTAAATAGCCAGACACCTCCTAGACAGACGCTATAATGTCTCATCACTCACGGCGTATGAACGGTGTCTCTTCTTTTTCATGTTGTTTCTGGCGATGAAGGAGAAAGGCTGTTTGTTGTTGTGTTAAAAAAAAAGAGGGTTTCCAAACTTGTGTTGTCCAGTGCAGGACAACCAGATGGTGTTTTCTTCTTCTTTTTTCTTTTTCTTTTTTTGAGTGGGATTTTTATTTTAACTTTGGTGGGGGATTGGTCGGTCCAAATTTCGCCAAATTAAAAACAAAGAAAGTAAGATCAAAGATTGGTGTGGGAAAACAAAAAGGGAGTAGACGACTAAATGTTGCCTCACATGTGACTAATTCAATTGCTTCAAAAAGGACGTCTGCGACGATGGGTTCTGACAAGCCTCTGTCTCGTGAAACTGAAGGTAGCTGACAAACGGTGGGGATTAGGAAAGGTTCAGAATCCTTTGGCTGGAAGCTCACTTTGGACATCAAACACTGGGATATCACTTTATTTCCTCAGGTTAGGAACGGCGTTTGAAACACAAGCCATATGCATTGTGGGTATGACAAAGTTCAAAAGTCTTCTTTTCAAAAAAAAAAAAGAAAGGAATTCGCCAAGATGAAAGCAGTGCAGTTTGTTTTACAGTGAGCTAAAAGGCCTGACAGGACAGTCAGAGGCAACTACAGTATGTAAGCTGATTCCGTAAACCATATTTTAAAAGTGGATGAATCATTGGTAATATGATATCAGCTTTTCCCTTGTAAATGTTAGATATCTACTTGTTGACACAACAGGAGATGCATTTATACCGTCCTCCAAAGCACAAATGGAAAGCTGTGGGGTATTATGTCACCTAGAGGTGTATCTTTTCATACCTGCTCTCAACTGAGCGCCCTCTGACGTGCGGTACCGCTGGTGGACGAAGCTAATTTTCTTTGCCAGGAAGCCTCCTGTAGATGCCCAGCTGATGCACTTAATGCTGCTGCCGTTCGCAGTCCCAGTGCACAGTTTGAATGATGAGCTTTGAGCACATAAATCTGCGGACACTGATGGGTTCATGTAGCAAAGAGGGGGTTATATAGTTTAAAACCAAAAGAGATGAAAAAGACAAAAAAAGTGATACCCAGCCTTTGTAGTCCTCTTGTTGTGTTGCGTCTTTGCATATGCAGCCAAATGATAAAAAGGTAGGGGACTTTGGGTCGGCCAAAACTTTCTGAGTCGGTGTAAATATTTCACTGACACCGATGCTATCCTCATACAGTATCATTAAAAGTTTGAACATGCCCCATGTAAGCTCCTTCACTTCATCTTTTCTGACTTTAATGCATAGTGTGTTTTTTTCTTTTTATATTTTCAGGCCTCACGATGTCCTTGGCATTGCGCGCTTCAAACACATGCTGACTACCTGACTTTCCCTAAGTCAGGGAGGCAAGATCATTAGCCATCACAGCCCAGAAATGTGACTTGGCAGACAATAATGCTTTATGATCAAACAACTTGTCAGTGCGTCCCGTTGAAATGAAAGAGTGCAAAAAAATAATTCAATAGAGGATCAATCAAATTTGCCCCAGCCCATGTGAGAGAGAGATTGCTGATGGTGCAGAGAGGAGGCTATTCCTCCAGGACACAGGAGTTCATTTGGATATTTGTTCTCCCCCTCATGAATGTTCCATTGCGTGACACGATCTCTTACTAATCACATTTCATTGCAAAAAAAAAAGAAGAAGGGAAAAAAAAGGTGTGGGATGGGGGATGCTTTTAGGGACGTTGAAAAGAGAGAGGTTCTTTTTAATCTTTGAAATGCCTCAAAAGTGACAGAATGCTTTCTCCTGCCAAGACGTGAGCCTCGGATGGGGAGATAAATATGCTGTGGTCAGCTAAGTGTATCTAGTGAGCAGAGAGGCAAATTTAATAATGCATTATCATTCACTGGCGAAGGTGAAATCTCGCTGTCCATCAGAGGGGCTGAGGCCTGTTTCATGTTACCCTTCACTGCAAATGAACAAGTGCTTTACTCAGCCATACCAGAGATGCACAGTAGGCATCAGTGCTTTGCTATATGCGATGCTCTGGACTGTCAAAAAAAAAAAATAAATAAATATCAGGTCTGCAATCAAAGCAATCACCTCTCTTGTCTCAACAGAACTCATTCAAGATCACCGTCCTTTATCTCTTTTATCCTGCTGAAAGTCTTCCAAGCAAAAAAAAAAAAACCTGCCCTCTCTCTGTTTTCATTTATTTATTTATTTGTTTGTTTCCTTGAGAACACAAGGAAGCTTTTTACATATCTGAGCATCTGCTATTATGCAGATCATGCAAACATATTTACCTGAATGCCCTTGTACAACGGCATAAAACAATTATGAAGATTATGTACAATGCAGCAAATTTGTGATTCAAAACGATTCGACGGCAACTGTTGCGGGCAGATAAGGTTGACCCTGAATATGTGTTTCTGGGGTGTTTTTTTCTCTCTTTTCGGAGACATTCCGTGGGGTTTGTTTGTATAATTTAATATTTACATGTAAACAGTAATTAAGTGACGCCACCGACATGCCAGGGCCAGGCTCTGCCAAGGTAAACACCAGCCCTAGTAGTTTGCCACAGTCCATCATGTTTACAGACTCGCCGAGCCCGAGTGCTGTTTATGTGCTCTTCCTTTGGCAAAGCTCATAAAACACAACCAATTGGACGCTGCCGGTGTCAAACAGAGCCGCTCTTATCGTCTGGCAGTCTGCTGGCTAACTTGAGGACATAGTGAGTCAAACCTTTAAATTTTCACTCTGCGATAATTACGCGGCTATACTCAAGCTTTTATATCCTTTCACAGAGAAAGTAAATCATTCCTAATAAAGAGAGGAAGAATAGGGGGCGGAGGAAAAAGTGCTTGAGGACTAATTCTCTTTACTCCCTCCCTCTCTGCTCTATTCTGCTTGTTGAAAGCCTTTTTTTTTTCCTCGCTTTCTGAGTATTGCAGTCACCTTGACTTTGCAGCTGCAGCCTTATAGTCTGTTGCTTATCCTGCCTAACCCCAGCCTGTCAATTAGGTCTTTAAAAATTAATCTCTTTAACTGGAAATACCATGCCAGCTTTCTTCCGTCTGTAAATGAAGTGTTATTAATTCACACGGCGCAAAGCCACCGTTATGAATAATGTTATCAAAACAGATTTCCACACGTTTAACACGTCTCTCCTATTTAAACCCCCTAAGTATTTTTATGGCTGTGAAAACAGAACAAACTAATGGATTTGCATTCATTTCCCCCCCCCTTTTTTTGGAGCGTCTTTATCAATCGCTCCCTAAGCCAGGCCCCTTTTAAAGTTTACATTCCCCGTTTCCGCCTTTGTTCTTTCATCTTCGTTTAAAAGCAGCTCAGCATATCCAGTCTGGATTAGCGCCAGCCTTCGCAGACACTCATTCAACAGCAACAGAACGGCACAGTGTCTCCCTGTAGGATTGCAATGCCAGGCAATGACACCAATGTGTCTGCTTGTCCCCCCCTTCCCCCTCCAATCCACCCACCCAGCCTCTTTCTTTTCCAAATGCAGCAAAGCTCTGATCTAGCAGCATGCTATCTGGCCAAGCAGACCAAGCTAATACTTGATCTAATAACACTCAATGAAAATGGGAGGGGGGGTGGGGATTTCCTCTCTGTTTGCTTGTTTGGGTGCCTAATTATCAATATGTACTGTAATTGGCATGTGTGTTGCGATGTTGGGTGCACATTTGGTGGCACATTTTGCTGTAATGCACATCGCTGTTGGGTAAAAGCAGGACTCCCCAGTAATCCTAACCACTGTCTAAGTTTGAGTTGCAGGAGAATTTGCTGTAATGAATTAATAAATGCCAAACAAAGGATAACTAAACAAAGAGAAAGGCATAAATGGCTCGAAGATTAGTGGGTCAGACAGATTAGTGGCGGTATACAGTACAAATGATCCCCTTCTGAAATGGGAATGATTCAGGCAAAATACCCAATCAATAGTCAGGGCCAGTTTAATCTCCAGGATTCTTCTGTCAATAAAAAGACCTGGACAACGGAGGTCAATATGCAAAGACAATCTGAACACCTTCAAAGTGCCTCACAATAATGTCCTTCTCTGTGTATTGTCTTCTTGACAGTTTGGGCTTCTAGTCGATAGGTGAATTAGGGAAATCTATTGAAGCCTGCCTCGCTGCCATTTTCTCCTCTGAGCCACAAGTTTATTTAGCGCCTCACCCCCGGAGGGCACCTACTGATCTGACTTAAAACTAAAAGGGTTATGGATTTGGCCCTGTTGTCTCTTCACCTGAACAGACTCTCACCCGGTCGGCCTCGTCCATCCCAGCCGTACGAAAAAAAAAAAGGAAAAACATAAAATGCCATTCTGTCTCCAACTCCTGCTCCATTAAGAGCTCATCGGAAGGTGTGCACTGGCAGAAACAAAAGTCCTGCATGCTTTTATGCAGTCATCACAGTCGGCCAAGCCTGTAATCCTCAGAGGTCCGATAATGACATAGCCCCTGCATTTATTACATAGAGGAGAGGAGAGAGGGAAAACGCTGACTTTGAACAAATGAACACTCTGACCTTTATGCAATAAATATGACATGGGCTGCATAAAAAGACAAGATATCTTCCTCCTGAATGGAAGTCAACACCGATTCTGCTCCCTTGCCTATTGCTCTCTTTCCCTTTCCATCTCTTTCTGCATTTTTCCCCCTCTTTCCTTTCCCAGGCTAGTGAGTGAAACAAATGGTGCAATCTGTCCCAATCATGTTTAATGGCAGCATAATATTGCAATCAGTGCAAAAGTCCACATGGCAGATCTTACTTTTCTCTGCTTTGGTCGTGCTGATGCACTTCGCAGTCTCAGACAATCACACGTCAGCCTTTTAATTATTCTTACATGTAATCATTAGCAGGCATCACCAATTAAAGCTCATATTTTTAGCCGTACAATCAAAAGACAGTTGTGACAGAGCGGATCCTCCTTTCTCAGTGTGATCACTGTTTGTGATTGTCTTCTCTTGTCACCCCACACCGCCTCTCTTGACAGTAAAGGATTTATGGTTATTTCCTCCATGCAGCCTGTCCATCTGTGGCTCTATCTTCATACGGCCTTGAGAATACGATTCAATTTATTAAAGGCAAAGCAACTGACTCATTACTTTAAAAAAAAAAAGAAATGAAAAAGGTAGCCAGCAAGAGAGTGAGCGAGAGAGTGGAGAACTGACACACTGAATTGGTTATTAATGGAAAGGCACAGCTACAGGGCAGTTGAAATTTAATGATATCCTACAAGAAAATATGAGGGTGTCACTCTCCAAAAAGTCATGCTAAATGTCAACATTTTAAGGTCCCCGGTGCTAATTTTATGCCTGTGCACAGTAATGTTTTGGAGAGCATTTAGGAAACACGGCCCGGTGGCCAGCCTGATTATCCCACTCACCTTCTCTCCTCGCTCCAAATGGGTTTGTGCAGCAAGCGATTTCATCTCTAAGTGAAGGGAACATTAGGGAGGGAAGGAAGAGAGAGCGATGGAGGAAAAACACGCGGTTTGATTTTCATGCTGTGATAAGAGAGTGGGAGCCAAATGTTACCTGTTAATCTAGCCCAAACCGACCGGGGCTCTTGACTTTGTCCCTCAGCAGGGATGGGGCAAACACTCATTTTCCTCTCTCCGTGATGAAAAGGAAATTAGCTCAAATGTGATGAGGGCACATTAGTGCGTGTGTGTGTGTAACAAATGCGTATATGATTGAGGCTCTTTGTTTGCATACATTTAAGTGTGTTTTCTCTTTCTTTTCAGTATGTACAGTTTATTACACACCCACCCACGGAAAGGATAGTGCTTCCAAATAAATCTGTCTTGCATGTGTCAGCATATATTTGTTCTTACAGCAAATCCTGCAAGTTGTTTGTAAGTCAGCCTAAAAGCAACTTTATCCTTTACAATGTAAATAATTTGCAAATGCGAATAGCATTAACAGCAGTTAGCTGTGGCACTTCCGGTGAAGCCTGAGGCACTTCCTGCAGGAAAATCATCCCATTTCTGTTCTTATAATGCAACTGTAACAGCAAGATTAAACTTTAGAAAGAAATGTTTGCAAGCCCACAATTATATTTAGAATAGAACTGTTTAAAGATGACAGCAATACATTTGGGTTTTGGCCCTGCTAGGACTAGCTGCTAGCTTGTTAACGTTCTTTGAAGCAATGCATATGGACTCGTCACATCGCATTCCAGAGTTTTTCCACAAAAATCTTGCAGGGTTTATCAGTGCTCTGAGTATGTGTTGATCGTCATTGATCCTTAGTTACTACCAGACCAAATTTAGGCTCAAATTTTTTAAAGATTGGCTTATATTGGTTATAGACAGTTTTGTGTCTACTAATTGTGACTAGCTGTGGTGGCCATTTTAAATCAGGTAGACACCAAACATTAATAGGTTGTAATTTTACATCCAATGATCATTTTCCCAGCGTTTCATTGAAGTTTGTCCACTGGTCCATGAAACGTTTTGCTAACAAACTGACGGGGTGAATGCCAACAGTTTATAGCAAAATTTTAATCAAATATATTGTACAAGTTGTTCCCGATTGGAGTATGTGATGATAACGTCTCTCAGCTACTACTACATCAAATTTGAATAAACTTTGACTTCAAAAGTTAATTGATTGTAGATGTGTATCCAATAGTTACTTTTTGAGAGTTTCATTGCAATGCATCCAGTAGTTTATGAGATATTCTGCAAACAATGAGACTAACAAGCACACTTATGCACTCGGACACTGGCATTTAAATGTTTTTTCCACTGTGCTTTAACGTAGACAAGAAGGTAAGAGGTAAGATTATAACTGTTCATAACCGTTCTTTAGATCCCCACTTTTAAAGGTCTCAACATCCCTTTAAGTTGCAGAATTAGACTGCAAACCTGTGTGTTCAAAAACTGCAAATACAAACATTTTTTTACATTAATGTATTTAAGGAAAAAGAGATGAAGAAGAGATAAAGATGAAATAATTAAAATCACACAGAGCTTGCCTAAATCATGGTTAAAGCAAACCGTTTTAGCCTTAAAGACTCCTCATTAGGCAGACATCATTTGGAAGATCAGCTAGGCTCACAAGTCCTACTTTTTTTCTCCTTCTCAGCTCTGCATCAGGCCATTCAAAGCAGAAGCCAGAAATTTCCCCTGACAAGATTTTCCAAGTCCGATGCTTTAAGAGCAGGTGGAATAATGCTGCGTTAGCTGCTAATGGCTGTCCGAGAGGTCATAACTGCTCCATTTGAAGGAGGCTACTTCTCCACTGCCACGCCAGCCGCTCAAATCAAATTAAATTGTGTAGTGAACAGCCGAGGCGTGCGCTGCGTTGGCTCTGCTGACAACATCCAGCTTTAACATTCAGTTCTCCTGCTGGGAGGAACACCGGTTTGCAAGGACAAAGGCTTTGCCTGTCAATATATCCCACCCACTGTCCAACCAAACGCAGATCTGCTCTCCCTCTGCTCCCTGTCACTATTTATCACACCTCCGCTGTATTTGTACGACTAGCAAAATATTTCACATCTACAACTTATTAATTCTCTGAAATAATCCGAATAAAGATGGCCACCACAGCCAAGTGATCTAAGCAAACGCAGTAATAGTATAACTCAGTTTATTTAAAAATAAAAAAAATATGAAGTAAAATAATAAAACCATTAACACAACCTGTTTAATTATTAGTAAGTATAAAAAATCAGAACTCGCATCCTAATTTATGTTACTTGAACATTTAACATGAAAAACCTGAACATGTAGCATGTACAGACTGACTGAGCACGTGCCGCTGCATTACGCACTTACCCAAGCGGAAGAAAAAGTAGTTCCCCCAAACTGCGTATGATTTAGACAAGACTTTAATAGTTTAGTTACTTTCCATTGTGTTCCTGTTAATGGTGTACATTACTTGAAATGATTTAAGTATAGTATCGATATTTTAATTTTAGAATCAATTTTAGAGCACAAAGATCTGGGATCCGTTGAATCGATATTTCAGTATCGGACTGTGCATCACTAACATTCGTGAAACCTTCAGAAAGTAATCTGAATAAACTGAGTAAACT
>JAVKLF010000132.1:13971019-13984738 GCA_034783495.1 Millerichthys robustus
TGTCATTACAACAAGAGATTCTACATCAGTTAGAGCTCTCTTGTTTTAATATCTTCATTTATGAGAATGTCCAACAAGCAGCAAAATCAAATTTAGCCACACAAAGGCTTTGAGTCATTTATTGAGGAATTTCTCAGTTGTTCATATTTTATGCTGTAAAATCACACTAAACCTTTAAATTGTCCTTTTTTTTAAATCAGCAAAAGTTGTATAATGATATATTATCAAAGTTTCCATCATTTAATTACAAATGGTCCATCCTCAAAGGAGATAAAACTTTTCAACATAACATAATTTACATTGAGGCAATGATGATAATTTTAAATTAAATCATCTAATTCTAGACTTTGTACATTATACCACATTTTGTCTCACATTGGTTATTAATTTCAGCCCATTCACCCTGAATCTCAATACAACAGAAAAGTGAACTGTACTCTTCAAGTCACTCTAAAGGTGGAAACTGAAAAACACAATTACTTCTTTATTTTCTTTTTGATTATCACATTGAAGTCCTCTGACAAGACTAAATGATCACTATGAACAAAAGGTTTTAGAAAGCCTTATGCAATGTCTGCTTTTAATTTTACACTGGTGTTACATAATCTTGGTATTACAGCACTGTAATCCCTCATTTTACTGCAATCCTTTCAATTTAATAAAGCATCCCATTGTTTGTACATAATATTTTAATGTGGTCTTGATTGATTGTTCTTTAGGCTTTCTAAAGATTTTCAAATGTGTTTTTTTTTGTACTGCGGCTGCTTTTTAACTGATTTTAGTCCAGTGTTTTACTGTTTTCAGAGAAATGTTGTTTTAAAAAATACCATTTTGAGAATTCAGCTGAAATGAAGTGCAGAATTATCAACAAAGAAAACTTGTTGTGGTAAACATGAGTGAAAGTAGCTTTGCAGATAAGCCAGTGGCATCAAATTAAACAGACCAATCAGCATATTTGCCTATTGCAATCCTACCACTGCCAGAGGTGAGACACAACCTCCAACCTAAAAACATTTTTAGCTCTGAAGAGCTTTCATATAGTTTTTGATCCTTTGCCCACACATTGAGAAAATGAGTGCTGATTTGCACGTTGGCTAACCTCTCAAAGGAAATAGCAGAGCTTTCTATGAGCACAGTGCACAACACAATAAGATGAAAAATAGAAACAATGCAAAAATCATGTGCTCTATTGTAAAGATTCTTAAAAAAACTTTACATCTTTAGTTCTTGGGATCTTTTGAAATCTACCTTGCTTTGCATTTTTTACCACACATTTTTTTAGCATTGTAAAAAATTACTAATGGTGTAGTCATACACATTTTCTCACTCACTTGTTGCAGAGGGGGGAAAAAAATCAAAAGAACAATTCGATTCAGTGATATTGAGTGTTAAAGTGAGTTTTGTTTCTCTGCAGGAGTTAGAAGAAGCATTTACTAAACTGAGATTACACAAAAAATATATACGCGGTTAGAGTGGAAACTCTTTCCTATACATGTACATATTCTTGTAAGGCTTACATCTCCTTTACAACATCTAAAAGATATATTTTATGTTGAAATATAACACATGAAATAAAATTATATATTTTTAAAATTACATTTAGGAGGATACATAATTCGCATTATTGTAAACACATTATATGTTGTATACACTATTGTTCAAAATTAAGTAGTTAACAGTTGAAGTCTGAAAGTTATGGGTCATTGTGTTTTGCCTGTTGTTTTTGTCTTTGCAAAGTGTGGCAGGTGCAAATTCTTCTTCCCTGGAAACACCGTAAATCTGTCAAATTTACAAGTAAAACTGTTACAAATCTCACCAAAACAACAAAATATGTCACTCTTCTCTCAGTTCTTGTCATGTTTGTGTAATGACATCACTGAGCTCTGAGTGATTAATTACACTCATGGTCTATTCTCATGGAAAGGGAATTGTGGGGTCACAACCTTGTGGGCAGAGGAAACCGTATCCATAAGCAGGGGGTCATCCTTATCCTAATTCTTGAGGAGGACCACTCCTGACTCACTTTTTTTAATTGTACTGTCCTTATTTGCCTGGAGGAGAAAAGCAAGAGGCCTTAGTTCTGCACAAGGCAACAGTTTCGCTTAGGAGAACAATAAAGCAGTGTCAGTTTCTGCAGGGAAATAGTGACAAAATGAAAGAGGAAACAATTCATCCACAACAGGACACAAGACCATGGAGGAAGACATGTCTTCAAAGATGCAGGGGCTGGCTTATCAGAATAGTTTAGAGGTGGCGCACTTCAAAAGGCTCAATGGAGCTCCCGTACTGAGCCGTTTTTTCCTGCTATTCATGCGGGTTGGTTTTGGGTTGCTATAAGTAGCCTGCATCCTGTCCCTCTGTGGTCTCAGGTGGATAGGTTTTGTTTTTGTTGCTGGGGCCAGGACTTTAATGGCTTTTTGTGCTTCCACTGCTTCTGTTGGCAGGCCTGACTGATGGACTTGTTAGCAGATCGCCCCTGTAACAGTTATGGTTAGCAGCACAGCACCTAAAGATTTTATATTGCAGTATTTGAATTCATTATTCACAATAGTACAATACAGCAATATAGTTGTCTTCAATGAATGAATGAATGAATGAAATTTATTTCAGACAATTTCAGACAAATTGTTTTTTGTTTTTTTCTGACAAATTAACAATGTTTAAATAATAAATTAATCAATTTCAGAATTAAATCAATAGTGAAGAGGCCGATATTTGTACTTCAAACATAGCCTTTTATCCCACTTCAATTACAATTGGTTATAAAGTTGCATTGTTTAACCACACTGAAATGTCTGGCATGCAATTTGGACAGCGAAAATCTTCCTTAAACAGCAAGGCAGCACTGTTTTTAAGTTTTCATCACATTCAAGTTTTATTATGCAGATTGTGTCACTTACTGTACATGCAATTAAGTAATCAAAGTGCTAATCAGAGTTAAAGGCTAATATCGCTCTGTATGACATATTAGCCTTATGGTATATTAAAGTTTTTAAAATCCTCTTATTTTTCTGTGAGAAAGCATCTGCTCTGGTCTTGTCCTAAGTGTCACTGTATCCGCCTTTTCCACCCCTTGAACCCCCTAGATAAATATAGGCTTGAAGACATGCTATTCTGCAACTTTAGTAGACCCTTTCCCGTCTGTTTGTCTGCCTCTGGCCTTTCCTTATGCTCCCCCCTCTCACCCCACTTTTTAGAGCTTTTTGTGTCCTTTTGAAACATCTCGTCCACGTTGATCAGCGGTGGTCTTCTGGTTACCTCCGCTCCTCCTACAGCTTTCAGAAGCACACATGGTCCATTGTTCAGAGCACAAGCCTGATTAGCGTGCACTCACCGAACGGGTCGGTAGGCAAGCCACTTAGCGGAGTAAATGACGTCTGTGGTGTAATTATGTACAGTCTGTGGTCACCTGGTGGTCTAAAATTCTCGACTGAACACGCCTCTGCTCTAGCTGGCCCACCTGCGCCTTTGTTAGCTACCAAGGAAAGACTGACAAAGTCTGCAGTGTCGCTCTCTGTCATCTTCTCAACCGGTCTTCCCTCTTGATGGCTTTCAACTTTGTCTGGCTATTCTCTCCTCTGCCTTAAACTGCAGGTCAACCACCTCATTAATTATAGCTTCTGTTGATGGCAGGATGAGAGGGAAAGTGGCAAAGTTTGTCTAGCATGTGGTGGGTCCAAACAGGACAGTATGGACTTATGCGCTTTGTGGGGTTAGGTGTGTTTCTGCCATTGTTTCCTCATGACCCTTGACTTCTGCTGTCTGTAGTTAATCCTGTTTGTCATTTCTAATGGTTCAAGTACTTTTTAAAGCAGTTTTTGAGTTTACCATTTATGATGTGATCACCTAGCTTTTCTTGGCATGGCAGAGTTTTCAGTAATGTATATATTTTTTACCATGTCGGAGCCAAGGAGTAACCAGTGCAATCCAAAGGGCAAAGCAGGACACCAAGAAACTCATAAATGCTCAATAGGTACAAGCACTGTCTCTTATCCAGATTGTGCAGTCTGTAGTGTGGACAATGAGGGCGGAGAGAGGGAAATGTGCACGGCAGCTTTCCATTATGAGATAGTGTGTATTACTGTAATCCAGAAGGCCTCCTGCTCACTGTGGCGTGTGCCAGACTCCTGGGTGGGCAATCTCAGAGACAGTGGGGAGGCCCGGCTTATTTCTGGGCACATTTGGCATGGCCTACATGGCTGTTACAAGAACCAGAAGTGGAACAGAAGTCATAAAAAGATGCTTTGATTTTTGATTTATTAGGGAGGAAACTTTTTTTAAGCATTAGAAGTAGAAGGTAAGCTTAAATTATGTTTTGCCTCAGATTTTGTGGTAAAAGAGAGCAATTTGATTTTTAAATAGGGTAATAATAAAGCAAATTGTAAATAACCATGCCAATTGTCTTGAAACTAATTATTACAATTTTGTCTGCTTATTTATTGTTTGCATGTTTTGTGTTTTACTGAATAAAAGCAACAGTATGTTATACAGAATATAGGACCAAATATGATACAGATGGTGCTAAGATGTCATTCTGAGGTTTCATTTGAAACCTTTACAGTATGAAGACCTTTCTTGCCCTGAAGACTGATTATTGGAAGCCTGCTGATCCTCGAGTTGGAATCAGCCTCAGGAGACGAAGAAAGCCTGTCGATGTTTGGTCAGAAAATGCATCCTAGTGCTGATGCCACCAGGCTGTGAAATGGTCAGAGATGTTTGCTGTCCTTCTGGAAATATATGTCATGCCTGTTAAGGTGCCTGGAACATGACCACAAGGATTTTGGGAGGTTCAGTTTAGAAGAAAATCATGCAGATAATCTAACATATACATAATCAAAGCCAAAACTGCTAACAGAAACATAACTTTGTTACTACTTATTTTTAAAGTCTCCAGATCTGAAAAAAAATGGTGAAAATACATGTCTCTGTTTAATCATCTCAAAGCCTAAATAGTCCTCAGTGACAATCATCATGCTGAGTTTATGGCTGCAGTTAATGCGAATATGTAAAGACAAGTTGTATTTCTTAAAGCAAAGTAATTACAACGACTGCAACTGATGAGTATTTTATGTTTTAATAAAATTTATTTTCTGTAATGGACCTTATGTTGATCTGTGATTCTAACAGCAAATGTTTTTTGTTTTTTTTCAGATCTATATTTAAAATGAGAAACTTTTTTTCTGAACCAGCATGTTTGAGTCTTCCACCTCTGGGGAGCCTGATTGCCATGGTTACTGAACTAACAATAACAATCGTCCCAAGGTCACAACCCTGCACGACCTGGGTTCAGGGAGAGGTTGTCCGAGGTTTCCTGCAAATAATGGGTGGGAAATCTCCACTTCCCAGACCTCCCAGCTAACCCTACAAAGCAGAAGATTTACGAGACACAACGAGGACACCCCTGATTGGCTTTATGACTGGACTTCCACTTTGTTCTCTACAAATGTTGTCAGGATGTTGTCAGCTCTCAATCTTTTCTGCAGGCTAATAGGACTGCAAGAGGAAAACCGTGGTGTATTTTAAACCTATAATATAACTTGATTATCCAGTGGTGGTCCATATTTCTCTCAACTTTTAAATTGAAACATAGAGTGCTTGCCTGATTGAGCAGTTGACTTTTACACTAATAGACTTATACACACTCACAGGCATGCACTGGCACTCATGGAGACATGCATGGGTCACCTGGCAGGTCATGCCCCCCCCAGTCAGCCCTGCTATAAGACTGCATTGATTATGTCTACAAGTATGCAGTCAAGTGTGTGCATTTAAGAATCTGAACATGTGGGCAAGGGTTTCACGATTGTTTGTGCATGTGTGCTTCTATTGATGAGGGAAAACATTGTAATAATTTACTATAATTCAATTTAGCATATACTTAGTTTCACAAACCCCTTATGAAGTAACACGGTTCTTGTTTTAATGTTGGTTGTGGCATTGTATTTATGAAAAGTAGTACTTTCCCCTGAATATTAGACAAAAAAACTAATCTGGATAAGTTATAAAAGGTAAGTGATGATATTTCCATGACATCTAACTTACACGTTATCTGCAAAGCAATAAAGAGTTGGCATTGCTGTCAACTTTCAGCAAGAAGGTTGCCGGATCGAATCCTCTCATGGAACCTTTCTGGAATGTGTTAGCATGTTCTCTTTGCACAAGCGAGAGGTTTTTTTCAGTTTCCTCCCACAAAGAAAAACATGTATGTTAGGCTAACTGGTTGTTACATTATCTCTAGGTGTGAGTGAGCGTGTGAATGATTGTTTGTCTTGTTTCTCACTATGGACCTGTCCAGGGTGTACCCTGCCTCTAACACAGTAACTGCTGGACATGGGAACCTGTGACCTCTGTCACCCCAGGAAGAAAGAAGTATAGGTAACCCTCGGGTTACAGGACGACTCCCCTAATCACTGTGCCACAGCCGCCACAATAAGCGTTTAGGATAGTCTTTTTTTTTTTAAATGCATAAAGTTACAGCAAGGACAGCAAATTTTATCTTTTTCCTTTGTGTTTGTTGCTGTTGTTTGATTGTCTTTTCATAAAAGCAGAAAGGAAACGAGAGAGATAGAGATGAAAGACAAACCCCCTCAAAGATTGATATTGGTTATTAAGCCATAGATGTTGGATAAATCCTTTGGGGCCATTGCAAGCCATATAAATTTAAGGTACTGTATTGTTGTAACAAAACTCACAGTGCAAACAGTGCAAACAAACAGTTTGAAAAAAAAACCTGGAAGGTGACTAATATAAATGGTGTGTGGGTTAGCCAAATGCAATAATGCTCTGTTTAATGACAGTGGTCCTTCAATTCTCATTTCACATGTTTCATATTTCATTTGTTTTTCAGCTGCATGTTATGCAGCCCACAAGTGACCCACAAGTACTTGGGATGGATACAGTGGGCTAATAGCTGTGAGAAGACACCCTGGGAGCAACCATGAAATATGTGCAAGGACCCGTGAACACTGAAATAATAGCTCTTGACCAGACTGTGGATTGTTAGTCCACTCTCTTCGCTCCTCTTCCATCCAGGTTTGGAGTGGCTCACGTCCAGGACAGATGGTAAGTTGAGGCACTTGTATATGGCAGAGCAGGGAGTAGGACAAAGCCACATGAATGATATAAGGAGTGCCCTTGGTCTAGTGTAATAGCAATTTCCTTGATCAAAAAGACCTACTAAATAAACGGCATGCATTTGGAAGTGTTAATAATTGTATTTTTATTTGTGCACTGCAACTATACTGCCAGATTCACATCTACATCAAGTCTCTATTTTGGATGAAAATTGCCAACACCTGCTTACAGTATATTATCATTTACAGTGTAAGAAATAGAACCTCCACCACAGTACAAGGTAATGAATAATAGCTCCAGTGGGCAAGGATCTCCTAGCAGGGAGTTTGGTTTGTGAGAGCTTTTTTGTGTTCATCTGCCGAACAACACCCAGAGCAGAGAGAATAGAAGATTGGAGCAGCTCCAATTAAAGCCCAAGCAAGAGTGTCATCTGCTGTGAACGCACAACCTGGGGGGAAGAGCAAATCAATGGACAGCCAGCTCTGTCATCACTATCAACAGCTCTCGATCAGAGCAATTGAAGAGGAACAAAAAGGAAGGGGAAAGACACTACCGGGAAGCTCCTACCACCTGTGCAGAGCATCAGAGTGCTGAAGGGAGCAAAATAGGCACAGAGATCCATGAAAAAATGAAAAATCTAAAATTGTTCAAGCTACTGGGGGACACCAGAGGCCTATCGTTTCTTAGTTAGGGCGAGCAATTTTGTCATCATCACCAAGGAGATCTATTTTTGATAAACAAAAGTGCAATTTTCTGAAAAATGGCGGTGAACAGATGGATCTAAAGACCTTTTTAAAAAATATTGATTTTGCAGTTGGATCAAACAGTCGTACAGAGTGACTGCCAACCAGAAATGTTCCTAGCAATATAAAAAAAAAGAAAAAACGTGTTTCCAGTGCAAATTTAGACTATTGAACCCTTTAAGTGGTCTCAGTGCTCTCCTGTGTATGTGAGACATGCCTCTCGAGCAGCAAGCGGAGTAAACGTTGGATTGGGTTTTTAAATAAACACAGACACATAAACGACGTGTTCTCATGGCATTAGCATTCCAAATGTTTTTCCGAGGCAAACATGAATGCAACTATTTTTGGTCGCAAAACGCACACTCTCAGATAACCCCCGTTTGAATAAATGAATTCTGACAAGGGGAATCTGCATACAAAAACACAGCGGGTTTGAAGGCAGCGGACGGTCCGCCGGCAAAGGCCTCTGAAGTTTTCTGTGAATCTCTTCATTCATTGCCTGCTCCTTGTGGACCTGTGGCTTTTTAAACGGCTGCCTGTGTTTATTCCGTCTTCACACTGGAGGTGAATGAACCAGTGAGGCATACAACCACACATTAAATCCTCTGTGTTTGCGCGGTTGGCACCTGCCAACCCTTTTTACCTGCCTAACCACATGCAGAAATGACTGCATTTTTGAAAGAAAAATGTGTTCTTAAAAGAAACTGTAGTACTTTAGGTTCTCAGAAGTAAAAAGCAATCTCTTTCATTATGCCTTTGAGGAAGTTCAGATTTTCTGGGTTTGTGTGTTTCTTTTTTATAACTAAAAAGGTAAACACCTTCTGGTGGCTCAAAGTGAGGACTGAATATCAAATTTCATTAATATTCTGTTTATATTGTAAAAAACAACAGTTTACACAAGCACCTTTAATGTTATGTGAGTTTTTCGTAAAGAAGTTTTTTAAAAATACCAGAAAGTCAAATTTTTGCCTAAAAGATAACATCACAAAAGTCCAGAACAGATTTTTATTCATTAAAACTTAAAATACTGCCATATTTATCTGTACTTTTTCTAAATATATTGTATAATAGCATTAGGACAAATTTTCTTTAAACAATAGTAATACTCATGATCACTTCCACCAAGTTACTACGGTACATTAATAAAAAAAAACAAAAAACAGCAGTGTAGAAAAACTGTTTTAATGTTTACTGTTTAAATTTTCTTGCTCATATGTCTAAAACAAACCAAAAAAAAAAACACTTGTCATTTTTTTGTTTCTTGTTCTTCTCATCTTACATAAACAAAAAATAAATACAGTGACCTAAAGGTCGCAATATGAAACCAAAATCAAAGTTTTAAAGGTGCTGTAATTTTCTATAAAGTGGTATTTTTTAACATATATGTTTTACCTTTTTTATATCAATTGAAAGGTAAAAAAAACAGTTCTCATTTACAAACAAACTCTCTTAATAGAACAATTGTCCACCTGCACCAGTTGTGTTGCATCAATCTATAAAAGACAGACTTGAATACATTTAAATATCTTTCTCTTATGTTGTTGTTTTGCCTCCTTGTGTGTCTTTTTGCATCTCTTTCCAGCATGCTTACTAGAAAAAGCTAAAACAGGAGAAAGTGAATAAAGCTATAAATGACACATCTGTATTTCATAATGCACTACATTGTCAATACATATTGGCTGCTTTTAAATTGTGAGAATGTATTCTCACTTGTTATAAACATGATTTGTTCCATTCAGCACAAACCTTACGTTTGATCCAGTTATTGGCACTCCCTGGCCCACAAGGTGCTGCTGGGCATACAGAGTTTCTGTTTTCAAAGCAACGCCATCTCCATATGTTTGTTACGATAATCTTTTATCCACTGTTCCTGACTTTAGTTCGCTCCCTTCTGCGCCTGTGGCAACAATTTTTATTTCTGCATCAATTACCGCAGTAATTAATACAACAAGCAAACAGTTTAGAGGTAATAGGACACAATTAACATCTTTCCCCATTATAAAGGATATGCTAAACACTCACACCAGCGCTTTCTCTGCCTGGAATAAAGATGTGTTTAGGAGCTCATTCGTATGCTCTGGGATGGAAGTGGAGAGGGGCCTGGCTTTGAGCGTTGCCATCACCACATTAATCTAATTATAGTTAGCTGAAAATGAGTCTTGCAAATCGAGACCGTGTGTGTGTGACACCCCTACACTCCACCCCCACCTTAACACAAGCGCACACACACAAGCTTACATTGTTTCTTAAATGGGAGAGTGAATGAGAATGCCTTCGCTTTTCAATGCATTGCCACCATGCAAGTGCCAACCCCCCTCTTTAAATGCCAAAGTAGCGGGATGAAAAGACACCATTCACTTGCTTTTGTGTCCAAACTTGTTACCGACTTACTTTTTACTACCAGCCCCCGTTCCTTTTCTTCCTTTCCTGTTTTCTAATTACAAACCTATTGGCACTAGGAGGGTGTGCATGGGTAAATAGAGCTGTAGGGGCCTGTCATGTGTTTAGTAGTGGAGAGAGGTCCTCACAGCGCTCAGGGATGAGATGATTTGTTGTGATTGACAGCTACCTTGAGACTGGCCTGATGGAGTTGTCAAAGCTGTATGCTAACAGACTGTTTCCTTACCACCGCAGATGTACTCTGCTTCGCTGTACTGCACACACACACACACACACACACACACACTGAGAAACACACACACACAACCACACGCACGGCATTGCTTTGCATCGGGCACATCATGGGAACTCAAATATTTAGTAGTTTTTTTAAAGGCAACATGAGAAGAGGGATGTCAAATGTCATAACCGATTTTTTCTTTTGGGGTTGTTCTAGTATAAACAAATATTTTGTACTGATGACTTCACAATGCCACCTCTTCCCTATCACAGGCTTGTTTTCTCTGCAGAGCAAAGACGGAGCTGTATTTGTGGGTGCCTTCTTGGGCTAACACCGGGTGTGTGAATACAATGGTGATCCTACATCTGGGAACTCAGCGGGAAAACTATCCCATTTCTCACTTGTGCTGTAAGAAGAGGCTGTTCATTTTTTCAAGGTGGATAGTGTTACTATGAAATGAAGTTGTGCAAAATTCCCTGTGAAAATCGGGTTATGAGCATTAGCAGTGAATTTGACTGGTACTATTCATCACATGGGTCTACCGGGAGCGGCGATGGAGCGTGTTTGTTTATAGTGGGCTGTAATCCTCTCCAACCCTAGGAGAGGAAAAAATAAATAAAAGAAACACAAAACAAAAAGTGTTCATGCAAAAATGTAGATAGCATCTTCAGTTTTTATGATTTTTATTTATTATTTCGTAATTGTGAGATGATATGCAGACTTTGAAAAGAGAGTTTGTTGCTAATTTAGTGGAACTTTAGCTCCACAAAGTCTCTTGTTTTGTATTAGGGCCTCAGCTTTAGCGGGGTAGAAAATAATCAACCTCTTTCTGCACTTGGTGACCGGATTTTTCATTCTTCATTTTATTTTTTCCCTTCTCCCTTTTGCCCTCACACTTTGCTCTCTCCCTGCAAGTTATTCATCTCCGCGAACAAAAGCCAAGTGTTTAGCTGCAAGCCAGATCAAGGGCCTGCGTCTTCCTCCCAGGAAAAAAAGTGGAATAACAAATATGGCCGACTCCGAAATCAGCCGTACCTTCTGTCGGCTCCAGACTCCCACATCTGTGCCGCACCTCTTCTCTGTCTCCCACACAGCTGCTGCGAAGAGCTGGGGAAGATTCGGCCCAGTGCCTCCAGGCTCCCGTTGCCTGAGGGTCCCTTGGGAGGCAGCTGACTGGCACCCAGACTGCCAACCAGATGATGGATCCAACCACGAGAGTCAGAAGTGACAAGGGGAGGTGAGGCTGCAGGAATGGCCATTGCTGAACCTGAGGACGAGGGGCACATGCGGTCAGCTGCCTTGGCTCTCTGTGGGTTTGTAAGAAATACACAAATATTTACATGCAGATATACAAATGCTCGTTTGAACACATGCCTTTGAATGGCCATGTCTACGGGTGGTTATTTTAGCTCATCAACTTTTTTTTTTCTTGGATTTTTATTCCCATCAAATTCTCCATCTGGACCCCAAAGTCTTTCATTAGCTGTACGATGTACCATTTGTCTTTGAAAGCTGACAAAATATCCGTTCAGTTGACTCTTAATGTTTGTCATATTAGGCTTTCCCCAAAACTCTGACAGATGCCAAACAGCACATGTTGAGAGGATAATTAAAAGAATAAATATTTTCACAGATTTTGACACCATAGCTGTAATTTATTTTAATGCAATCAAAAGTGAGTCCCCTGTAAATCTGTAAATCATTACTGTTTAAAAAGGGAGAGGGGGGAAAAGTACTTGGATATTGTGTTGTCATTCTTGGCATGACCAGCTTGATCTTGAGATACCAGCTGGATGAAAGCACCATTCGTGCCCTGCGGCGTCCCACTGTGCCATTGCCTCAACCAGACACTGTGATGGTAAGCGACTGCTGTAATTGTTCTGCTTGTAGCTCTTATACCATTCAGCCATCCAACTGCCTCCTACCCCCTTGGTCATGCCACATTCCCCACATGGGCCATCTTGGCACGGGACCCCATACTCCCCCACCAACGCAGAGGCTGATGTGGGATCCCTGTCACTGACACTGTCAGTGTGAATGAACATTAATCTATTGTTGCGAGCAGTCACACATATTCGGACTTTTGTTGTGGTTAGGCTCAGAAGAAAAGAAAAAACATTAGAAAGTCTCTTTCAAGAATAATAATGACCTAGATTTTCTTTCTTGGTGAAAATGATGGAAGGCACAAAACTGCACATTTGTAGGAAACTAAATAAATTCAAAAACAAAACATCGTATAAGCGTAAGTAACAAGCAAATTTGGTAGAATGTGTGAATTTCTAGCAATCAGGATGAACCAACCATATCACACATCGAAGTGTTTACATACTGTACGTATTTTCTCCATCGTCATCTCTCGGAGAGATTATGCATGCTCTCAGATACTCCGAAGCTTCGCAACTAAGCCAGCAGTAAACCCCCTCCACCCCCATCCCACTGTGCCCCACACACGTACAAATACACACACACACACACACAGACGCACGCTCAAGAAAACCAACAGAGGAGTAAGGAGGGGGTGTGGAACATGAGGAGAGGATAGCTTACTGTACTTTACATCAAATATTAAATTGTTTACTGTGGCAAATAAATTCATCTTGGCCCAGTCTGTTTGAAGTGACAGTAGTGGGTAAAGAAGATCAGTCCTCGTCATGTAGAGGGGACTTTCTACTGTAACTGAGGGACTTATTTACCATTCACTCAGTTGTGTCTCTGCTTTTTTTTAAAAAACACACTCTCACTGGAAAGGCACTCATTCTGCATTAGTCAGGACTGACTCGGAATTCTTTGCTTTTTATTTTTATTTTTTTGGCGTTAACGCTGGATCCCTACAGCGCTCTTTGTTCATTTGCTTATGCAACAAATGTCACAGAGTGAGGCGAGTGAAGGAGAGGAAGAGCTAAAGGAATTGTAAAGAACAAGCTGCCACTACACTACCCGGTCCACCCATCACCGTATCAGCGCACTGAGAGTTCACTCCACTCCAACACAATCAGGAGGATTTACGCGTCCTTTTTATCTGCCCAAACCAGCACTGATCAAGTCAGGAAAACCACATGAATAATTCACAATATTTGCCTGATCCTCTCCTTAAGCATTCTAATATTGCCTTGAAAACAAATGAATGTATAAACAAAGCACCAGGTGAACACATAAATAAAGAAACTAAAGGAGCAAAGATGCAGTTCTGTATCTCACTCAGAGGTATGTTGCCATCTTCTGGTTCTCAAGCAAAACTTCAAGGGCAACAAGGACTTTTAGTAGCTCTGATTTAAAAAAAAA
>JAVKLF010000132.1:14037909-14047935 GCA_034783495.1 Millerichthys robustus
TGTGTGTGTGTGTGTGTGTGTGTGTGTGTGTGTGTGTGTGTGTGTGTGTGTGTGTGTGTGTGTGTGTGTGAAAAAGAAGAGCACGAACAAACGCAAGAAGGCAAAGCAAGATGACTACTCCTGTTATAAATGAAATCTGTATAAAATACTCACATTAGTAGTCTCATCCATACAATACTATCTTGAGTCAGGTCTACAAGATTCCCTACATTGATTTATTTTGCACAGAGCAACAATAGATTTAATACAAAGTAATGAAGATATGATCAAAGTGTAGATTTTCATGTTGAATTTAAAAGCCCAAAACAAAAAATGTTGCACTGATGCATCCAAAGAATTTGGTTTAATACTCAGATTAAATTCATTTCTAGTCAATTTCCTGTAGTTGCGTAAAAGTTGCCTCCAATTCGGATAATGTAGCATTGGAACAGTAACGAACAGAAACCTTAAATTATTTAGCTATTTAACTGCTAACTATCAAAAACAATAAATTCAAATAAACATTTTTTTTATTCCAACACTTTTCATTTTTGTAAACTCAGCCTAGTCTAAAGTTAGCAGTGATTTCCATTGTGTCCGTATTTACAGTAATAATGCAGTCTCTTGAATGCAGACCTAAATAATGATAATGATGCACCTGCTGGAGAGTGTTTTTGACTCATCTGAATGATGTCAGGCTGTATCTTCTCCAAAGAAAACAAACTGTAATTATCTCCCTGAGTTTCCTTTTGTGTTTTTTGAGCACACTGGGTTCATCAGCATGTTGTTTCTTGTCAAGAATATACAACGTTGCTGATTTAGACACGTCTACAGTTTCTGTGATCTTGGTTTTTCAGCCCACTCATAGCTTCCTCCACCTACACAGACACTTGTAAGATATTTTGTGACTAATTCACTGACGTTTAGATACGCTCTTATATTCTATACATTGTAATCATTTACTTTAAACAGTAAGAGAACTCACTTATTAAAACAAAATCAAAATATTGCTTTTTTTATTACCTCTTTGTTACATGGTAAACATATATAACTGAGGTTTACAAAGAAAGAAATGAAATCAAAATTGTAAGGTGTCTGAAGGTCTTACCGTAGAATTTCATTGATTGTAGTCTCTTTTTCCAGGAGGTTGCGTGCTCGATTGCTAAATATTGACCTGCGAAGCTGAAAGTACAAACTGTGAGATCCAATAATTCCTGACGTCTTAATTGGAGTGTTTTACATAAAAACCACATGGTAAGCACATCTTTAGACACTACGTGCAACTTTTTAAACGTACATCGGTGAGGTTTATTCTTTCCTTTTGCATCTGTGTAATTACCTTCTGGTCAATGTACTTGTTATCCTCGATAGCCGAGCGTTTGGAGTGATCACAAGAGGAGGATGAAGCAGAGGGGAGACGTCTGAACAAACAGCTGGTGTTCTGCTGCTGCCGATCGATAAACTGTTTCATAAAACTTTCCCTGAAATGTGCAACACACATACACACGCCCACACAAATAATGAATTTTGCTGCATTTAGGACAACAATTAAAGGAGAAACAGTCAAAAATGAATTGCAACAATACATTTTTTCAGCTGTGAAATCTGCGAAAGATGTTGCTGCAGAAGCATAGCCAAGAGAGACTTCAAAGGAAAAGGACTTATTAAACGTTTTTGTCATAAAGTTTTTTATGTTGTTAATATGGTGCATTTACTCCTAAAAAATATTCATAATAAAAAATGCCTCATTCGGTGTGTGCCAGAGAAGAAACTTACTTCAAACAAAATGATTGAATGAATGCATATTGATGCTGTGTTATAAAATGCGTGTTGCAGCGACAAAACAAGCACCGAGGTCACTGAGGTCTATATTTGAATATATTTCTGCAACTGCATACCTGATTCTGGGCACAGTGAAATCAGATGGGAGTTTGGAGATCTTTACCATCTGAGGTCTGTTGGGGAACTTCTCAAAGATCCTGAGCCGTAGAGGGAGCTTCTCTTTGGTGTCAGCATTGGCTTCGCTTTGCTTGAGCTAACAGAGGGAGGAGGAGACTAAGTTCGCGTTCAGAGCAAGAACAGAAAGAGGAAAAGCTGGAAGTCAACCTTGATGACGCGTTAGGAGTGAAGAAGAGAGGGATTTAAACAAGATTGAAGGAAAAAAGGAATACAGTTGAAAGTGAACTTAGGTTGTGGGAAAATTTGAAATGTTCCAAACTATAAGCCACCTTTGGTATATATCTGTGAACGACATACAGTAAGTTTTTCCAAGAAGAGTTCATTTAAATGTGCAGCTTCTTTTTTTTGCCTGATGATGGCAGCAACATACTTACCTACAACACACGCACGCACGCACGCACATACACACACACACACACACACACACACACACACTACATACAATACAGACAACCACATTAAGCACAAGAACCCACTTACTTTTTTGATAAAAGGAAGAAGATGGCAACAAAAGAAAAAAAAAGAGAGATTACTTTGGCGTGGGTAATGAAGAACAGAAAAGAAAGCGATAGAATAATGTACACATGTGAAGGCTTGAGCACCCAGGCACGCAATGATGAACTAAAAAGATGATAAAGAGAACAAAACTAATTATTTCTGTTTAATTACATATGGGGGAGGCTGATTGAAATTTCTCTCACAGGTGTTCTATAACTGGGTGAGATAACCTCTGATGCATCACAGATTAGACCTGGAAGTGAACTGTATTTGGAGCAACAATGAATAACAACTTATCATTCAGACGAGGTGAATATTTGAACATTTCAACAGGACTTCGTGATTGACACTATGCCATTAAGAGTATTTTTGCTTTATTGATTAGTACAGCTTCCATCTATGCTGGTGGTGCACGCTAACAGTTTTCTCTGTGCTTGCTTGATGTTGAAGAACCAAACAAATAAAAAAAACGCATACAGGGAAAGCAAAAACTTAACAAAAGAGACAAATTAAAATGTGTCTTTTCAACTTTTTTTTCTAGCTGACTAAACAGTGGGAGCTTTTTCTTCACCCTGAGTGGGTGAGTGGTGAGTGACACGCTGTGAAGATGGAATTATGCACCAGCATCTGCTTGCCTAAGCTTTCTGTCTAGATTCAGACTCCTGAGGTAAAAACGTGGTAGAAAACGATTGAGGCAGGACTTAAAATAGGTAAATAAAAACAAACAAAAAATAACTAACAGTATTAGAATGTTCTAATGGCCTAGAAGTTGAATTTACATATTTTTATTTGTCAGTGACTTTATTCTCAGTACACAGAATGCCACAAGGCCAAAATTAACTTTACTATGCAAATAAACCATAGAAATAGCATCCAAATTCACAACAAACAAAAGAAAAACCCACGCAAGCACGGAGAGAACGTGCAAACTCGACCCAGAAATGCCTGTGGCTGGGATTTGATCTGGCAACCTTCTTGCTGAGAGGCATCAGCGCCACCAACTGAACCACCGTGCCGCCAAAAAAACCTATTATATTTATTATATATTTTGCCACCAATTAGGTAATGGCAAAATTATAATTAAAAGATCTTGCACACTCTGTTAGCACTCCAGATGTGTACTGGTTGGAGATGAGTCTAAGCTACTATCACACCATGGTTAATGAGATGTTTTGGGAACAGACAGTCAGACAGACAGACACACGTATGGAAAAAAAAACTGAAGGAGTTTAGACTAATGTTGTTGTGACAGAAATAATGAAGACCATGAAAAACCTTGATTTGCTGAGTTTTGCAATTTAAAATTAGAAAACAATTTTATATAACAGGAAATGCCTATCTTAAAAAAGAGAATTCAGTCACAAGGCTGATCAGAAACACTTGTCACCCAAGGTTGTATCAGAAGAAAGGGTTAAAATGTCATGGCAGCAGAATGTGATCCTGCATGGATTCTACAAATTAAATCAGAAAGACACATCGCCGGATTGTATTTTCCAACAAAATTATTTTTCTCTTCAAACATGAGAGGGCTTGTAACCCACAACTTGGCTTTCACATCATATTTTATCACCTGATTCAGTTCAACAAATGAGTCATGATGAAAATGTTCCTTAATAATTGGAACCATCTATAATGATCAAGCTGAGTGAATGCTTGAGAATAAAACAGCCACTTAAACATATTTATTCAGATTGCTCTGTATGCTTGTGTTTATAATTTACTCAACCCTCTCATATACAGTGCCAAGCTTTAAGGGATTTTGAGTGTCACTGAAAGGGAAGAGCAGAGCCAAAAATTTCACTCTCAAGCCTAAAATGTGCTAAAAATGCTGATTTGAGGAAATAATGATTTTTTTGTTTAATTGAAAATCATTTTTATCAGATATTCCATTAGAATGTATCACCTTCAACAAAGTCTTGACATCTGAAAAAAGCTGTTCAGACAGTGCTCGGGAAAAAAGGCCAAAATTTAGCATTAAGCTTGTCAGCGTTTTAGCCTTAACAAAGAAGTACTTCTTTACAAGTGTACACGAGAGCATATCTATAATTCAGCTGCATGTCTGTATTCATTTGTCTGATGGAGTTTCTGGCTCGATTACTCCAAGAATCCCAGTGAACACTTGATAAATCCAAGACACAACTTCACCAGCCACAGATGCGATTTAGTTTACAGCAGTGTAACAATGGAAGCCAGACTAATGTGCTTTGCCTCGAGTCCCATTCAGGTGACCTACCACCACTCCTCCCCCCACCCCCCAATTTAAGCCAATTTCAGGCTCCACTGAGCTAGGAAACTTTCTAGCCAGGATTTTCTAAGATTTTTAGACCATGACTGAGATGGAGATGACTAATACTAACTATTAGCATTAGACCAAATCCAGTCAAGAATATTTCTTATGAAGTGAATAGGATTGTGACAAAAGTAATTGAGATCAAAATAACCACAGACAAAATATGGAAATCTCTAATATAATATGAATTGAATGACGAATGATTTATTTTCTTTTTTTTTTTTTTTTCTGGAGCAAAGAAGTAGTAGTAATAGGTTTAATAAAATAATCACATTTATATCACAGCAATGGAGCTACATGTAAGTGGACATAATTACAAAACTGACAAGAAAAAGTAAGCTTATGTGCTCAGTACATTTGGGTTGTCCAAAAACAAAAGGTTGTTTTGTGATATAATTTAGTGTTGGCTCTTGCAAAGAAAAAAGTTACAGAGCTACAACCTTCCAGCAGTTTACCAATTGATCCTCCTAAATGCTAACAAACAAATTAGTAATTATTGATACAGTATGTAACAAAAAATAAAATAAAATTGGCAACGTTTCTAAAGTATTCTGATTTATTTCAGTATTTTAGAACAAAAGATCATAAACATGAGTTGTTGACTTCAACAGGCGTGTATACACAACTGCATTACATCATGCAATATCTCTGAACTATCTCATCACTTCTATAAACGTGCCTTTGAGACACGCAAACAAGAAAAATGAGCACTTGTGAGCCTAGCCAATTGAACAATGTGGAACTGATGAACAGCCACCTACAAAATTGCTTCCCACACACATCAGCTGAATACCTGAAGGAGTTTCTACAAACTGATTTAGGCTTCATTTCACCATTCAGCTATCAGAGCCTGTCAACATAACACACTTATTAACACACCGAAACAGCAATTGTGTGTCTGTGTAATCGAAATGAACATTTTAGTATGAATACACAGTATTACTAAATTCACTCCTGTGTGATGCATATATTTATCCTCTCTAAACTACTTCTTTAACGTTTTTGGAAACCATAACAAAGTAGACTTAAACATACAGTATTTAAAAGTATTAAAATGAATGTTTTGCTTTCAACACTATAACCTGTTTCGACTTTATAATTTCTTTCAGTGTTTCCTAAGGCCAGAGCAGATGTAGCACCCAGGCGAGCGAGTTAGCAGGGTCACCCTCTCCTCACATTAGCTGGGTAATGAGCCATTCAGTGGAGCTGTTGTAAAGTCACATAGCCCATAAACCTCTGAAAGCTATCCTTGATACCTAAAATTACTCCACGTTCTACCACTATTTGTTCCTCAATATCAAAATTTATACTCAATTCACATTCTTAAAATAAACACATCTTAAAATTCCAGAAATGCTTGTTGCTCAATCTTAATGTAAATAAAATAAAAACCTGTGACCAGTCCAAAAATAAGTGCAATTCAAAGCTACAAATAATCCATACTGGTTTTGTGTGTGTGCGTGTGTGCAGTATAACACTTATCAAACCACTGCAGAGCTGTATTAAAACCAATTTTCGACCAACTCAAGCAGACCTAAGAACTCTTCTTCTGTGGTGCTCTCAGTTAAAAGAAATGGTCGATGGGCAATATATTGACAGGACAGGAGATCAATAAAAGTTTAGTTAGGGCATCCAGTGTTGGTAAGGTTAGCAAATATCGCCAATGCTGATGGACAGTGGCTCATTGGCCATCAATTAGTTTAAGAAAATTTTAAGACAGCAATTTGTCAGCACTGGAATCACTTGTTTAACTCTTACTTCTACAGTGCAAGGCAGGACATTTCTCAAGACTTTGCTATTTCTATGTAGCACAAATTTATGGACATTATTTTGCAACTGCCAGAAGCACAGACTACATTTATTTAAAACATCTACATTAGCTGTTGAACAAAGTTTGTGATATCACAAATGAAAGACAACAACATATGTTAGGTTGCCTTCAGGCCCAGGCCTCCCTTGCAGAAAAGATCTCAAAAGGGTTTGCCTGGTTAAATTAAGGTAAATAAATAAATAAAGCTACATAACTTGAGACAGTAATAATTTACAAACGGCAGCCAATGTCTCACAACCAGATCACCCAAGTTTCTGCTCCACAAAAAATGGTGTTTTGGATGTCTTTGGTGCATATGAAGCTGGTACTTAGTAATAACAGTTGTCCTGTGACTTCATTTCTGAGTCTTCTCAGGTTAATTTAAATATTTGTAATCCTTAAATACTAAACATAACACTAAAAATCTTTTTTTTTGCATGATCAGTTCTGGTAAATGCATAACATGGTATAAAAAGTTCATCTTAATTTTTCATTATAAAAGCTACCTAATTTTCTTATTCATTCAAACTCTAAAATTAGTTAACAAACAAGAAATTACAAACCAAGACCATCTATTTCAAATGTTCACACAGAAAGTCATGAGTGTCCTTTTCATTATTGAGTGCACTAAAACTAATGTTAGTAGAAGCGTAAGGCCTGGAATATTCCAAAATAAAACTGAAAGTGACATTGAAAAGATAAAAAGACATTGTACAAGGTTCTCCAAGGAGTATGCTCTGTTCTTCTTTGCTCTCTCTGTCTCCTTTTCTATTCTTTCTCATCAGCTAAATCCTCAAGTAAGCTTTTGGTTCATTAAATCATGCAAATGGAAGACAGGTTTTTACTTTAATTTATAAATAATGAAACTCTTTATGGAAAGCCGTAATACAATCACCTCATAAGGTATTTGATTGAACGGAACATTCGCTTGCGGCACAGTGAATCAGTTGGTAGAGCTGTTGCCTCCCAGCAAGGAAGTTGCTGGATCAAATCCAGACCGGGGACATTTCTGGGTAGAGTTTGCATGTTCTCCTATTATTTTTGCTTGCGTGGGTGTTCTCTGGGTACTCTGGTTTTCTCCCACAGTCCAAAAAAACATGACTGTTAGGCTAATTGGTAACTTTAAATTGTCCCTAGGTGTGTGAGAGCGTGAATGGTTGTTTGTCTCGTTTGTCTCTATGTGTCCCTGTGATGGACTTGCGACCTGTCCAGGGTGTACCCCGCCCCTCGCACTGTGACTGCTGGATATGGGCACCAGTGACCCCCGTGATCCTGAAAGGAAGAATCAGGTAACAGATAATGGCTGGATGAATATTCACTGTAGAACATCTTGAATAAAGTGTGTGGGGGTGCAGGACAAAGCAAACATCAAGTATAATACACCTCGTTTGCAGATGACACCAACACTGCACTAAAACTGAAAAGAATGAAGGATTGCAATTAAAGCCCTTCTTACTCACTACTGACACAGTAAAACTGTTTCCTGTTGAATTAGTGGAACACTGAGTTTTTAGTTATTTATACCCATGCAAACATCTTTGTTCTGACTATTCTTGTTAACCTTTTGCCCCCCCCTTTCCATTGCCTTTTTCCTCCTCCTGCACTTTTGTTGTTAACTTCCCTTGTCAGTCCCCTCATTTTATTTTAAAGCAATTTCAGATCAGCTCATGCACATCTGACAAATGTGAAACAAGAATATAGATGCAACTTCACTGACAACCAAATGCTGTCTCTGTGTCATGACTCTTTCCATTTCACATATGATGTGGTAGACACACTTGGGGCAACAATGTAATTTACTCTGTGCCACATCACATCCTGAGTATGTGATTTATGTAATTCCCTACAGGGTTTCTTGAAAGATGTACATAAGGTGGTAAGCCCACGCTCAGAATCCTGTCTGTTATACTCACAATATTTTGGGAACATAAGACTAGCCATCCATCATGATCCGCCATACTACAACAGTCATATAAAAACACAGTTACAGACGTGATGTTCATCAAATAAACTCCAGATTTACACTCAAGGTCATTGAGTAGGTATAAGTGTCTTACCAAAAATAAATTCTAAATCAGCACATTGGTCTTTGAACCATTAGTCTTATACTTCAGTACTCAGAACTTTTACAACAGTGTTTTGTTTTACTAGAAACAAAATGTGTTTATTTATTTTTCAAAATTACAATTAGGTTGACATGGTTTTTTTTATGGAAACATTAGCATATATTTTATTATTTTTATTTTTTATAAAACTGTCTGTAAATTTGACATTTTCATATGCTCCACATTTGTTTCTAAGCACAATGAATATATAATTGTTGTATGAAATGTGAAATGTGTACAGATAAGTTGGATTTGCAGAATAGCTAATAAAAACTATGTTCATACCCTAGAAAATGTGTAAAAAAAATTACTTTTCTGCATAAAAATAAAATTTATTGTCTATATGTCCTGACACATCTCAATACTACAGGTAGGAAAAAAATGTTATAAATAAATACATTATAATTAATGTTATATAATTATTTATATAAATATGAGCTTTTAATTTTTTTTTAGGAAAAACTCAGAGCTTGTATAAGATGTGCATACATAAAAACGACCTAACGGCAAAAAGTTTCTAAATGGAGGGACTATGCGTGTGTGTATGTGTGCTTTTCCTTTCCCACTTCCTTCTTTTCCCAGTTGTCTACTTGAGGTCTAATTTTATTAAAGTTTTCTAGCCAACTCGATTCCAAGCAATAAATGCATTATCCTAATCAGGACTGATGAGTAGAAAATGTGCTGGCACATGCATACAAGTATGAACGTGTGTGTGCATGAGTGTGCATAAGTGTGTATGTGAGTAGATTATTACAAAATTATTGCTGGTCCTGTTCTCCTGTCTCATCAGTATGCGGGAATAACTCAGTTGTTAATTAGCTGAATTCCTGTTTTAGCTCATTTCCTGAATTATTAGGTTTTAGTTTTTACACGTGTGTTCGTTCATCTTGACTGGGGCCAAAATATTACTGAACAAAATATAATGAAGACTTTCTGTCAACAAGGGGACCAAACCGTGGTACTGACAGATCTAAATTAGGGCATATTTCAGATTGTTTTAACTTAATTTATGTGTATCCGTTTTAAGTGCCCTATCATTTCTAGTTTTTAGAGCTGCTTGACTTAAAACATTTCATGTAGTTTAAAAAAAAACAATATTATTTTTCCTCCATACAAATATAAAAATGTCAGTACCCCATAAAGTCCAAATATGCTTGAAGGCTGAATGATTTAGACAGCTAAATTGAAGAGGCTTTTTTTTTTACCAACTTTGCTCTGCAAAGAATCTGTTTGTTATTCACCTCACTTCACTTTTAAATTCACTTTTCTTTATTTACTTGGTCACAAACTAACTGTGCTACTTAATAAATTTGAATGTATTGCATGCATTTTGCATGCTATTAATATATGCAGAACTGTTTTCCCTCCTATCACTTAGCAATGAG
>JAVKLF010000132.1:14051512-14062543 GCA_034783495.1 Millerichthys robustus
AACTCCAGATTGTCCAAGATAACAGCTACAAAAAGACTCAACAGAATCTAAACAGCAACAAGACAAAGTGTAAAAAAGCATCTGCTGTGTGTGAGCTAATGCCATTATTACATTGCAAAAATTAACATTCTAAAAAAAAAATTAAAAAAAAGAATAATGCTGTACTTTTTCTCACTCTTGAATGTCTGCATTGTAATTGCATTTGTAGCTTGTTCTGTCCTGGAAGACATTCTGTCTATCTGGACTGAGGTGTGAGTCATCCAGAGTCTGCTGTCTGATGACGGCTTATATCAGAGGACCAAACACTAAAATGTCAGCACTTCTTACGCTTGCAAGTCTGATTATCTGTGATTAGATGTGGCACTTGCGTGAACAAAAAAGGGGCAGAGCACTAATCAAGAGAAAAATCCATGAATCGTTTGTTTTTGAATAAAACACCATGTTATGAATTTGTTTGAACAAAGGACACTACGCAATAGTTTATTAGCCTCTTTAGCTTGTTTGACACACGGGAAGCAGCACAGCTTTTTCCTCACCAGGGTAGCAAACAGATGATAGAGGATGAAGTAAATAGCCACAACTGGAGCCCACACTTGACCTACAGCCACCAGAGTCTGGTCCATGACATCTATCCAACCCTCCTGGGTTAGAATCTGGAACATGGACATGAATGCCTGCAGGGAGGAAAATGCATCATAAGAGAAAAGAAAAGAGGCTAGAAGTTAAAGAGAGGGCAGACGTTAACATGGACGACTACAGCACTAAAACTATTAATACAGAATTTATTCTCAAAAGAAAATGAACATTTTAAACATGTCTTTCACTACTGAAAAAAATCTAAAATAGATAATGCACAAATCACTTTGAAAACTGAGATTTTAAAACAAAAACAATTAAAAAATGAGAGATCTCCTTATTTGGGAACTTGTTGTTGCTCTCTTATTTACTCAGTAGAGATCAACTGAATATGTAAGAAACAACCAGCTGTAAAACAATGGCCCCTGAAGTCAAATAACACTCCTACACTTTCTTCTCAGTTTTTCTTCTTCAGACAGCAACCCCATGCCCTTAACCTTTCCCACCTGCTACCATGTTCCAGTCAGTGCAGATAAAGATAAGCCCAAAAACCTTGTCTGCCCGCAGGAGATAGAGTCAAACATCATTAACTATATGCATTTGTGTCTAGATGTACACATGTGTGAGTACAAGGAAGGGAACAAGGAAACAGAGGAAAACAATAAAGAGGGAAGGGTAATACAGCATAAGAGTGGCAGCTGTTCCCAGCAGCTCTCGTATCCCGCTTGCCGAAGATCAATGACATAAAAAAATGTAGAAAAATGTTGCTGATGAGGAAAAAAAAAAGTTTGTGAGAGCTTAGGAATCAAAGGCAGTGTGACATCTGGGGAACCATTATGCAAACAATTATCAGAACACAAAAGCCTTCAGATCACTCATTCAAGTTTTCGCAGTTCCTGAATTTCCAGATCGTGAATATTGAAGTTTGATTTCGTGTATTCATGAATCTTTCAAATTAGGATGCCATATATGACAAAATGTTGAACATCTCAATGAAACATTAGTAACTGACAATCCCATAAGCATCATATCACATTTCAACAATGGCATCAGTTTCCACATTGACAAATAGACTAAAGTTTCATGGTAACAACCATCAAAAACAAATACATTTCTCTTTTTTTTTAGAAAATACATTTGACAGTGAACTAAATAAACTAAAATAAAATAAAATAAAACTTGTAACTAAATAGTTAGTTAGTTAGTACGTAATGAATACTTTGAAGCTTCTTATTCCTAATATGAACATCCACATATCAACGGTCCATCAGCTAACAGTACAGTACAGAGGTGGAAGTGCAATGTCCTTGTCCATTACCAGATACGGTGTAAAATATATAAATAACATTTTAAAAAATGAAATAAATTACCAAAACAGTTTGCAACCTTCAAACTATAAAATATGTATATAACTTGGCCAAAGATGCTAGCTGACTTTAATCAGAGGGTTTAAGAGAGAACGTAGAGAAGAAGAGCAATATTATAACAAAGCACAAATGAACATTCTCAGAAATGCAAAAGGTCTACATAAAAGAAACCACCAACACTTATTATAATTGATAACTGGTAAAAAAAAAAAAAAAGAAGAAGAGGAAAAACAGGAAAATTACTATAATAGAACAACGCAAACAAAAAAAGGAACCAATAAAGACATATGTCTTACTGGTACTTTTTAAAATAATTTGCTTTTGCTAATTGGGAAAATAAGAATGAGACAGTTCTCACCCTTGGAAAAGTAGTAAAACGGTCCAGTTCCTCCACAAAACAGAACATTTGCAAGCTGATGGCTGACATGACAATGAGAAGACTGGCTGTGAACACCACCAGACTGCCCAGTTTTTTACCTGGACCAAAAATCTTATAAACAAAGTCCTCTAGGGCAGGGGAAATCTTGATCAAACGCACTACACGTAGCACCTAGGAAGAAGAAAGAAAGAAATGATGCTTTTATGGTTCCTGTACACAGTATGTGACAAAGATTATAATTTTAATGTTTAAGAACAGTCATTTCATTAACAAAATGAAAGACTGCTGTTATCAAAACGTAAACACCATACAAACACGAACATAAAATCCATCAGTAGATAACTTTTTTAAAGAAAGCTTATTGATCTTAATCCAAATGCTACAGTGTAGTAATGCTGTACTGTGTTAAGAGACCAACATGGCCTTTGGTGACAGCAACCCCCAACAGGTAATGCATCTTTGTCAGACTGACCAAAAGTCCAATGAGTATTGAGCTATTGATCAAGCTCCTCTCTGTGATGATTCTGGTCAGAGATTTTATTTACTTTTATTTATTATCCACCATTAAAAATACTATATTAGATTTCCTGCATATACAAATAAAAGAAAGGGTACTGTTCTAGAGGGAATTCAAAAGAAACTGTAAAATACAATGAGGGCATACTGAGATCAGACAGAAACATGTACTTACTGTACCCCTGACAGACTACAATGACCAAAATACATTTTAAATATTTCCTCTGAGATTACAGAAACATAGCACAAAATGGTAAACATAAAAAGACAGATGTGAAAGCTGTCATGTCTATATGTTGTTTTGGGTTCTGCCCGATGCAAAACAAATCAGTGTTTAGCATAAAACCATTAAATTGTAATTTCTTCCAGACATATGCAAAATTATTAAAAGTCCTGCCTTTAAGATTATAAAAGAAATCCTCACATATGGCACCTTTTTCAGTTTTGCCAAATAGGTCAGTTATTTTTTTACATTTATGTTTGTTTAACATTTATTCAGAGTAAACCTTTTTATATAACCTTATTACAGCATAGCTGTAAAAAAAAGTTTCTAAAATGTAAACAAAACATATTTATTTAAAAATGTCTAAAGGTTTTTGTATGTATATATAATGTAATGTAATGTATAATGTATATATAATGCAATGTAAAAATATATATAATATAATATTGCAAGGATTTTATGAAATAAAAGTGATAGCAGTCATTAAACATCTAATAACAAAATAAATATCTTTCTAAACTAATCAGTTTTAGCTCTTCAGGTGGATGATTCACCTTTCCATCCTGCCTGTAAATCTTATAGCGAATATTTACACAAGCACACACTTGCACACATCCATTAGAAGTTGTGCATCCATACCTGAAAGTAGGTGAACTGGGAGTGATAAAGGTCTGGGTAGATGTGCAGTGTGGTGCCCACCACCAACAGAGACTCAAACTTGTGCAAAGAGGAACTGATGTAGCCAGTAAACCCAAGACACCAAATTTTCAGAAGAGCTTCTAAGTCAAACAGAACAGTGAACGCAACCTGTGTTGGAGGAAGAAAATATCATCAGTTCATAATAAAATATGCTCTTATCTATTAACATATAGCACATACTTTCTGATTGACATTTAAATTCACAACAAACAGCTTTTGCTACTTGAGTCATCACATCTATGGCTGTTTATCACTTTTTTTGGTCATGACTAATTAAATGTATGATTTTATGTTGATAAACTATCAGCAATTGTAAGAACAACTCTAAACAAGCTTGGTGTCAGTACGAGTGTGAATAGTTGTTTGTCTTATTATATATTAATGTGTGCCTGTAATGGACTTTGCAACCTGTCCAGGTCAGAGATAGGCACCAGCTTCCTTGCAAACCAGAAAGACAAAAAAAAAAAATGTAAAAAAACATGGATGACTAAATGGACTGAGGGTTTTATAAAGAAATATTCAAAACTACGAGTAATGTATGAAAAAACAAATGCTTGTTGTGTTTATCTTGTTTGTTTGTTGTTGTTGTTTTTAAAGAAATTGTAGCTTTAAAAAAAAATCATATTTGAAACTCTATATATTTGGTTCTGGTGCAATAATTTTCTAATCTTCATATTTTAAATGCATTGTCCTAGTCCCCCAACTTTGTCTGAGTGAAACAGTTAACAACCAGAGTACTTAAAATAGCAAATTGTCTGGATATATCTAGTCTGTCACCAGCAAAAGAAAATACTGAAAGAGGAGCAAAATGAAGTTAATATTGCACCAAGACAATATGTACAGTATTTCTATAAAAACAACAAAAAAAAAACAGGCTACATTTTCCATCATCTTATTATAGCTTTCACACAGATCAAAATAATTCTGAAAACTGGAGGCTGCATGTTACAGATGAGGAAACTAATAGGGATTATTGTACAGCTGTTTTATCTCCTGCGTTCAGGTTAGTGTGAGGCCAGGAGGCATGACAAGATTGTAGGTATGAGCCCATTTTTATGCTTTTTTTAAAATGACTTTAGATTTTACAAAAAATATTTTTTTCATTAAAGGAATCTTCAAGTAGTTGTTGAGAGAAATCCATTGAATGAAGTTGTTAATGAAGCATGTATATTTGTTAACACAGACTACACATAAAAATAATATTAAGTGATACAGATTAATAATTGGAAAAGTCAGATAAAGAATTCAAAACAGGTCTCACCTCTGCCAGATAAAACTCATCATAGTGTCTGCGATAGTTCTCCCCTTTATAATAGTTGCTAGCAGCAACAATGACATCCACAGCGACCATACTCAGGATAAACATGTGGAACACAGAGGATCGCATCAATTGCTGTGGATATAAAGCACAATTCAGTTGCATTCTGTGATGTTTAACTTGGTATGTTAATTACATACACATGCAAAAATGTAAGGAAAGTTAAATAAAGTTGTCAGTTTAATATGTTTCCCACAAGGGTAGGACAAAATCTGTGAAAAAAAAAACAATTAGCAGTGACATAATGTCTCAAAAATTGTAGTACTTAGCGGCCATCAGCTTATTATTTTAAACTGTGTGCCACAGTTCTGTAAGATTAACATCCTTTAAATGTGATACCCACAATGCAAAATTGGTCTGGCCCAGTTCCGTACCTGAACATTAACACTCGGCCCAGATAAAGCAAGCAGATGCAGTTTGCCAGAGGTGGTCTGGGCCAGCACCCACAAATACCAAACAACAACTGGACCAGTTGTAGTACTGTCACATCTGGACCCAAAAGTAATAAAGGGGTAATTATATAAACGTCATGTGGTAATAACAGCGGCCATTCAATGATATCAAGTACTAAAAAAGTTTTTGTCACAAAGGAATGCAAATGAAACTCACCTATAAACAAAAAGTGAAACTAAACTGTGCACTGATTGACAAATGAAGCAGTAATGCACAGACAGATCTGGCCACAATCTTTAAATGTACATATAGGGCACATTCAACAGCTTGAGAGTGGGTAGAATCACTCATCCCAAAAAAGAAGTCTAAGACAGAAACAAACGTGGAATAAACAAGAGGAAAACTTCAGTACATATGAGGAGTGTTTGCAGCATTGCTGAAAAGATCAAATTCGCCGCATGAAAGTGGAATCACTGCCACCTACACTCCTACACACGGATATAGTCACAGCACACTCTTTCAAGTCTTATTTCAAACATTCAGATCTGTAATTGTGACACAATGAAATTGTGATGAAGATGAAAACTAGTAGAGATACTTGCTTTGCTGACCTTTGCAGTTCTGGGTAATCAACATTAGCTGCTGGTTTATAAAACTAAGCAAATGTCAAATGTGAAATGAAAATACCAAACAAACAATATCTTATATGTCAACACAACCATGCAACCTAATCCTCAGTTCAATGTGGCAGTTCACAAATAGCAATGGTACTGATTTGGTTACCATTTTTAAACATCACAAGCAAAAATGATCACAGTTGAATAACAATTTTCTGTTGCATTGTATTTAATTTTACAGTTTAGTTTGCTTGCAAGGAGCATCCGTCCTCTAAACTCTTGTATTGCTGCCATTCCTGTGGTCTGATCATAGTACTCCTAGCGTTTAGAATGTGGACTACTGGAAGAACAGTGCAATTTTAGGTAATATTGTCTTAAAACACAATCCAGAAGTGTTGTTTATTTTTACCCTAAAAACTGATTGGTCAGCAGCTATCAGAAGCTGAAGAGAAGAGCACAGCAAATGCTGAAACTTGAGTCAATTTGAGTTAATCAGTCAACTTTGAGCTGTCAGTTATTGTTGGTGTGGGAATGACATTAAATAGTATTTGTCTACTTGTTAATCTAAGAAAAAGCAGAATTAAAAAACATATAAGGCATGTTTAAATTGTTCTAAATTACATGTATCTATTAGACACCATCCCAAGTATTTCTAGGCAGATAGAATCCTGATGTAATTTGAGGATGGCTTAACATTAAAAATAGATACTGCCCAACACTAGTTGTCAGTCCATCACAGCCATAGTCCAAATTATATTCTCAAATTACTTTGCAATTTATTAAGATTAACATTTTATTCACAATAAAATGTGAATTGCACACACACACACAAGTTAAGCTTTCTAACTGAGATTGAACGTGACAGAGAAGTTTGACATTTTCCAGGAGCCAGATGTTCTACCGCAGAGGTTATTTTTTTAGCTGAGTAAAAGTGTGTGTTAAAAGAGAAGGACCAGGAGGGACATAAGCAGGCTGACATAAAATAGAAAGTTCATGCTTCGGTGTATCTAAAGGTGAATTCATATTAAGGTATTGACGTTGCCAATATTTTCTGTAAGGCTTTAGCAATCACATTATGAAGGAACGCTGGTTCGCTAGCCAGAAATGCTGTCCTACCATTCAATTTTAATCTTTCCTACACATTGTCCCTTCTTTCGAATGACAAATATGTTGTATTTTTCCCTAAAATAGCCTCTTTATATCATTCTAAGGGCATAATGCCCTAGTTTACCTGATACACACGATGGGACTTGCAAGATTGTTTTCGACCCAGAGATGTTCAAATCAATTTTAGTCCATTTCTGCAGTTGGGTGTTCCTCAACTTATTTATCTTTGAAATGCTCTCTCATTTGATATATTGATGCCTTTTATTTGTTGCTTCTGGCTGCTGGTGTTCACAGAGCAAAGACTCAAAGATGCACGCACACACATGTGGACAGTTGAAGTGTTGCAAGCAGAAGCCACACATTAACCTGTGATTAAGTGTTTATCCAAGGTCCCTGACATTGTGTCCAAGCAGAACCTTAATGAACCGGTGCAGATTCAAAACACAGTTTGTACCCTGCTCTTGTTTCAAACATTTCTACATGATGAAAAAATAGTATTGCAAACATTCTTGTGCCAAAATCTTTGTCAAACCAAAATTGGCATGTTCTTTCATTAGAAAATTTGCAGTTTCAATTATGTCTAAATACAATATATTATATGAACAAATAAAAAGCATGTTTGCAGTTAATCTGGCATTCAATATTTTTTATGGACCTTGCATAAAATAGTAATTGCCTGTTTATCCAGAGTTAATTTAAAACTGAATAAAAGTCTAACTCTTAAAGTAGTTCAGCCATTGCCTTCAATCTCACAAACGAGTCAAGACCATTTTCATGAGAAATGTCCACTGTCACTCAGCACTCTGATCCATGGGATGACAAGAAGTATATGCATCACACCTGGAACATTTCCAGTGCCTAAAACTGTTGCAAAGCAGCGAGGCAGATTGACTGTTTCCTCATGCTCTGTCTCCTCGCTCAGACCGCCAAGAAGCACAAATGCTCTATCTATTGGTACAAGAGATGAGTGTAGCACATGTGCACATAGCTGGCACAGCAAAGCAGTACTCACACAGGAATTGCCACCAGCAGACTGGGCCATGTTTTGGCACCTACTCCTGTGACAGTTTTCTCTCTCTTGTTTACTGAGAATAAGCAGAAACTGAGTGGGATTACAGACTGTTTTACTTCAGTTATCGCTCTTCGATTTCTACAAATACATTTGAATAAACCAATAGTGATAATCAGTTTGTCAACTTCATTCTTTCCTAAATGTTTTTTTTTTACTTTATGCCAATACCTCTGAATTAAATTGAATGGAAGAGTAATTGGTTTCCTAATTCAGAGAGCTTTTATTTCTTTATTTGTTGTTTCTTTGGTCGTGAACTATTTGGAAAACAAGCCAAGCTATTTGGCTTTAGAAGTGGATGTTTAAAATCGTCCAGGACTCGGGATCAAGTGAAGCAGGAGCCCCTCGTCCAATTACAGATGCAATAAGAGGCTGACTCATGTTTTTGGCTGGAATACAGGTCTTAAAAATACATTATGGTCTGTCTCTCAGTATATTCCTACTTTTAATAACTGCTGTGCTTTTCCAACCCTACATACATCTGAATCCCACAATGCAGTCTTTGAGTTTTCTTATTCAAGATACATAATGTATTTATATATTTGCCTGACTTCAGTGTAAACAGAACAGTCAAAAAAAGTCATTTTCTTCTTACTACTATTATTGCTTTCACAGGACCTGACACGTTTTGAACCTCCTTCTCCCACAAAGTTTTGTTTCACATGAAAGACACTGATCTGCCGTTTACTGTCCTAATGTTTTTCACCATCTATAATTACACACCGCCTGTAATTCTTGCCCTCCTCCTTCCCATTTTTCTTCTCCTAAGTCAATTTCCTCTCTACAGTAGCCTCTTTCTCCCGCAACACAGAAGACAAAGTGACCTTAACCTTGACAGGGAGTGTGAATGTGTGTGAGCTTAAAATGATAGCAATCCAGGGGGTAAAGAGCAGCGTTAAGTGGAAAAGGAAGGTTCCAGAAAAATCAATAACTTCTGGCTTAAAAGGGAGAGGAAAAATAAAAGGTGTTGCATTCACTGGACTTTAAATCCACCCCCCAGTGAGTTACTGGGTTATCCATCATTCTGTAGCCTATTTACTGTAGTTCTGCAGACAAAGGACCAAAACAAAAGGAGAGGAATGTCTTTTACAGAGCTAAAATGTTGAATTGTAGGCAGTTATAGGTATTTCTTAAGTCATTTATTTCCATTTTTATTTAAAGCTTGTGTAAGAGTTACTTTACATACATTTTTTATTCTAATAAAACTGGAGTAAGAATATATATTTTTTGTTTATAACAGCCAAATATTTCTTTTGCTGGATAATTATGACACGTGGACATATGACACATTAGATGTTTCCCATTGAGAAGAAATGGGAAAGGTCAATAACTGTCAATAGTCTTCAATGTATTTCTTCTGTAAGAGAAAAAAACATCCCATCTACAACATCCCCCATTTAAAAAAAAAGGCCAAAATGGGTACCTACTATTCGTTTTGTCTGTGGCACAAAGGAAAAAAAAAACAAATAGTAAAGATGAATAAATAAACCCAGGACATTTATAAATGTGCTTCTATAAAAAGACCTGGCAGTTAGAATTATATGGTGAGTGCATTTTTAATAGTAAAGAAGAAAAAAATAGTCACAAACACTTTATTCTATTCTCCAGATTTTAGTTTCATTACATTAAAACAGATCTTAAGTCTAAGCATATGCAAATATGCATACCGATTTATTATAAGATTGCCCAGTAATCTATATTGAAAGGTTGGCTTCATAGCAGAAGTTTACCCTTTTGGCAAAAATTCAGTTTTTGCGTTCTTGCAAAAGTATATAAGTACATAACTAAATTCAAAGGTTCAGTTTAATCTGTTGAAGGGACATTCTATGAAAAGATAAGATAATATATGTTGTAATGATCAAAAACAAGCCAGTTGTAGGCAGGTCTTTGAATGTACCATGAAGAAAATAAATCAATTACGCATGAAATGAAGAGATAGTGGTTAGTTTGAGTGGCACCAAGACCAAAATGGATTACAAAACAAATCCAATTTTAAAAATGTTATGGAGATTAATGAAATGCTATTTTATAAACCATTACTTTGCTATAAATTTTACATCAAACTGTTATTCCAACTTTATTTACTTTATTATGATGCAATCGGTAATAGATTAGCATTTACATAAACCACTATAAAATATTTAGGTTTGGAGTTTTTTAAAGACAGCAGGAATCAACTTTGTCATTTGACCCTGTCAGCGAGACCTTTAGTATTTATTATTTAGTAAGTTAGCTCATTAATTCATTCAGAAATAAACTAAATTCCTCCAAACTGAGATATTCAAAGAACTGCTTAAACATAAATTGTCCATAGCCTTTCAACAAAGCCATTCTTTGTGAATCACTGCTTTAACACTGACAGATTTCATATCAGAATTTGCTGCTACATCGTCTGTGTTAATAAAAAGACAACAAGATATTTTCAAATTTTAATAAGGGAAAAAAAAAAATTAGAGTTGTAAGTCATTGTAATAACACTGGTGAAGACTGATAAGACTGACTCATAAAAAATATTGACAGGGGAAAGTGGAGATGCTCTCTGCTCTAGGAGCTGTTTTGGTCTGTAGTTCCTCAGGAGAGGAAACCACACTCTGTCTCCAAATGAGCAGGTGCTTAATCAATTATGCGATATCTCCAGCTGATGCAGCCAGTTGGACCCAGGCAGACCCAGATCAGCATGCACACACACACAGAGAGAGAGAGAGAGAGAGAGAGAGAGAGAGAGAGAGAGAGAGAGAGAGAGAGAGAGAGAGAGAGAGAGAGAGAG
>JAVKLF010000132.1:14223199-14233687 GCA_034783495.1 Millerichthys robustus
AGCTGTTGTTTTGTTTGTCCTAATTCAGTTCCCTGCCGGGATGTCCGATCCGTGAGCATGTCGTCAGACCGTGAATCACGGAGCTCCGCTTGGAGAGGAACTCCCAGCTGCTCCTCTTGTCCGACCCACGACACGGACAGTGACACCGGACTCCAGCCAACCTTTTAAACAAACTAACCAGGTTGATACAAATTTAAATTAGGAAACCCCAAAAGAGTGTCTTAACTCCTTGGCCTGATTGGTGACAACAAAATAAAGCTGCATTTCTGAATTGTTTTTACTCTCTTGCCATAAAAGCTACAGTTGTGGTCAAAAGATTTGCATATGCACTAGCCAGACCCAAGCCTCCTTTGAAAAAGAAATGTGCGGTCTCAGTTAAATAAAAAAAAAATCTAAATAAAACTTAAATAAGTAGGCTAGCTAAAGGGGTAAAAAAACAAACAAACAAAGGTAAGACATTCTCTATCTGTACAACAGCCTGAAAATAAGAGCTATCAGTCCATTTCGTTTTACTAGCTTTAAGTTCTGGTTAAGCAGGACATTTTGTATTTTATTGTAGGCCTATAGGCTACCTATTTTTTTTACTTTTTTGTTTTATTTTAGTATGTTTTTGATGAAGTTCATTTTATCCTGTAAATCACTTGTGTAAATTTTCTATAGAAATAAACTTTAACTTTGACTATTTTGAAGCCTGTATGTATTTTTCGATCCTGCTTGGATTAGAGATAATCAACAAATGTCCAGTGATCCATGTCGTTCTTTTTTATCTCTCGCGATATTTAGCCTTTATCCTCTCGCGAGATTGCTGTTGTTAACCAGCGAGTCGACTGGAGGGAGATGGAGAAATGAGGTCTGAAAAGGACCAAATGAGCGCAGGGAAGGACAAATGTCTCGTTGAGATACAGTTTAGGGATATCCCCAGAGAGCAGGAAAACCTTTCTGGTAACACGAAGCAGAAAGAGGAGAAGAAAGAAATATTTACAAAGGTAAGCTGTTGTGGGTTTGTTTATGCTAACAGTAAAACAAACATGGAGACACGGAGGGAAGAAGGGGAATTTCAGCACCGCGGACAGCGACAGAAACAGGATTTGTAACATGGATTTTCTGAGCTGACAGATTTACAGGCTCTTTTTAACTTGCATATCAAATTGCCCGAGCTTGATAACATTTACAAGCTAAGCACACATTATCAAGCTAAAATTCGTGTTTGAAGGAATGCACGAGTTACTGACTGTAAAGGATTTGTACTATGAAGTTCATTCTTGCATCACAAGAATACCCAAAGTTAGATCTATTCCTATATCTATCTATCTAGATAAACCAGGCATCATGGATAGAAGCCTGCTCACCAGGCACTTGCCTGCCCCAGGCCTGACTCCATAGCGGGGCCCTGATAACCCAAATCCAGGCAAGGGACGCTGAGCGCATAGCTGTCTTCTATGAGTATTGTGAATTGCTGTCACTTAGAAAAAACCTGCCATGAAAGACCCTTCCAGGGGCAAGTGTCCCAGATAACATAGCTCTTAGAATCATGCAGGCACACAAACCCCTCCACCATGATAAGATGGTGATTTAAAAGACCCGAATTAAAAAAGATTGGTATTATATTTGCATAATGTTAAGGTGTAGAGGAATAGGGTAAAAAAACAGATTCCCTCTAAAAAAAACCCAAACATTTAAAACAGCCAAAAATGAAGCAAGAAAGAATAAACCATTTTAAGTTTTATTCAAATCTGACTCTACTCAGTCACTGACATTTTTCTTAACTTATTTGCCTCGTCACAAACTGAATCAATGAAAACTCCTATAGCTCCTCTCAGAAACACCTGGACAACAGAAACCCTTCTGTTGCAGAGAGTTCCTATCGGTTTGTGTTTAAGGAGATTTGGAAACAGGACCACCAAATTTAAAAAAAAAGTCAAAAGCAAAATGCAATTCCTTACAAAACTTACATACTTGCCTACAATTCTTGCTGAACATGAGACAGTACCTGACTTCTTACAGGTGGTAATTCGGAGGCTCCCACCTAACCTGTCAAAGGACCAGCTAGAAGAACAACTGAGTCCACTTCCCTGTTATGATTACTTTGAATTCTTTCCGGCAGATCAAAGGTATTATGTGTTTTATGACTATATGTTGCAAATTTCTGCTGTTTTCATTCACGTTTGACTTTTTAAAAGAATTGTTTCTATTTGTCTTCACAGTCTGTATCCCCACCTGTTCTCCAGAGCTTATATCAATTTCAAAAACACAGATGACATCCTGCTGTTCAGGGACAGATTTGATGGCTATGTCTTCATTGACAATAAGGGTATTTGGAAAAAAATACTATTATCATAGTAATATTGACACTCAGTACAAATATATGAAATACAAACAAGACATGTTTGTTTTGTAGAAGTTGAATTTTATATACCAAGAGGTGGCCTTAGAGCATTTTGTTGATAGTATTACTGGTTAAGAGCAGGTCTGTTAGAGCTGTCTTTTATTTAAATGTTTTCTCAGGCCAAGAGTATCCTGCTGTGGTAGAGTTTGCCCCCTTTCAGAAGATTTCAAAGAAAAAGCTGAAGAAGAAAGATGCCAAAGTTGGAAGCATTGAAGATGGTACTAAAGTACAAAACAAAAAAATATAGTATAGAAGTTAGTGATATTATGCAGAAAATGTTTTACTTCTGCCTGGATTGAAGCTATACAGAGAATTAATAATTCAGCTTAGCTTTTTTAAACTTGTCATTATAATTTATACCTTTATTTTTGTCTGTGAAACTCAATCAGACCCAGAATACAAGCGATTCTTGGAAAATTACTCCTGCGATGAAGAAAAGTCTATGGCCAACCCTGAAACATTGCTGGGGGAGATTGAGGCCAAGACCAAAGAGCTCATAGGTACAGAAACTTTTTCCACTCATATGCCTTCAGGTTAAAGTGACTTCAACAAAATACCCCACATTTTGGGTCCTTTTATTGTGTTTTTAGCCAAACGGACGACACCTCTGCTGGAATACATCAAGAACAAGAAAATTGAAAAACAGGTCAGAAATCAACTTGTTTTGGGTAAAGTATTGATCTTTACTCTATTTTAAAAGGTAAAATATTGTATTTATTGTATCAAACACGTAACAGAGGATAAGAGAAGAGAAACGAGAGGAGAGGAGAAGAAGAGAGCTTGAAAAGAAAAGGCAACGAGAGGAGGAGAAACGAAAGCGTCGAGAGGAGGAAAGACGAAAGCGAAAAGAAGCTGAGAAGCAGAAAAAACTGTCAGATAAAGATATTAAAATCAAGGTAACACCTGATCTCAAAATAGTTGCTCAGTACCAATATGTTTATTCTTTATTTTTGAATGGTGCAACTGCAAGAAGCTGAATGTTTCTTCTGTCTCGTTTGCATATTTAGCTTCTGAAGAAGAGTGACAAAGATGATGATGGTAATTCAGACCGAATGAAGGACAAAAGCGATGCAGGAGAACCAGACAGGGGCAAATGGGAGAAAGCTGGAGGACAAATAAAGACAAAAGAACCCAAGGAGAAGTAATAACCACTATATTACTAGCTCTATCAACTCTTTAAGATTGATTAAAAAACATTATTAGTTGAAGAACAGTTTATTACCTTTTATATCTAATTTCAACCCATTTGGATCTTTCCATTTCTTAGTAAATTCTAAATAAAGGCCTATAACAAATAATCAACATTGAAATAAAACTTGTTTCTTTATTTTTGTACTTATACAGTACACTTGTATTGATTTTCTAAGTTTTATAATCAGTTTTTTGTTGGATGATAGGAAATCAATTTTAAGTCAATTTCATCATCCAAATGAGATTTGTTGTACTATTTTCTGAAAATGACTCAATCTTTGTTGCCTAGATTAACATGCATGTAAAAGTTAGGGAGAAAAAAAATATCAAGCATGCTGTAAAAAGTACCTGTGATGCATTTGTAAAATGAATGCATCAGCTGTAAACTTTGGTGCCTCTTCATGCTTTACTATTTCTAACCACTAGATGCCAGTCTGAGAGAGACTCTGAGCAGCGAGAGCAGCAGCAGCATGGACGCAGACAGAGAGACAAAGACCACCGTGGAAAAGATGAAGAGAGGAAACGACAGCGTCACCACTATGAGTTCGACAAGTTTATGCGGCGGAAAGATGAGACCAAATGGGGGAAGGGCTACTGCCAAGACCGAGCCAAGAAAGAGGGCCACCATCATGGCTACTCTTACTGTCTTGACAGTGGAGAGAAAATGGGAAAGGAGGACAGGGAAGAGCTGAGTAACAGGAAAGAACGCCTCCGAAACAAGGTGAGCGAAAAGGTGAGCAAGACGGTTAAGGAGAAATATTGGCACTAATGTTTTTCAGGGTACAGACATATACTGAAACTATGTTTCATGGAACTATTTAGTTGTATAAAGTTTTAATGAAAATATACCCACTCTCATAAATAGAACCCATTTAGTAGAAACTATACACTTTCATTCTCCTTCTAGAAGCTACACCTGCGTTTACTGAACAGTGTGACATCACAATCTGTATATTTTGATGCTTTATTTTCTAGCATGCATTCTTTTTTACACATTCATTTTAAAAGTTGATTGTGTAGTTCAAGCTCAGTTTTTAAGATGCATTGGCATTTTGTTTGTATTTTCTTTGGCATATCTCAATTTGAAAAGTTTTGTTTCTTCATTTTTAACCTTGTTTCATACTCTGCTGTTGTGTTTCTGTAATTGTCTTCATTTAATTAGTAGTTGATTTTTTTTCTTTCAGTTGCTTGGACACTCATGTGGCCCGTTTTAGATTTTCAGTATTTTTTTGTTTCAGAAATGATGCTTAAAGTCTTTAACTTTCACTACACCAACTTCCTCTGTCCTGCAGGTCTTTATCCACTGCCACTTCTTGACAAAAAGATGACGGTCAAACCTGTGGGGAAAATATATGTAGTTGTCTGTAGCCTATATTAGCTGTAATATACACACTCTTTGTGGATATCCCTTATTTATCCATAGTAAAGATCAACAAAGTCACTGTGCCAAAGTCAAAATATTTGTAAGTTAATGTATTGGAGACCTGTGTTTGTCATTTGCTCATCTTGGGTTTTGACACAAGAGTTACATGCAGGAAACAGATTTGACTGCAAACATCCTGCACTTCAACTCTACCCTTATAAATGTATAACACAGTTAGGGTGGGGTTTGTGAATGCAGTCATGAGTGAGGAAACCACATCACCTGTGGATAATTAGAAAGAATTGGCATCAGCTTTAAAAAGTTTTACTGACTTTGTAGAATATTGAGCAATATCCGTAAATTTGTGCCATTTTTTTCTGTTACCACTTACATTCACGCCTGCATTTCTTGAAATTTTACAAACACTTTGTCAGTATCTGAAATACAGCAACACAGTAACATCATATTTGTCATTCTGCTAAAATTGGTATTGCTTGGGTTTTTCACATTTCCTTAATCTGCAAAGATTTTGAAGCCTAAATTTCAAGCTTAAGAAAAATAAAAGCAGAAATAATTAACTCAAATGCCTTGTCTTTTGAGATAATTCTTGTGAAGACTATAAACTGTATATAAAATCTTCATACAACAGTGTGTTTTACCAAATCATCAATTTATTTGTGGAGAGACTTAGATATGTTAATTTCAAAACTCTAATCAACATCAAATGTCCCATTTTCTTACTGTCAGTATGCGTAAAAACAATTAATGTGATTTTCTTTCAAGAAATTATGAAATATTTGAAATGTTATACTGGCATTTAAAGAGTTAAAACCGTGAAGATGATTGCATATTGGCTTTTTTTGAGAAAGTCTGAAATCGTTTGAGACTCTTGAAAAAAAGTCGAAAAATAAAAATGATGTGTAACGATTTTATAGATGTTACTGAGTTTCCTTTTTTGCCTTTTTATGACACAAGCTTTACCACAGCCAAAATGTTGTAAAAGAAAAAAAAAAGTTTAAAATAAATATTTCAAATGCTTGAAGAGGGCACAAGGGTTCTTCCGTGATTTCTAATAATTTTGTGAAGATTTTGCATTTGCTAGTCAAGTACAGGTTTTAATACACCTGAGTCCTGCTAACACTCTTTTAGTAACGAAGATGCTTGATCGAGGTATAATGCATTTAGAAACCTAAACTGGGGACTTTGTTTGTTTGTGTTGTTTGTCTCACGTCTCTGCAGGACCGTCCAACCATGCAGCTCTATCAGCCAGGAGCACGCAGCAGGAAACGCATGAGTTCAGCCAGTAAGGGCTACGACTGCATCCCTGTGGGCCACTCACCTGACTGCAGGACAGAGCACTGTTATGAGGCTGTTTCCATGACAACAGGTTTAGAGAGGGGGTTTGAGAAAACAAAAGATGAACAGTAAGTAGTTTAGATAAAATGGGGAAGTGAAAGCAGATAAATCTTACAGTGTTTCAGGTTAAGCAGAAAGTTACTGGTTTGACTAGGTGAACTTGTTTTTCAGTTCCTTTTTTAAGAGATTGGGACTCTAAGTGTAAATAATCAGTCTTCTAAATACTTGATGTGGTTTTGTCTTACACTTTCTGGTCAAGTTATGGAGTATCAATCTGACATGTGATCATAATTTACCAATAATCTTTTGATGATCTTCTGTGCGAGAACTTCTTTTGGAGTCTCTGTACAGAAAACCTGCACTTTCTTTGTTTCTTTTAGGTTTGTTGTCATGTTTAAAAATAATTTTGGTGGAAGCTACGGAAAACTACATAGGAAATGAAAGGAAAAATATACAAATTGTGTACAAATGACTAAAAAGTGATCAAGAAGAAAGCATTTTATGTCCGTTCTGATAGCTTTTTGTGAGACATTATTTGTACATGATCAGTTTTAAGCTTGTAAAAGCATATTCAAACTACGGTACTATGTTTTCAAAGAAATCACACCTAGTGGTGACTTTAATTGGCTTTGTGTGTTGTATATATTTTGTCGATATGATATAAAAGTCACAAATATAATAGTTTTACAAAACTTCCAAGTGTGTGTGATCCAACATTAGTTTATAATGTGTAATTTTTTTATGGTTTTCCCCTTGCTTTATATTCTGAGAAAATAAATTTAGTAAAACAGATTCAGTGGTTTTTCAGTCCTTGAAGATGTTGTCTAAGTGAAGCAGATCAGCAGCAAAGCCACCTGAAATACTCAAAGTGACAGATATGAGTCAATTATGTGTGCTTGAACACATGATAATTGGTGATTTATGAGTGATACCTGAAGAAAAATGAATAGTCATTAAATGAAATGATACTGTTTGTGAAAGCAGCACACATTTATATTCTGTTATGGATTTGGATTTGAAACAGAAAAGCAAAACGTCTGTTGTACCTTCACCCAGTTAAAGCAGAACTGTCAAGAGTAACAGGAAGCCAGCAGCTTTGGAACACACTCACCCTGTGAATCTTGTGAACAAAACAAAATCTTGCATATTCAGATCATTGTCATTAAAGCACTTTTTTTGAAGTTTTTTTTTTTGAACGTGTGCTGTGGATAACAGAGGCTAAAGATGATACATGCTAGCTCTCTTAATGTAAATAAGCATTTATCTTTTGTTTTTGAATATACATCCTAATTATGTATTTGTTCAATTTTATCTTTGATTCACATAAGTACAAATGAGAGAAAGTGAAAGTAACACCCTGTGTGTTGGGATTTCCTAAGAACTTTGATTTTTTACTTTCCTTTGTGCTGTATCACATGCCCTCCGTAGCGCTCAGCATAATTGTTTTCTACATGTTACTAAGAGATTGTCATTACGGAAAAAAAGATGTACTTTAAAGGGTAGAAATAAGACAGGTGAGGTAATATGAGTGAACTTTATACACACAATATTGCGTGTGAGTGTTGGTGTGTAAGGGTGGGGGCTGTCTCAGATATGACACTGCCCTATAGGAGTCATTTCTAGGACAGAATCAAACATGTGGCCGTTACTACAGTTGGTAGGATGAAGGATGTCACATGGTCCATTTCCTCTCTGGCACTGTTAACAAGCTCAAACCTCATTTCCTTACCAGCCTTCCTCAGTCACAACTGACAATCTGTACCTCCATCTTCAACCGATACACACACACTCTCCCACCTGCCTTTCCTGCCTCTGTGCGTGTGGTGGTAAGTTTTCACCTAAATTTTACAACCTTTTCAACCTTGTTATTAATGATCGCAGTACTAGTGTTGCCCAAGTGGTACCATATGTTAGTTGGATAATCCTTCAGATATTTATTTTTATTTTTTTAGATATGTATTCATTAATACAACAGAATATATAAATATATTTGGTTGTTTTTTGACAGTTTACTACAGTAAGGGCATTTTTGTGTTATTCTATGCTTTTTTTGAGCCAAAACAGAAGAAAAACTATAACCTTATACTCCATTTTTTAATACTTTTAACACAAAAGCACAAACATGATACAACCGTCTTAGATTCACAGTGATAAAATATGCCAAAAATTTGAAATATGGTGTGACATCACCATCACTATATAACATAAACAAACTGTGTTTGACACAATAATGTTAGAACTGAGGCTAAATCATTTTAATTAACAAAAAAAAACCACCATTCAACTTGATACTAATGTGGTAATCACTTATAGTGTCATGGTACTTTCTCCTGCTAAAGAAGTCATAACATGTTGACTCAAATTAAGATTGTATTTCTGCTTCAGTTTGCTTTTAGGGGATTTTCTCCAACATTATTTCAGCCACTTGTGAGACAAACCGATTGTTTTAAATTGATCTAGTTTGATAATGTTTGTAAATTGTTTTGAATTATTAAGATTATTATTATATTTATATTCTCACAGCCCAACAATAATTAGATTACCAGTGGCACATTTGGTTAAGCTATTCTTTACCTCTGTACACTGTACCCACAGTTGGTGCACTTCACCACAAATCAAGCATGTCATTTTCCTGTGTGAAAACTACACCCAAAAACAAGTGCTTTTGTTTTACACGGAAACAACAGTGTAGGTGAGAAGAATCTTGAGAAAAGCGCAGTGCCAGTTTTAACACCTTGACATTGAGCCATCTGCATTGTTTTTCTGATGTTACAAAACAATTAGGAGACCACCTTAAAAAGAATGTGGAAGCTTCATAACCAAATTTAATTTGAATATTAAACTGTCTTCTATAAGTTTGAGAAAATTTGTGTTGAAATCTGTCATACAGGTGATGAGAGACCATCCAATCATGATGGAGAGCTCCAACAGGACCCAACTCGACAATGCCACGCTATCACTGTTTCAGGACGTGCCCACTAGTGTTGCCATATCTGTTGTCTACATGTTTGTTACAATCATCAACCTCATAGGAAATGGCATGTCATTGTGGCTCCTCCTCTTTCGTACCTCCCCCAAGACTCCTTCCATCATCTTCATGATCAATCTCACCCTCACCGACATGGCTCTTGGCACTGCTCTGCCCTTCCAGATCACCTACCAGTTCCAAGGATATAATTGGACTCTGGGATCCAACATGTGCAGGTAGTCATGATAAATTGAGAGACTCAAAGTATCCTAAAAAGACAAACTTGTATGTAAAGAAAACAGCAAATTAAGAAACAAATGACTGTCTGCTAGATAGCACTTTGAACATTGATTTTTTTGCCTTATGAGTTGACTTTAAACCTCATAAAGTTAACAGAAGTAAAACTATTTGACCCTTTCTGTATAATCAAATCCCAATGGAGTGGGTTTTTGTACAAATATAATCAACAAGATGATTAATTTATTGGTTTTGGATGGAAACATGATGTCTGTTTCCTTTATAAACATCAATGGTTCCTAAATGTTTAGGTCTTCAAGAACACCTTCCTAAAATCCTAAAACCAAACCCACTTATTTATCCTAATATTAGCTCTGCAGTAAACCCGATTGTGCTAAGAAACACATCAAAGTTTTATTGACCATGACTAGGCCTACATTGAGTGCTGGTGTCAGCTGTAAATAACCGAATGGCTGCTGTTACCGGGAGCATTTCTGAGGCTGAAACATTTTAAAAATTTATTAACAAGCTTATTAACATAATTACTGGAACACAGAGAAACATGGAACTTTAATTTTTAAATGAGAAGAAACAAGTTGCATAGCCTCGATAGAGTGTTTTTGATTTTGGGGATTTGTATTTTGTATTTACACAAATGAGGTCGTCCCACTCAGCTAGCATGATTCGGCTCAGCTTACGGTAGATGGGCACAGTCCTTATCAGTCTGCCAGCTCCCTCTGGAATGCTCCTTTGTGGAACCCCAGTGTCTGCAGCTGGATGTGCACGAGCAGTGCATGACTCCTTGCTGTGTTGCGCTGCCAGACTGGCCACAGTTGCAAAATATTCTTGGAATACAGTGAAAATGGCCGATGAGCCAGTCATCATCATGGACTAGAAAATCTACTCTGTGACCAAATACACGTTCTGTGTATTTTGAAATTTGTTATATCCTTTAAAAAGGCGAAAGTCATTTTTGTTAAAGACCTT